>LXHY01000069.1:0-77412 GCA_002093855.1 Fusarium praegraminearum
TTATATTAAAATACACACTTTGCTGATTTATTATATATCATTTCTCTCGACTTGAGAGACCAGCAAGGCCGTTAATTGGCGGCTGGTTGAACGTAGCATCAAAGGATTCAAGCACACCTCCATTCTCAGGATGAACATAACTTGGCAGAAGGACAGTCTATGAGCGTGTCACTCTCGACATGAGTGGTTCACCGCTGGTTATTAGGCTCAACTGGGTTCCATCCTCCGCTAGCTGCTAGCTTCATCACCGGGCCTCTTTCTAGTTCGCCCTATCGTCAACTCAGCCACTGGTAGGGCTGATGTAAACCCTGTAAACATCCCTTGTCTCCTCGTGGTTGCCCATAGCTTGGTCAAATCATGTTGATCGTTACCACAATTGGACATTTACTCGTGTCATCGACCTATGATTGCGGATTCGTGTCAGCGAGTTCCGACATTGAAGAGATGTTGCGAGAAGCTTACGTCCGACTTCCGACACTAACAGACTACAGTAACAGGGTGCTGGATCCTATCGTCTGACATGAATGGATTCCACTCGATCCCACTCAGCCCCGATACGAATACTTACCGTTACGGACTGATGTCAAGTTGGATTCAATTGAAGATATAAAAAGCTACGACATAGCTGTCGAATGAAGCCACATCTCATCAAATTATCATCCATAACATATATCACCATGGCTAACATGAACAGCGACGAGAAGAAAATACCCCAAAAGACCCGCGAGGTCAACAACCATCACATGGACTCTACAGTCTGGAACGATGTCAAGCTCAGATCAGATGATATCATCATCTCAACATATTCCAAATCAGGAACAACAGTATGCTATTGAACATAATTCTAAGCTTGTAGATGCTAATCACTAAATACAGTGGGTGCAACAAATTGTCTCTCAGCTCATCCATGAAGGTGACCCAACTGTTGCAGCGGGCGCTTTGTCACCATGGGTTGATATCCGCATTGTCCCTAGAGAGGTCATGCTTGAAATGGTTGAAGCTCAGACACACAGGCGGTTCATGAAGACACACTTGCCCGTTGATAGTCTTGTGTGGGACCCCAAAGTGAAGTACATCTTTATCGGCCGCGACGGCCGTGACATGATCTGGAGTCTTCACCACCACTTCTATACTGCAACGCCCACATTCTACAGCTTTTTCGAGAACACTGGAATGACTCCCTTTGCGCGACCTAGCGAGAACCCGAGGGATATGCTGATTGATCTCATTGAAGATGACAACCGTCCCACGATTTGTTGGCCTTTCTGGAGTCACATCCGAGGCTGGTGGGAACGCCGTGATCAGCCTAACCTCATGTTGATTCACTTCAACGACCTCAAGAAGGATCTAGAGGGCGAGATTCGCAAGATTGCTAAGTTCCTCGAAACTCCTGACATGCCCGAGGACAAGTTCAAAGATGTCGTTGAGCATTGTACCTTTGACTGGATGAAGGAACATGCGGAGCTAGCTGCGCCGCCTCAGGCTGCAGTAGCATGGGAGAATGGCGCCAAGGACTTTGTGAACAAAGGCTCGAATGGAAGATGGAGGGATGTGTTGTCTGAGGAAGACAGCAAGAGGTACTTGGACAAGGCTAGAGAGGAGCTTGGTGAAGAGTGCGCGAACTGGTTGCAGAATGGCGGATCATTCAAGTAAATTAATACCTAGTTTTTTCCCTGGCTTTGCTCGTATTTATTATTTATTTTCAACCGCCTGTCATCTGATACTTCCTAGCCAATTGAGTTGCTGGGGTCCTCGACCTGTTTGGCGTAGCATTGCCATGGTGAGATTGCTATGGTTCGCCGGGGATCAGCACGATTATTTTTGCAAAGCTATTGCTAAGAAACCAGGCATTCTTATTAGTTTTATGTAGTGACTGTAATCTAAGACTACCTATAATAGAAGTTTACTTCTGTTAGCTGAGCTTCACCCAGTACATTTTGGGGCCTTAACAGTTGCTCTCAGCCGCCAACTGATCAACAACATGAAATTCATCTAAGAGGCGGTTTGGATTGAATAATGCAAATATATTCGTCAACTGCCTTCTTTACTACTCCTATAGTCATGAAATGCGATCTCGCATTCAAGATGCCATCCTCTCAGCACGACTTTGCAAAGTCTTGACCAAATCAATCCCAGCCTTTGTAGCATCATCCAAACTCTCCTCCGGTAAGCCAAGCAGGTCATTCTGTGCCTTTGCCGAGAGATTACTGGGATCCTCGGGGAAGAATGCCCTCGCGTAAAGCAGCTTACTGAAACCGGACATGTTCCCGGCTTTCATCAGCTTCATTCCCTCCTCATATCGCTTCTTGGTTGGTTCGTAGGTAATGGCCCAGTCATCATCAGAAGTTCTGGTGACACGCTTAACGCTCTCAAACATGTCCTTCTGACTGACAACGAAACTCTTAATATTGACAGGCTTGTTGAGAAAGCTTGAAAGGGTGAGACTGTCATCGTCTTCGTTGGCGGGAAGTTCCTTGAGGCTCAGAACCTTTGCCACAGCTCTCCCAACTTGTGACAAAGTTGAAGTAGAGTTTTTAGTATTCCCATCGTCGTAGAACGTGACAGAACGGTTATCCAAATTAAAGCCAAACCGTTGCTCCCCACCAGCAAGACTGTAATCGTACCAGAAGCCGCAGCAAATAGTGACCCATTGCATGCCTAACCTTTCGATCTCGTCTCTATTGGCCTTGCCAACGGGCCCAAGGAGGGTATCCTCACCAAGCTTGACCTGTTCGATATCTCCTGTGAAGCCATTGGGCATGATGTAAGGTACACCAGCCTTGGCTGCTGCTTGGACGAGCTTTCTGTGAGTGTCTCGAGGTGCCGTGGGAGCTATAGTAATGATGAGGAACTGCTGATTTTTGAGGGCAGCTACAATACTGGATTCATTATTGTAATCGATATGTGCGGTAACAACGCCGTTGGGAAGTTTGTTAGTACTGTCCTCGCGGGTGAGCGCTGTGACGGTATGTTTTCCCGTCTGGAGGAGGGCAGCGGTGATGTATGCCCCAACTGTACCAGCAGCCTTATATTGTTAGTTAGTAATTAAGTTAAAGCCTACTCATTCTCTAATTCATGAATTTGACTTACCCCGACGATAGCGACTCTCTCAATCGCATTCTTGAAGCCATCAGGCTGGTCTTTTGCGTATGGGGACATTGTTTTGACACGAGTGAAGTTGATATACTGGGGAAAGCTTTGTTGAAGAAATTTCTTGTTGGACTGGTTGATGATTTTCATATTTAATTAACTCGTATAGCCACTTTATATACTTGACTTCTTACAAGGCTCAGTATTGATGGTCTCGGCTTATTCAAATGTCGCCGGTGCTAAAAAGCTGAACTATCCATGTGCCACTCCACATCCGATCTCCATATTTAACCGGGAGGAATCGAAACCTCCGGACGACAGATCGTCGGATATAGGACATAAGATGAAGCCGCTGATTCATCCGCAAGACAACCCAAGGAAGACCAACAAGCCGACACGTATCATAAATCATTATTCTGTTTCGGAGTAAATAGGAAAAGCTAAAGTCAAGCAGAAATCGCTGTCAGACAATTGACTTTTACTAATTTACCCATTAAAATAGCGAACGACGGAGAAGGGCTGAATTGAATGGCTACGTGTTTCTTTCTCTGCAGAATTCTAATGCTAAGAGCAGAGGTATTGGCAACATTAGGTAGTTGTCCAAGTTGTCTCTGGCAAATCTTCTTTGACGGCCCCCGAGAACAATCCGTTCAACATGCATTGTTCATTGTTCTCAGGCCTTTCCATGCGAGAAATAGGATGCACTGATTGAGTGCTATGAGTGCTTCCAATGAAGCATTAAGACACATCCGTTCACGTTAGCTAGAAGTCTGTGAGTTAACAGACAAAGATTGCTAGTCGACATCATGAACTCGCAACACAGTGACTCCATGCTATAGCCACTATCTAGTACTCTTTATCAAGGCATGAGAATGAAAATGGGTACATTGAACCAGATCCCCTACCTTAGACCCACCACTTGTGACTTCACATGAAGTACAATGCCGATTAAATATGTATGTAAACTCGAGCACGACCTTGCCCTCGTAGTTGACTCACAAGGCTAGGTAACTTAATAACTTTGCCTATGCGTTGCTCATGTATCTTGCGGGCCTTACCCGGTAGCCCATGGGTGAAATTGGAGATTCCTGTCAATCTGTCGCATCAATCACTACAGCTGGCGTGACCAGCCCTATGCTTTGTTGTTCGGCCTACCTAACATAAAGACTTTTAAGTGTTATGGTATGGACGCTGAGTGTTCAAAGCCCCTCTCTTGTTGTTTTTAATAGAGCACATTGGTGTTCTTTGTTTCAGTGGCTTGTGCCAGCGCACGCACAGAGTTGATATTTCAACAAGCATTGGGAACAACGAACAACCTCTTGTACTCCAGAAACAAAGATCGTATCCAAGAAATCACCCACAAAGATATCTTCATCATGTTCAGTATTTAAACAGTATAAATAGGACCAAACCTCACCCCTCAAAATCCAATTCTCTTTCCTCACCACAAACATTCTGACTACACACAAGCAAGCAACAACGACTTTGACAACCACAGCTTTCAGAACTCAACAAACCATCAACAACCAATCTTTCATCAACTCAATCCACGAACAATCAGACAAAATGTCTTCCCTTTCGTTCACGTCTCAGTACGTCGATTCTGAGGTCCTCGACATTGGTGGCAGCAAGATCAACCTCACTTTCGTTGACAACCAGCTTCCCAAGGCCTTTGCCGGTAAGGGTGATTTCCCCAAGGAAGTTGCCTACACCACTGGCATGGACAAGTGGAACGCCATTGCTGACAAGTCGTACCAGACAACCGATGAGATGTCCATCATCGAGGCCACCGCCGCCAAGGTGGTCAGTGAGCTTGAGTCCGGCACTCACATCATTGACCTCGGTGCCGCCAACAGCAAGAAGTTCGAGCCCTATGTCCGAGAGTTCATCGCTCAAGGTAAGGAATGCGTCTACGTCGCTCTTGATCTGTCTCGCTCCTCTCTGGTTGAGCACATCGCTAAGGCCAAGACTACCTTCTCCACTGTCAAGTGTGTTGGGCTCTGGGGTAGCTTTGAGCAGGGCGATGTCTACTTCAAGCAGACACGCCCCATTGCTCGCCTTTTCCTCTCTCTCGGTAGCATTTTCTACAATGCTCCCGATGAGATGGCAAAGGACCGTTGCATGGAGTTCAAGGACCACCTCACTGCCAACGATCGTCTGATCGTTGGACAGGATGGTCCCACCGGTGCTGAGGCCAACAACTCTCATGCTGCTTACCAGACCGAAGAGTACGATGCTTTCTTCACCAACTACCTGCAGGGTCTTCAGGACCATGCTGGTATCAAGGGAGCTAACCCCAAGCTCGCTTGGACTGTCGAGAGCAAGATGTCCAAGGCCATGCACTACTTCGATGTCACCGCCAACCAGACCATGTTCTGCGAGGAGTTCGACATCATGGTTCCTGCTGGCACCGTCTACCAGATGTTCAAGTCTTGGAAGCGCTACGAGGCTGAGATCCACGAGCTGACCAACGCGGTCGGTCTCAAGATCGAAACTCTTGGCAAGGCCGAGGGCTCTGGTATGCGCCAGTACATCATCAAGGCTTAAGCCTTTGATGGTGTAAGAAGGGGGTGATGGTGAGTGCGGTGACGCGACAGTCACTGCCGACTTTTCTTTTGTTTTTTCCTTTCTCATGGAGTTTCGGAGTTTGGGTGTGGAAAAGGTAGTCTTAGCAGGGTACTAACAGACTATTCTGACGCTGGCCGTCGGAAAATTGAACATTTACATGGAGTAGCTAGATTATTCATTGGAGTCGGAATAGAATGTTCTTTGTCTTTTCGAAATTTAACGTTTCCCTAATGTGACATGAAAAACTAAGAAATTGACCTACCAACAAAACTAACATCAAACTCTTATACACAGAACTAACTACGAGACAACCCAGCAGCTGTGTGTGGGTTAAACGGCTCGCTCTCGTCGAGCATTGGGACATGTTTCAATATCTTCACGTAGTATTTTATATTTGAGTTGTTCTGAATTCATATCATGTTACTTCAGAAGAACAAGTCACATTTCCTTGGAAAGCTGTATCATCACCTTGCATAAGCGTCATCAATGGAAAGCGTGGTAGTGCGACATCAACTAATGGCTCAATGGCATGCATCTACACGAATCAACAAATACATGTCATGTAGCCGTGCATAGAGATCTGCCAGGCGAGCTCATTACAATAAAAAGACAAAAAATATACATACAACAGCGGGGATTCGCTGGTCGTCACCGACCCAACTACTAATCCGCCGGTTAGTGGCTTGACTATGGGAGAGCGGACGGGATCCCGTATTTTCCACTACCTTTGGTCGTATGTACTCAACAGGTGGACTAATCTGGTATATAGACCTGAAATCTGCAAGGAACTCCCTAGCATGGCATGTTATCGAAAAATCCATCTTGGACTCACATCTCCTGTTTACATTAGGTAGATTCGGAATCTCCTTTCTTGTGCTAAGTATCCCAGAGTATTCTATAGAGTTCCGCTTGTTAATGGAAGAAAGAACAGGGAGTTCTCTGCACAGTCATTACGATATTTGCCGATGTTAATCTGGCTTCTGAGTGGCCTGTAGTCACCCACTCTAAGACAGCTCCAGAGATTGGTCTCGGTGCTGTTGCGTCTTCTGTTACCGTTACTTTCTTTCTCAATTTCGTTCTGGACAGTATCTAAGTAGCATGATCCATATCAAGGGGTGGCGATTCAATAATGGCAGGCTACAGAAGGGTTGTTCCGAGACAGTTCTCTCTCTGCGTGCATGAGGGTTAGGAACGAAGTTCTCCACTGTGGTTGATTGCCATGATTCAAAGCCAAGCAGTTGGGGGGTGGAGGGTTGCATAAGCGGCTTCATTTCCGTAAGTCTCAACAGTTTCCCTTATCTCGGCTGTGCAGCATGCTGTCTATCATCGGGGCTACTTGGCAATGCAAAAGTCCTGTGCTGTGGTCTTAGTTCAGCCAGCCATTGGCACTCTTGGCGCTTATCACTGCCGAATTAGTGCTTTCTTGCATTGCGACAAAGCCTCTCAGTATCCACATTCGCGCCATTCTTTTTTCTCCGGTGTCTCATGTACGTAGCTGCCGGAGAGGAAGCAATTAGCAGCCAAACTACTTCGAGCCGTGCCGTGTCTGAGATGCATATGCAGTAGTGTCATTTGAGAGACATTGTGCTTACTCGACATCATTTCATTCATTCTCACCATGCGTCATTGACGCAACCTTCTAGCCGGTGAGGAACATGTCTTGTTAGAATGGGGTCATGCGTCTCAATTCTGCATCCCTTCGGCCGATCCTATTTGACCGGCTGCATTCGTCGACGTTGTCATGGATCATGGATGTGTTCTATCGTGTGTGAGACAATTATTTTATTTTGTCAAGGCAGTATTCTGTGTCAGGGGTACCTGGTTTGAGTGGAATAACTTATGTTGATGTTTATGCAATCTCTTGATGTTTGTCTCACTTCATTCATCAAATTGGTCATTTCAAATTCTAATCTTTGGATCTCCAGCGATAAACGACGCAAGGGCGGATTGGAATGTTTTGTGTTCCTCTATTTCATGAATGGCACAGACTCTCCTTGTTTCTGAGAGTACGACTGCCGTGTCCCATGTGACGGCATGATATTCCCCCTTGACAGAAACCATTGCTACCTTTGTCTTACGCGCAGATCCGAGACAAGGTTGACGTGTGAGTCTTTGAGGGAGATACTGCCTCACAGAGATTTGTTGAAAGTTTAACCTTAGTAAAGCCTGCAGTAAACGGACTGTCAAGAGAGTCGGCCGAAGCTAGAAGGGCGCCTGTCATTCAATGTTCAGTCTATTCTTGTTGTTATCGTCTGCGTCCCTCCATGTGTTCCATGAACTGTGTCCTAAGTTCTGGATCAAGATGAAAGCAACTCTCCTAGTTATGTCCGACTCTATTGCACTGATTGCAGGTAGAGAGAGACCTTCAGATCATAGCTGATGCGTGCTTCTCTGTGTGTCCTGATTTGCCATTATGCGTGCATAAGGAAACTCTCTTCCTGGAAAAGGGTGCAATTTGGGTAGCTGGACTCGAACCCTTGCAATCTTTGATCGTTTTTCCGTCGTCACATACCTTGTATATGGCTGTGTCTAGAACAACAGCTGCCTTGATGTTCTTGTCGTCATCTCAGCGCGTATTGGACTAACTGAAACACACTCTCAGTTCGGCTTAGATACATGTTGATCAAGATGCCAAGATCGCTCACGATGAGATCTAGATAGAGTTTTGAGCCTTGAAGGGTTCTCCAAGGGTATCTAGTCTCAAACTAGCAGGCAATACGAGCCAATTGACTTTTCGGCACTTCCAAGTTCCGGCAATAGTCTGCGGTATTCTTTCCATTCTTCGTGCTATCTGTGGCGCTGTCGGATCTGTGAAATGTTTCTCCCACCTTTGAAATGATACTGTTAGCCTTGACTCTAAGGTTCATATGCTTTCAATCCCTGTTTTCTAACTCATTAGATGTTCCTCTGTATGACGCAAACGGTGACCGGGCCGCTCAAGCCAGGAGATTTCCCGACGCCCCGACATGAGATCTTTCTGTCTCTAGTCAATTATCAAGTTCGATATGATTAAGTTAGTAGGTAAAGAATAGTTCCTTTTTATCAATAGTCATCCGAAAGGAATTCATGTAGTGGGCCGCATATGTTGGAGTCCTACGTTATATAACGGTTCCAATTATCCCATTGAGTAACCTTGATACTTTACAGTCATTGAGTAATCTCAACCGAGATAAATCCAGACTTCAAATATTCATAAGATTGATTCCCGATTAAACTGTCTGCGTACCTGCAGCCGCCATTTTCACTTTCACCATGGCTTGGTCGGTACGACTATGTTTAATTCTGAGAGCCCTTGCGTGGGCGGTACAGGCTCAAGAATGCCCGGGGGCTAGTTCCGATATGGTGTATGTTTCGCCTCTCTTTTCATCTTGGATAGCGAAGAGCTGACTTCAACCAGATCCCGTGTCAAGTTCAGATGGTATCCTAATTCTCAAACCTTCTCTGAACCTGGAGACGGCGAAATCGACAATTTTAGCAACGTTCCGACCTTGCAGGACTGTGCCAACCACTGTGCAATTAATGCAAAGTGTAAAGCTTCCGTATGGAATGACATTACCCACAACTGTCGCCTCATCCGCGACACGGATGGTTGTCAGGATGAAGAACCCTCCGAGCACTCTCTCTGGAGGGTTGGATTCATCGACGACGCGGATACTGTCGGATGTTCTGAGCAAGAAATCGACGCGAAATGTGCTGATAAAGAAACTGCTGCGCGCCTCGAGGCTGAAAAGGAGTGCACCGCGTCCAGCGATGACCTCCGGGCCGAAATAGCACGCCTCCAAACCGAAAACGCAGCTCTTCGCGCCGCCAAGAACGAGGCAGAACGAAAGTTGGCTGATGCACAAACGACCAGAGACGAGGACAAGAAACTTCTCAACAGGCAGTGCCAAGACAAACTCAATGACGAAATTGAGAAGCGTCGAAAGGCTGTCAAGGACGCACGAGAAGACGCCGAACGCAACTGCAAGTCGAAACAGGATGCTGATCTCCGGAGACAACTTGATGACCTCAGAGCCCAATGCGACGATAAGTCGAAGGCGGACAAGGCAGAGCGCGAACGTATCGAGAGCCAATGTGCCGATGATCGCAAGCGCGCTGCTGACGATTATGACAAGCTCGCTCAGAGATGCATCGATGACCTATCCAAGGCCGACCAGCAGCAGAAGGATCGTGACAGTCAGTGCAACGAAGCCATCCGACAAAAGGATGACCAAGTTCAACAGTGCGATGATATTCTGAAAACTGTCAAAGATCAACAGAAACAGACAGAGAGCAAATGTCAGGCAGACAAGCTCAGCCTCCAAAAGGATTGCGACCAAGCTCGAACCAATGACAGGAACATCTTGGAGGCCACATGCCAGGCTGAAAAGGATATCATCAACAAGCAATGCAGTTATGACATTGACGCTGCTAAACGCCAGCAGGAACAACAACTGGATGCCAAATGTCGGGCTGAAAAGGATACCATAAACAAGCAATGCAGCTCTGATATTGATGCTGCCAAACGTCAGCAAGAGCAACAGCTGGACGCCAAGTGTCGAGCTGAAAAGGATGTCATCAACGAACGATGCAGTTATGATATTGATGCTGCCAAACGTCAACTAGAGCAGCAACTGGAGTCGAAGTGCCGGGCTGAAAAGGATGCTATCGACAAGGAGTGCGCTTATGACATTGATGCCGCTAAACGCCAACAGCAGAAGCAACTGGATTCCAAGTGTCAAGCTGAGAAGGATGTCATTAACAAGCAATGCAACTACGACATCGATGCTGCTAAGCGTCAGCTGCAGCAACAACTGGATGCTAAGTGCCAGAGGGAGAAAGACGACCTCGACAAGCAATGCAATGATAAGCTTGCCACGCAACAGAAGACTTCAGATGACACATGCCAGAAACAGAAAGATCAGCTTCAAAAGGATTGTGAGGACAGCTGTAAGGCCCAGGCGCGGGGCAAGGACGACATCTGCTACAACCCAGGAGGCTACGGCGCCTGGCCCAGCACAATTCCTCCCTTCGACATCGACAATACCAATTATGTGCTGAGGCCGAATACACATGTCATGCCAGGATTAAAAACAGAGCACACTGCTAGTTCACCCGCTGCCTGTGCTAGGGAATTTTGCAACGACGTCAGCAACTGCGTTGCCATCCGGTGGGACGTGAACAAGGTAAGACAAAAACGTCATTAACTCTTTTTCTCCATCCGTCGCTAACTTCCTTGTGTAAAAGTCAAACACCTGTTATGCCTTCACGGACTCGCCGTACAGTCCATTCGAGAAGAGTCGCTTGAAGGACTACCCCAACTCTTACATGATCATCAAGAGTGACAGGATGCGGTAAACGATATATTAGAAATCTGGCTAGTCCAACAGGGTGCCTTGGCACGCCTTTCGGGCTTCTTGGCGTCTTTTAGTCAACAGATGTAGTTTGAAGTGTGAGGAGGGAAGACATGATGAGGACAGATCCAATAAGACGATTGTTGGATGATAAGCAGATAGTAATCAATAGTTTCTTTTGTAACAGTATAACCTTCTTTGCGTGTGACGGTGATGCTAAAAGGTGATGTTACTTCGTCTATGTTTGTTGCTAGGTAAACACCATCACAAAAGACTTTCCGTCACACCTGTGCCTTTTTGGCAAGGAAGTTGAACATTGAAGAATTAGAGTAGATTGACAGTTGCTTCAACACGTTCAACAAATTGAAAACAGACGTCATATCCCTAAATTCTTGACGAACTCATGTTACGTGGCATTTGAAGAACCAAGGCGTCACAATATGCCATGACAGATTCCCTTTCAGATCGCAGGCACCTACGAGTGCGAAAGTAATTTACCTTTCGATTGTTGCGTGGCTGTAGAGAACGCGTAAGAATGGAAACATCACACTTCCAAGTAGAGAATATTGGTAACCATGAGCTTCATTATGCCGGGGAGCGGGCCAAATAAGGCCTTCTCTTCAAGAGCTTGGTCACCTGTCTCAATGGATGCTCACTGTGTGCTACTATTGTTTCGACATTCCTTCTCCAAGTTTAATTGTTTTTATTAACATGTGATACCAAATCCTGCATCAGACTCAAAGGAGTTACAATAAGAAATCTCTTCCTAGCAAAACCGAATTGTGCTCCAGCTACCAATCTACTGTCCACCATTCAGCACTAATAGTCATTCTCATCCCAGCGAGTACCATTCGCATGGTCAGCAAAGGTTACCTTAGCCAAACAACACTTTCTCGATCTAAATGGGTTCAATGTCAGCAATGCTTTGATGTAATAAGAAGTTGAAGTATACTGACCCAGTAAAAGAGAGAAGTTTTGTTGTCTCTCAGCTCTTGGAATTTCACGTCCAATTTGTCTGAATGCATTAGCTAGGCCCAATGTGCTCTTACTCATCGTAGTATACTTACCTGCGGAAACACGGAGCACGCCATCGAATTCGGGCTTTTTGCTTACTGCCATCAAACCGCTCAGGAATTGGGCAGCTTGTGGTGCACTGCCAATCTGGTTGGCTGAAAATAGAACAGCTGTGACATTTTAGTACTTTACAATGGATCACAAACACACATCGGGGTAGACTTACCATCTTTGGGATGATTGGCGGCTTGCAATCTTTGCTGACAGGTGATGATAGCGTTCTGTAGAGTGTCTTCAGGCTCTTCTGTCGGCCACCCGTCAGTAATAATGACGACAAGAATGGGGCGCTCGAAAGCTGCCCCTACGTTAGTCTTGCTGTAGATGAAGGGGTCGAGAATTTTGTTGTTCAGCTGAGTGCCAATCTTGGTGCTGCCGTCCGGAGCGAAGTTCATCTGAGCTTTCAGAGCGTCTCCCTTGAGGTCATCCAAACCAGCGCTTGACTTGTTGATGAAGCGAATATGAGCGCCCTTTTCACTTGGCGAGAACAATGACATTATATTCGCGATTTCGCTGACTACGTTGGCCTGCGCCGGCCATCGATTTTCCTCTAGCATGGATCTGCTGTCATCTGCACAACACTCAGGTTAGCCATGTTTGTAGTACTAGATTGTTGGGATTGGAAAGAGTACTGACCGCAATAGATGATCGGCTGATATAGGGCCATGTGAAACTGTGAGCTCACGAGTTGAGAAGTAAGCTGTAGGTTGAGGAACGGATCGTTCACGACCGTATGAGCCTTGACGAGAATATTCTGCAGGACCGGGCTGTTGGGCCCAAAAAAGCTCTCCAAGCCATACTGTGCAACGACATCGTCTAGAATTGCTTTCAATTCAGACTTTGTCTTTGGGTACATGGATACCTGCAAGGGGGAAGATTCTGTTAGTTCTGTTTGCTTACGGTTCTGAGAATCGCTTACCGGTGCCGTCATTCGAGGCACAACAATCTGATCGTAAATCGTCTTGAAAGCTGCGATGACACTGTTTTGCAGGTACTTGCGAGGCTCGAGGTAATCAAGCAAGAGGAAGGCCGACGAAACGAGGAATCGCGGAAGCGAGATCCCAGTTGGGTTTTGGGGATCTGGGGCGATAAGAGCCTCTTGCGCTTTGGAATTCACAAGGCGATCTGCCAGATCCAGCGCCGTCTCGCCCTTGCTGTTCGTGGTCGTGACGGACGCTCCACGTTCCTTGAGAAGTTTGATGATGACAGGATCCGGGTTATTCTTCAACGCCCGCATAAGGGGAGTGTCATGGGGAAAAGAATCATCTTCTTCGTCTACCTCGATGTCGGGACTCTCAAGGAGAATCTTGACGACCCGGGCTGCATTCTCCTTGGCATCAACTGCCATGTGGAGCACAGAGAGACCATTGGGGGACTTTCGTTTGACACTGGCCTTGTGATTGATGAGAAGACGAACAGCAAAAGTATCACCGTTCAATACGGCGTAACCAAGGGGCGTGTTGCCATCCACTGGCTTGTTGATGTCGTCGCCATTGGTCAAGTCCTTGAAGTCATCTCGACTGAGGGTCCTATCCCTGACTCTATCTGCGATGATGGACATGGTGATGGAACGAAATTGTAGTGGGCAAAAAAAGTAAGCTGGATTGAGCTGTAGGTAGAAGGGTCAGAGAATCTTGGTAACGAAGGGAGGAAATTGCTCTTGTTCAAGCTGCAAATAACATCGGATTTATACGTGCCAACCAACTTGTGTCTCAGATACCGCCCCAACTACCCTGTTATCTGATTCAGATGCAATATTCTAGTCTAAGCCCAATCCTGCCGACGGAGTCACGCAGCCCGGTTGAGTGAGATAGTGTTTCACCTTTTGCATTCCTTTTTCTCATCTTCCAAAGGGGAGCTACAAGAACGGCACGGATCTCACCGCCTGACTAGGCGCCCGCCAGGGACGGACCGTGGCGTTTGCGGGTGGAATTGCCTCCGAGACATTCAGTCTTATGCTGAAGTCATCGATTCGATAATGACAGGATCAGAAGGCGTGGACGTAAGCATTGAATCTATCCTCATTACACCCCCTTTAGAAGGACTAAGATCCCAACCACACTGTATGTTCTGCATATTTGAGTCAAGCATAACCTCCAAAGTACCGACGTAAGACATAAGTTATCTAAAGAGCCGTATACTGCTCGTGAGTCAATTCACATGACGTAACCTAGAAAAGACGAGAGACTTGTTTATTCCATCCCTTGCTGAACGAATCAGGTCTCATCTTTTTCATGCCTTCTCACTCCTTGTCACGGCTTCCGTTATTGAGTTCCTATTGGATTTACCCTAATCCGACCCTTTCATGTCTAAGATATCAGTCTCACATGGATGTAGGCCTCGCTCCATGCCCTGGATATTAGCTCTTCAGCCTAGCAATGAATCAGTTCTTAAACATTTCTTTCTCTCATTACTTCACGTCATAGGATCGGAGTCGCAAGTTTGATTCCCTCATCTCACTGTACGAGACACATCCACTACTCAGGCACTATCATTCCTAGTCAGGAACAAGTCTCGGAAAAGGTGACAAGAAAGCGATATTCATCCCTTCGGTCTCAAGTGCCGCCTCCCCATCTAAACCTGAGTCCCGCCATTCCTCGGATCTATACACTACAAGCCACAAAGATGATCGACAAGCGCTGCAAGCATCTTCTGAAACCCTTATGCAATAACATTCCAAAGAACCAGGACCACTGCCGCGCTACACCTTCCAATACCCTGAACCAAGATGTCTCTTCCAACCACCAATTAAATAGAATTTCCTGAGTAATGTTAGTTTCAAAGCATATGACGAGGTCAATGAGACTTTGTCAATCCCAGAACCGGGACAAGTATAGGGATTATAGATTATTAAGTCATGCCGGGGTGTGGAACTCCCCTTGATCCCATCAGAACGCCCAAACTTCAAAGACAGAGACGACAAAGCCATCTATGTCGTCAGAGAAGAATATTGGCAGGACATACAATACATGGCTCAAGGGGTAGTAGAAAGTAGACTCAGCCTCAATGGCCGCGAATGCCTCAAACGATATACTCCCTTATCTACTGCTAATACTTTCACAGCCGTCAATATGCTCAGACCAAAATGCCACGAAACAAATAAACGGATTGAATTACCCTAGAGACTTGTGACACGACAGTAGCGTAGACTTAGATAGAAACTCAGATAAGCTCGAACTTCCTTACTAGTCCTGAAGCTGAAGTGTGTACACCTCGTTGAACTTAGATGCTGACGATTAAGTCTCGCCGGATGGGGAGACGGAGACTTACACGATGCATCCCTAGTGGCTCAAATTAGATGTCTTGGTTCTGATCTACCATCAGTCCCTTAGATTGCCTGCTTGAAGAATGACCCTGCTTCATATGCCGGCCGGAACAGACGCATCTTGGCTGTGATGTCTTGATCATATGTCATAGTCTGGATACAAACCCCCTTGAAATCGTCGCACTGCTAAAGCTCCACAGGATCAAGGGCATCTCTCCGGCATTACAGCTGCGATTAAAAGAATTCCGCAGATACCAGCCTCGTCAAGAGGGGTCCCGGATATCGCTGAGTTCAATCGGTGGATCTGTCAAAATCTGTTTGCATCTGAAGGGCTATGTAGTGTCCACCTTGAATGGCTAGCTTACCAGATGATCGTCAAGTACTTATACCACATGATAGCACGCCATCTCAGATCTACAGAATCCAAGAAAGAGCCACACAACAATCACCTCTTCTTTCTTCTTCTCTTACACGCAGAAACACTTTTTACCTCCCCTCCAAGCCGTGTCCAGCGTTGTCACGATGACGCGCCTCAGAGATGTCGCTGTCGTCTTTGCCAGCTCTGTTGTCTTGGCACAGAACTCCCAGCAAGTCCTCAATGGGGGTTCTGGGCTTTTGACGACGCCGATGGGCACTCAAGTCAACACAATGGGTTCATGTCTGTTGGGCTCGGCGTGTCAGAGAGTGGGCAAGAAGATCACCATCGATGATATTGTCATCTCCACCGATGGTCATGGAAACACGAAGTGTTGTCCACTGGGCACCACCTTCAACGGGTCCCGCTGTGTTTATCCCAAGTCCACTGTCTGTCCTCCCAACATGCACTTTGCAAATGGTGTCTGTGTCCTCACCTCTGGACCTGTCTGCGAGGATCCAAACCTGGTACCGACCAAGGACGGCTGTGCCTCAAGAGTGCCGCCCAACTGTCCTCCAGAGACCGTCCTGGACAACGGTCAGTGTGTGATGAAGGAGGACCCGACTTGCCCGGGCGGAAAGAAGATTGTTAACGGACTCTGTACCGTCGATGAGGTACCGAAGTGCCCTGAAAAGGGTTTCCGTGCCCAGGGTAATCTCTGTGTTTCCGATGAAGGCCCAACATGTCACCAAGACTGGCTCAAGGTCGTCGATGGCAAGTGTGTCCACACCAAGGAGGCCACCTGCCCACCGGGTACCAAGCAAAGCGTTACAGGCCGTTGTATCTCTGTGCAACCTCCTTCCTGTCCATCTGGGTTCACTGTTTCCGGCAACACATGCTTACACGATATCGGGCCATCTTGCCCTTCCGGATCAGCTTTCCGGAACGGCGTTTGCGAGTACAGCAGGCTGCCTTTCTGTAAGGAAGGAACCCTGACCAATGGCGCATGTGTTTCGAACAGTCAGCCCGGATGTCCCCAGGGTTACAAATTCGACAAGGTCACAGCTCGTTGCCTGAGAAGGGATCAACTCAGCTGCCAGTCCGGATTCGTCAACAGATGGGACCGCGTCAGTGACAAGATTGCTTGCTGTCCCAAAGACTTTGGCGGATTTGATGGCACCTTTTGCACCCAGGACAACCCAAACCAGAATGCATGCCCCCCCAACTCGGATGATCGTGACGGTAAGTGCGTCACGAGCCCAGGAGGCCAGCCCGACTGTGACGGTGGAAAGGGTTTCGTTGAGAAGGGCGTCTGCTACAAGAAGCAGGAAGCCACCTGCCCGACCCCTCTCAAGGTCTTCAAGGATAAATGTGTCCACGAAACGGATCCTTACTGTACGGAAGGCAAGCTGTCTCCTAGTCGCATGGAGTGCATTATCGAAGGCCCCGAATGTCCCAGTGACTCAACTGTCGTGGATGATGAGTGTGTCTCCAACGTTCACACTCCCGACTGCCCCACCAATCTCAAGCACAAAGACGGCGCTTGTGTTGGCGAACCTACTATTAGCTGCCCCCCTGGATCCATCAAGAACGGCGACTACTGTGTCTACGACAATGTGCAACCTGCTTGTAAGGATGGTCTCTTACTATTGGGTAACCAGTGTGTCACTCGCACCACTTCTCAATGTCCGCCAGACACGATGCCGGAAGGCGAGTACTGTGTCTCTATGCAAAACCCAATCTGCCCGGAGCCCGACTACATCTACTCACTGGCGAGACGTGCTTGTGTCCACAAGTACAGACCATCTTGTCTCCCTCCTTTCCACCTGAAGAATGGAAGGTGTATTGTCGACAACGAGCCAACTTGTCCTCCGGACACAGTCCGTAGTGGAGATTCTTGTATCAAGAGGGCCAACTGTTCCGGCGAGTACACCCTGGTGGGAGATCGATGTGTCCACAACCAGAGCCCAGAATGCTCAGACCCGTCTACCGAGTTCGATGACAAGACAGGCCAGTGTGTCTCTCGTTCCGAAACCCCCAAGTGTGCGGACGGAAGCGTTCTTACCAACGGGAAGTGTGTTGTACGAGCCGATTGTCCTCCCAACACCACCCCAATGGGTGATTACTGTGTTTCATACCAGAAGCCTGCCTGTAAGACTGGTTTCACACTCGAGAATGGCGAGTGTGTCCTCAAGAAGGGTCCATCTTGCCCACCTGGCTTTGTCGCCCGCGGTACCGAATGTCTTTCCACCAAGCAACCCGAGTGTCCCTCAGGTAGCATCATGGATGGCGACCGCTGTATCATTGGTGTTAACCCAGACTGCATCATTCTGGGCACCTGCCCTGAAATCGCTTAGGCGTAATCTGGATTTTGTCGTCAACGCAGCTCGGAGATTGAAGCAATCCCCTGACAACCCATCTTTCTTTGCCTCTTTTGCCCTTTACCAAATGTTTCTACCGTTTTGTTTTTCTGCTGGTGCGGTACTGAGCCAGGAGATTCTTGGAGAAGCTTCGTAGCCAACTACCCATAGCTCGTCTTGTGCATTATCCTGGCACACGTGAGATTTCTTTATAGTCATTCACTTAGTCTTATCACCATGTCAAGTTAGTTTCGCAAATAATAAATGTCTGTTTCAGCATTTCAAAGGATTACAAGTGAAGTTCGTACAAAAAGCAATGGGTTAATGTTGTATCACACCAACGCGTTCGCGCATTACTGTCCATTCAATGTCACTCAAGACGTAGATTCGACTTTGCACTGAGCCAAATGATATGAAGTCAAATAGTCGACTCTCACTAATAAGTCCTAGCTATCACAAGTCGCTATCAATCCTGGCGGCGTCCGCAGCATAGCCGTTCGCTTTTATGTTGAAGCGACGCCCTGTGCGGAAGCGATTGAATCTGTATCTTATGGTATCCAACCACCACCTCTCCTTGCCATAAAATCCACTGGCGATCCAGGCAAACATGTCCCAACGCCACATCACAAACTTGGTCCACGCCCCAGTGGGAATGAAATTGTACATGCCGGCGTGTTCAAAGAACCTTGGGTAATATCCCGCCAAATCCCAATCGAGAAGCCAGAGCTGATTGTTATGATCGAGTAAGATGTTACGAGGTGCTAGGTCATGGTGTGTAAAGACAAATGAGCGAATCGATGGGAGAATCGGCTTTGGGCGCATCGAATGCTCTGCTGGTGTCTTTTTGAACTCCAGGCGTGGTGTGGTGAAATTGGCCCAGAAATTCAAGAAATCGTCGACGTCATCAGGTTTTGCTCTCGGCGGTAAGCGATAAGAATCCTCGAGGAAAAAAGACTTGCATTCTCCTGTCGCTAATGATCCTGCTGATGATGAAACAGCTGATCTTAAGCGGTTGATGGCGCTGCGAAGCTGAAAAGCGAGTCGAAGGCTTGTTATCCAACCAAGGTCAGGCCACGCGATGTCGAGCGTCGTCCCAGAGATTCGATCCATGATGCAATAAGTGGTACGTTTTCTCGAAATAATTCGATGGATTGCTGGGACACGAATCCCGAGTTGAGACGCGAATGTCGTCGCTGTCACAGCATCTTCGACTTCGTATTCTGCATAGCCATTGGACAGATACCTGGAAGACAGAGGTACGACATTTGGATAATTCGGTACATGAGGGAGGGACTTGATATGCTCGATAAGTTCCTCGTCCGTGTAGTCGAAGAGCCTATTGTCGTCAAAATTCGACTCCATTGCGAAAGGTTCCTGCTCTGACCTCTCGACTTTGGCGACCTTTAGGATTGATCCAATAGTAGGATACAGCCTCTCAAGTTTGGCTACCGCTTCCGGATTGAACGACACCTTCCTGCTCAAGAGCTGAGATCAAAGTGTAGATCCAGAATTTGCAACCCTCCAATTCAGGCGTAAATCGATATCTTTGAAGCCCACGAGTGTTGATTAGATCAATGACATCATTGACCTTGACCTTCAGTCTGTCGTTCAAAGGAAAGGACAACCGATGAATAGAATCGTTAGTGAACTTGTCTTTCGTCGTCGAAATCTCAATTTTGCCTCGTTGGCCGTCGGAACCGTAGCCTGGGGCCATGTCTAACCGCACTGAATGCTCTGGATCTTCGGATAGTTCCAAAAAGGTGACCCAATGATTGGTGGGAGGATCCTCCCCATCCCCTAGGTTGTCGACGTTGATGCAAGCGCAGATGTGAATTTGCGTCACTGTGTCGGTAAGATCTGCATCGTCGAAATGGTCATCGTCCCAGTTGTGATCCATTACTCCTCTCAAGTCTTAGGGTATAAAAATAAATATTCTAAGAGGCTTAGTCTAAGAGACATAAGCTGCCCTAACAATTATGTCTCTTATGCTTCTAGCGGTCAATTTTTCTGATACCGTGAGGGAGCAATACGTTGCCTACCTCCGTGTTGTTCTATTGTGCGAGAATAAGGTTGGTTTTGTGCCCTACTCTCTAGGTATGACTCCCGACGCAGGGAAGCGAAAGGCAAAAGTGTCATTTCAGTTGTACCAACCACTAAATAGATACACGCCCGAGGATCTGCCAGACATTGTAAAACTGGCAATGCATCTAGATCACGTGTACTTCGACTCTACCATTAGTCAGAACCACTACTTCACTTGGATAGATAAACATAACGTCTCAGCAAACCATATTACCCAATAATCTTCCGTGGAACCAACCATTGGTGAGATGTCCTGGGTTAACACTGGGTGCATTCGGCATCTCTTCTCCTCTGCCAAGTATCTGAGCGCAAGACACTAGAGTCACAATGGCGAATACGAGTCATCATGCCTGCACACTGAAAAGCAACAAATATTTAAAGTTGAACAGAACCCCTGGACCCTTACAGATACCAAAGACGCAGAGAAAGTTCTTTGATAACAACAACCTTGATTTTTTATTCTACTTACCCCGCACTCGTCCAGGGTTCAAGTCTGTGCACTGTCGCTCTTTGGGGTTGCGGACACGGTTCCGCAGCTCAAGAGGAAGGGATCGACGCTTAGCAGAACAAGGTTGGCGTTGACATTGTCCAATGCGGGGTTTATAACTCGAGGCCTGTGCCGATATGGAAAACCGAAGAGTGAAGCAAATGGTCAATATTCCTCTCCATAACCTTGTATCCCTGTTTGCACATGCGCAAGGCTGCAGTAGCTGGATGGCAATAGTGTCTGTTCGCAGTCACATGTTGAGTCAATATTAGGTCGGGTAGCAATGAAGTTGTATAACAGTGACTTAGGTTGAACCTAGATCCGTGGTTTGCAGAGTTAGCTTGTATATATACACCGCTCCATGCCCTATAATACCGCATCACTCGAAACATTGTAACAATTGCCGTAATTTCACCTTGAGCAATCATGCCTCTCGACGCCCAAGCCACATCCAAGATCAAGTCTATCATAGACAATGCCTGTGCTGACCAAACCACAGACATTCCCGGTACAACCATTATAGTTGTTGATCGCAATGGCGAGTTATTCGCTCACTCGGCTGGTACGCGTGGTATCGGCACCAAAGAGCCGATGACCCTTGATAATATTTTCTGGATTGCCTCGTGCACAAAGATGTTAGCAGGCATCGCTTGCATGCAGCTCGTCGAACAGGAAAAGCTGAAGCTCGATGATGGCGAGCACACGGAGAACATCTTGCCAGAGCTAAAAACCCTCAAGGTTCTGAAGCCTGACGGAACCTTTGAAGATAAGAAGAATTTGATCACATTGCGAATGCTGTTGACGCACACTGCTGGGTTTGGATATACCTTCTTTAATGAACGACTTCGAGATTGGACTCATCCAGCAGGTGTAGATGAGTTCTCTGGACGAATTGAGGATATAATCTCGCTTCCTCTCCTCTTTCAACCGGGAGAAGGTTGGGAATATGGCGTAAGTTACCGTTATTGTCAGTCAAGACCCTTCTAACATGTACAGACGGGTATCGATTGGGCTGGCATAGCCGTTGAACGTGTCAGTGGTCTAAGTCTCAACGACTATCTACAGAAACATGTTTTCCAACCACTTGGTATCACCAGCATGAGCATGTTGCCTGATAAGTCTATGCGTTCCAAGTTAGCGTATATGCATCAAAGAGATCAGGACGGCAAGCTTCGTATCCGAGACCACTTGCAGCGCCTTCCCTTGATCATCGATCCCGATAATAAAGCCGAAGCTGCTTCAGTTTTTAACAGTGGTGGTGCTGGCATGTTTGCACAGCCGCAGCAGTACGGAAGTAAGTAGTAATATTAAGACTAGAGTTACCGCTGCTAACTTGAACAGAGATACTTACAATGCTTCTTAACGGAGGAGCATGCCCGAAGACAGGCAACCGAGTTCTGCGCCAAGAGACAATTGATCTCATGTTCAGCAACAGCATTGAGAAATTTCCCAACTTTTCTCGTCAAGTGATTCCTGCTGCAAAGCCAGATCTCACCAACCGAATTGAAGAGCTGTACGGGGTTGAAGGCGACCCTCCCCAGGTATAACAATTTCTTTCGCCCTGATGAATGATGATCTAACTTTGAGTAGGGCTGGGGACTGACTTTTATGCTTACAAATGGTGGTCCAACTGGTCGATCAAAGAGCACTGTTCAGTGGGCAGGACTTGCGAATCTGTGGTGGTGGGCGGATCGTGAGCATGGGGTTGCTGGGATTGTGTGCACGCAGATATTGCCATTCGCTGATGGCAAGGTGTTGGATCTCTGGGCAGATGTCGAGACTGAGATTTACAAGTCAATTTTGTAGTTGTTGAGTGATGTTATTAAGCATATCCAAGCAACATAGCTAATTCAGCTACCATAATTTAAATACATATGCCAGACGGCATGGAATACTGAGGCCATTCATATCTCATCTCGGTAGAGATAACCCGGTTCCCAAAGTAAGGCTGACGACACAAAGAAACAATGATGGTTTCTGCCCAACACCTGTTCAAATTCACACATCAACTAAACCAAAACAGCAAAGAACGCGGGGAAACGAAAGTTCTAAAGCCCCAACATCAACTAACCAGGTGAAATCCGGGGATCCGGAACTAACAGGCTCTATGTGGGGGTACTGTAGAACTGGGGTACGATTCAGAACCTGATAACTGGCATATCGCCCACTCTTTTCTTCCCTCATGCACATCTTTCCCTTTCAACGAATTCCATCTTCTCTACTAAATTGAAACGAGTTACTAATAGTAGGTTGCGCAATGAAGAGACAGCAATATGCCTGCGATCAATGCAGAAAGTCCAAGCGTGGCTGCGATGCCCCGCCTCTGGAGTATCCAGAAGACATGGATCCTCTACGTGATGGCAAGTTGATCGTTGGAGAGAAGCGTGAGTCTCATCTATCTACACACTCTGGTTCCCGACTAACAATCATCTCAGCACCGCTAGTTCAATCATCACCATGTTCGTATTGTATCAAGACTCACAAAAAGTGTACCATGAACTGGGCATGGACTCAGCTCCAGGTTTCCTATGCTTTAGCCGCTGCTGCAGAAGGAGAATCCAGCATCGAGTGCATAATACCTTCAAGACGAAAGTCTTCACAAGCGAGTCGCTCTCCAACAACATCTGTGGGTGCCGATGATACGAGTGTCGGCGCCGAGTCAACTGCAGCATCACACGTTTCTCAATCACTTCCACCAGCTTTCGATTTCTCCGACATGATCAATGGGGCTCATGATTCCAACGTGCCCTCGTTTCTCAATAATCCACTAGACTCTTTACCCTTTGACTTTGGTGACTCGGGCAATAATCCCTTGGACGCCAACTTTTACGAAATCGGCATCACAGACCTCAATATACCGTCGGATAGCTTATCAGAGTCATTCGATATCTTCAAAGAGACAGCAGATACTGCCGTACCTGATCCTTATAATGTCTTTCCACTCACACAGCTCCCCGAGATTAATATCAGTGAACCTGAACAGTCCTTCTTTTCACCGTACAATCCGAACAGCACCGACTACGACGACAGAAACACGCGAACAAAGCGTCGACGAGTATCCCAAACCGGAAGCGATACTCAGTACAGTTCCCACAGCTCTCTATCATCCTTCTCGCTCGATCAGTCCATGATGGCCCGGTCCAACAATAATATCATCTCATCCAATCTTTTACATATCTATCACGACGTTCTGGAACACAACCTTACATGCTGGCTCAACGAAATCACGTGCCCCTTTGGCCGGTCAAAGGATCTTAACAGGCACAGCCCTTCAGCAGAATGGGGTTCTTCCTGGTCAAATAGAGTACTTCGACGAACACTAAGCGTCGATCGTGGAGCTCAGTCTGCTCAACTCATCCACATATCGAAAGATCGCCAAGCAGCAGTTTCCAAAGCCTACCACCTATCCATCATGGCCTTTGCCACACAATGGGCTCAGGAGTCACGTCGTCAGAAAGAGCGATACCACTCTCTAGCAGACACTGACGAGAATCCACTGAATGAGTATATGGATGATGTCAACGAAGAATTCGGTCGCCATCTTCAGCGAAATCTTTGGGATCAGGCTCGTAGAGCCCTGGACGACGTTGCTGACGTTGAATCGTTCCGGGTTGTTTCCGCAGAGATGATATTTGGACTTACCCAGAAGCCACTCTCACAAGACGACAAGGCAAACGACTGGACGACATCTGTGCCCTTGGGAGGCAGCTTCGATGCAGACGCACTATCCGAGGAAATCGCAGACATTATCGAGAACAACGGTCCGCCAATCTATATGGAACGCGCAGCTCGAAAGATGCACGTGTTGAAATACCGCTATGACGCCGAACGACGAGGCATTGTCAAAATACGCAAGAACAAAAGACCAGTCACTTTATCCCTTATGAGCACAGAAGACCAAAGCACAATAAGTCTTCTTTATTGGTTGTCAGTCATGTTTGACACGGTCAGTTCATCCATGACCGAGCGACCAGTGGTCGTAGTAGATGCCAACAGCCAGCATGACGACGCAACAGGCGACAAGGATTGGAACGTGCCTCTGTTCATTCAGGATAGTTTGGAGAAGCCCAAGCTGGTAGTACATTGGCCATGTTCTTATGATCAGGCTGCCGAAGCTGTCGCGAGATCTGCACCTGTCAAGGTGCTGATGTTCAGACATGTTCATTACCTCCAGACTGTTTTGCGACAAGGCGAGAGTCCTGAAAAAGTGGAGGAAATTATCGAGCGATCGGTGAGAGTGTACCGGTATTGGAACATGACTCAGTAAGTCCAACCCTTGTGTCATGTCATCTCGTCTAACATCTTCAAGTGGAACATTCTTTAGAGAGCTTCTAGAGAACTATGACTCGATCCCAAGCCGCATCCAAAGCTGGTTCATCTGCATCTCCGCGCCCATGCATCTGGGCGTCCTCCTCCTTGCCGATCTAGTATCCCAGGTGGATACCAACTCTCTTGGGCTTCCCGCACAAACTCAAAGCCGCACAAACAGTAAATGGATCCTCCGCGTCCGCGAACGTAGCGCCAAAGAACTCTCTGATCTCGCACGCGTGACAACACCAAGCACACCATTACCGTCAGAGTTTCACCACGCGCTGAATGAGAGTATGATCCTGACTGAACCGTGGACCGTGATCTTGGAACGCGCGTTCTCAAAGGCGGCGATTTATTGGATGGGTGAGGCAAATGACCTGAGAATGTTTGAGGCCAAGGGTGAAGTGAGGGAGAGACTGGCGCAGGCGGAGGAGTGTATTAGGGCGTTGTGGATATTGGGTAAGAAGTCTGATAGCGCAAGAAGATGTGCAGAGGTTCTATCTGGAGCGAAGAGGAAGATTGTGGTATAATTTAGCAAGATATAAGAGAAGAACTTGGTAATTATTACTAGGTCAATTGAAGAGTGCAGCTAATTCTACAGTGGTGGTGTACGACATACCTAGAACAGGGGGTTTATGTACAGTACTCATTACGGCTCTATCGCGTCTTGTACACTGTGGATATCTTATCCAAGCTAATCTGGACAAGATTGCATCAATTCTAATCCTCCGAGGTCACATCTACCGAACATTCCCGTTGAAGTTTCTCCACAAAGAATGCTTCTGAAATCTGAACTAATCACCAGAAACCTTCTCGAAGATCCCTCACGTGGCTTCCCCAGATTTCTGGACGTCATCATCATATTCATCTCTTCTAATTGGCTTCATACCCCGGAAATGGAGCCCCGTAGATCCCCAGGTTTAGCTCGGCATCGATGCCGCGGAACTTGAACAGGCAAACCGAGGTAACTAGAATAAGAACAGATACAAATTCCCCTGTTTCGTAGCTGACTTGAACTTGAACATCTGTGTTTTTGAATCATCTGTTTGACTTGTGAAAATGACGTTTAATCCTCCCTCTTGGGCTCCTCAGCTCCCTAGTACGTAACTTCGCCTAACCTGCACTCCAGCAACCAGACCTTCTAACAAAGACAGATATTCCCGATTCAATCAGTGTAGCAGATTTTATCAACACCGACAAAGCAGGCAGAAAGTCCTTTTCTGATTCAAAAAATCCCTACACGTGCGGCGTCACGGGTCAATCGCGTTCTGCTGCTGAGGTTGCTCAGCGAGTCGACTTCCTCGCGCGGGGTTTGGCCAAGGCTGTCGGATTTGACGCTCATGATGGGACATCTTGGGAACGAGTTGTCGCTATCTATGCTCTCAACACAGTAAGAAGACTTTCGTCAACATTGAAACCCAGGACTAATGAGGTTCGCAGATTGATTACATCCCCGTCACACACGCCATTCATCGCGTTGATGGTATCGTCACACCTGCTAGCTCAGCGCACTCAGTGTCCGAGTTGGAACACCAGCTTCGATCATCTGGGGCGAAAGCGCTATTTACGTGTGCTCCTCTCCTCAAGACTGCGGTGAAAGCAGCAAACGCAGTTGGAATCCCCGACAAGCACATCTTTTTGCTTCCCCTACCAGATGTCTCCTCGGAGGGATCCTACAGGTCAATTGAAGATCTCATTTCTGAGGGTCGGAATCTCCCACCTTTGTCCATCCCCACATGGATCCCAGGACAGGGTAAGAGACAGACAGCTTACCTCTGCTTCTCAAGTGGCACGTCTGGTCTTCCTGTAAGTAAAAGCCAATCCTTCCAGCAAGCTATGTGTCTGATGCAATGTAGAAAGCGGTTATGATCTCTCACTACAACGTGATTGCGTGCACCATCATGATCCATACATACGAGACTGTAACCCGCCAACAAGATGGCATAGATACACAGGTTGCTCTCGGACTACTACCCTTCAGTCACATCTACGGTCTAGTTGTCATCGCGCACATCGCACAGTACCGAGGTGACGAGACAATCGTACTACAACGTTTCCAGCTCGATCAACTTTTAGCCTGCATTCAAAAGTTCCGCATCGAACAACTCAGTGTCGTGCCACCTATTATTGTTCAGCTTCTGAGCAGCCAGGATAAGTGTCGCAAGTACGACCTCAGTTCTGTGAGACTTGTCTTTTCAGGCGCTGCGCCTCTAGGAGGTGAGACGATTCAGAAGTTGTTGGAACACTATCCGAAATGGCGAATTAGCCAAGGCTATGGTATGTTGCGCGCACTCGTAATGCAACGTTGAGTATACTAACGGCAGACAGGATTGACGGAAGCTTCACCCTCGGTCTTCCACACAAGCGAAGCAGATGCCTTCCTGGGGTCATCAGGCTCTCTTCTTCCGGGCGTAAAAGTGAAGATTATTGACCAGCACGGTAACGAAGTCACAGAGCACGAAACGCCAGGCGAGTTATACGTACAGGGTCCAAATGTTGTGCTGGGTTACTTGCACAACGAGAAAGCGAATGCCGAGACATTTGTTTGGCGTGAGGACAGGCGCTGGTTAAGGACAGGCGACGAAGTACTTGTGCGAAAGTCGAAGAATGGTTTCGAGCACTTCTTTGTGGTTGATCGCATTAAAGAGCTCATCAAAGTTAAGGTTTGTTTACCCCAATACCTCTTTTTAAACACGTATTAACTGTTTCAGGGCCATCAAGTCGCGCCGGCAGAATTGGAAGCTCATCTTCTTGACCATCCCTACGTGGCCGACAGCGCAGTAATCGGCATTGTCGACGAGCGCGCGGGAGAAGTTCCCTTGGCATTTATCGTCAAGAGTAGAGAAGCAAGCGGTGTTTCCGACGATGAAGTTGTGAAAGCGGTGCATCAGCATGTTGAGCAACACAAGGCGAAGCACAAGTGGTTGAAGGGCGGCGTGAGGGTCTTGGATGTCATTCCCAAGTCGCCTAGTGGAAAGATCCTAAGACGGGTTTTGAAGGCAAAGGTCGCTGCAGAGAAACCCGTTGCGAAGCTGTAAATACAATTAATACTACCAAGCTAATTGAAGTTCAATCGCACCGGTTGGGCCACTCTCAACTGTGTCGTATCGTACCAAAACACCAAATAATAATCACGAATCCTCGTTCCCCAATTGGTCTATCTCTAGACATATCCCACTGAAGGATCATGGCCAAGGTCACAATCATATCAGCACTAAATCTCTAGCTTGGAATAGGATCAAATAGACGACAAGGCACAGCCACAGTCAGCGCTAACTAATACTTCCTCTGAATAAAAGGCTGACCATGATTATTCACCCTTTTCCTGTTCATCAATAGCAGTGATCAGTGTGTTGGCGATGGATTCTCATTCAAGCAGCTTCTTGGGTCAGACGTATCTAGACCTGCGAAATGGAAACCTCAGCTCCTCTTCAGCGTTGACTACAGCGGCCATAGCGACTGCAATAGCACTGTCCCTGCTAAATTATTTCCTGACACCCCGCCTCGACCCACTTGAACCGCCAGTCGTGAAACCAACAATTCCATGGATCGGCCACATTCTGGGCATCATTCGTCACCAAGCAGATTACGGCCGACTTATTCAGTACGTTCTTCTGCTCTTCTCAATCACTTGGTACCATTACTGACCAAAGTCTACAGCAATGCGAACCCAAACCATCAAATCGCGACTTTGCCCATGCTCAATGGCAAGCTCTACGCCGTCTTCGATCCAAACCTTCTCCAATCCCTCCTCCGCAACAAAACCGCGTCGTTCGAGCCCTTCGCAATCGATTATGCCAAGAAAACATTCGACCTGACCCAAGAGCAGTTTCTGAAAGTCAAGGCACCAGGTGTTTACGATGAATTCACTGACGCGATTCACGCGAGCTTCCAGACTGCGAGTCTGCACCAGATGAACGTCCATTTCTTGGCCTGCATCTCAGCGAAGCTAGATCCTATGAGCAATGGGACGATGCGCGCCCATGCAGACACACATGGCAAAGAGAAGTTCATCAATGGACAGCTTCAAGTTGAGAACTTGTATTTTTGGTGTCGCGACGTCATGTCTCTGGCTACCACGAAAGCTCTCTACGGAGACACTGATCCCTTCGGTTCCAAGCCAGAACTGATCGAGGACATGTGGTAAGTTAAAACAATATCTTCTCGTTATCATCACTAACAAATGCTTTTATAGGTGCTTCGAAGAATCGGTCCCTTACTTCCTCCTCTCCCTATACCCCTCTATCACGATGCCGAAAGCCTACAAAGCGCGCTCAACTCTTCAAGATATCGTGTGCAAATGGTACTCCGAAGATCACGATGTTACCGACCCGTCTGTATCAGCCCTCGTCCGCAACCGTGCCGGCTCTCTCCGTAAGAACGGCCTCACAGGCTCCGAGATCGGAAAGTTTGAAGTCATTCTACCCAACGTCGCAACGCTCAACGCCGTACCTACGTTCTACTGGCTTCTCCTGTACGTCCTCGATCGACCCGATCTCGTCACTCGTATAAGATCAGAAGCCGAAGCCGCAGCTATAACAGCGCACGAGAATGGGAAGACGACGGTTACATTCAATATTGCAGAGTACGAAGCCAAGCTTCCACTGCTTGTCAGCTGTTATCGCGAAACGATGCGTCTCGTCAATCAGTCTGTCAGTATGCGTCGTATCCTGGAGGATATAATTGTCACGACACCCGAAGGAAACACATATCTCCTTAAGAAGGGCACAGACATGCAACTCCCAGCCGGTGTGGCCCACTACGAGCAAAGCGTGTGGGGCTCCGATGCCAATAGCTTCGACCCAGAGCGTTTCCACCCCTCCGCCAAGGGCAGTCCTGAAGAGGAGCGAAAGCGCAAAGCAGCATACATACCATTTGGCGGTGGACGTCACCTGTGCCCTGGTCGAAACTTTGCATTCGCAGAGATCATTGGCTTTGCATCTTCTCTGCTCCTTGGCTTCGATGTCGAAGCTACAGGCATGGGCTTCGGTGACATGAAGAAGCTCGGCCCTCAGCTTGCAGGTGGAACAGTGCGTCCTGAAAAGTACGGCGCTGGTCTAGGTGCGCAGATCAAGAGCAGACAAGGCTGGGAGAATGTCGAATGGAAGTTTGAGTGTTAGGCTCAACTGAATAATTGACAATGCGGGGATGGAATTGTTTCTTATAAATACTTTCCACTCATGCTAGTACAATGAACCCCAGTTACCGTTTCCAATACAAACAGACATGAGAAAATCCTATTTTCTTTTTTATAAAACACAAAAATATGCCAACTGGCGTATATGGATGGCATGCATCAAACAGACTTTAGCTCCTTGCGTGTTCTCCCCTTTTGCACCTCTCACTCGTATGTATAACAATCCATGCATCGTGTCATTCATGTGTATTGTCATAGTTCCTCTCGGCCAAGTTCTTCAAGACGAAGAACCCCTGGTCTCATCTTCATGTGTGTCTGGATGGGTAGTCTCGGTAGTGTCCATGTCTTGTGGTGCATTCTGAGGCGGGGGGTTGTTCCATACCAAGGTCGGATGGTAGAGCACACGTTGGGTAGGGCTGTGAAACCAGATGTCCTAGGGCCATTAGCGTTGCGGCGACTGGATTATGATCATGGAGCGGTAATCGTAGTCTTGCTCAACGTTCTCTTGAGTCGCGGAAATGGTGTATGTTTCTTGATATTGGGGGTTGTTTTGGTTTGACTGGGATGATTCTGCACCGTTGGTACCACCGCCGGTCTGTTCTTGTCTCTCGTCGCCGCTTTCTTGCTGCTGGGGTCTGGGCTGATCGCACATGATTGCAATGGGTAGGTAGGTAGGTAATAATGGATAAATGGTATTGTCTTTGTCTGCTGGTACTACATCTTGGGCTGGGGAATCTGATCTTCAAATACTTTTTCACATCTATCAGGCTCTGTCTTCTCCAGCCGATCGATTCATCTTGTTCACCCCAGCCTGCAATATTGAGGGCAGACCTCAGACAGAAGCAATTTGTTAACCCGCATACACACATCCGTATTAACTGTGACTGCTCACATGCCTCGTCTGCACGGCGCCGCTTGGTGTCTCTGGTACCATTCGACATGTAGGATATCTGCTGATGTTTTGCCCAGCTGTAAGCGAACGATGCACCGCAGCCGAATACCCTCAGAACTTGTATCATGCGAAGCAGACGGGAGGCATATAACCGCGATGTCAACGAAACCTCCTGGTGCATTGATTCGTCGCCCGTGGTTGCTGGTGTGTTTCTCCTCTCGGCCTGGGGCATGTTTGAGACAGCGGCCTGACATGCAAGTATGAAGCCGGCATCCACAAGTGGAAGTGTGCCAACGAAGTAGGGTCAAACTTGCTCATTGTCTGCAGCGTTTACTGGATAGCCGAGTCGCCTCGCGAATGCAGGTTATCATGGAAATTGATAACTGATCGTGATCATGACACAATGCTACCTGGCAATTTTGAGGGGTCTGGTGTTTTCTCCTCTCGCTTCAGGGATGCATGCATATTAGAGTTACCCCATCACAAAACTACGCCAACTACCCACCCATTCACTCTTCACTCCTGCCCGGTCTTCAGTTGGAACAGGTACATTACCCTAGACGAATAACATTGACTCAGGCTGGTGGCCAGAATGAGATTTTGCTTTTGCATAATGCATGCTCAGCGCCACATGCTGATGTTCTTCTTCAGGCTCTTCGCATATCAAGATCTGACATGCTGCTCGGAGCGACTTCGATGCAGAGTGAATCTGTCTGAGACAACCCACAAAAAAGAGATGCAAGCGACTGCATCTGGATAGTCTGATGCGTCCTAAGCCGACGATCTTCGGGAGCGATAAGCTGACAAGAACCGCCGCTAGCTAGCACGATCTTTCTATCCTGGTAGCTGGAATGAGTTCCTGGATGAATTTAGTCCCTGGTAGTCGGAGTGTTTATTAGCTCGATCTCCCGTATTTAGCTCAATGAGATCGAGGATACATTAAACTTATTTCAAAATTATGGGACGAGATAGCGATCAGGTAGAAATGCCTTCATTCAACATCCAACATCCCCCCAACATGCGTTTTGATGAATGGCTTACCTCTTACGCCAGCATGACGAATATACTCAACGTTACACCAACGCTTTTGCTTTGTATCACACTGGCTTGTCATTTTGCTTGATTTTGACTCGCAATCTTGCCCAGTTTTGCCACAAATTTTGAGGTTCCCTGGCGTTTCGTGTTACACAGAATAACAAGTCATCTTACCTGCATAACCGCCATGTCTTTCTTTGATGTACCATTGCAAGAATGCGACAGGGCGGTATACGATGAGCGATATAGGAGCATTGAACAGTCATCGTAGCCCTAATGGACACACAATTTCAAACTCGGAGCTGATAAATCGAAAGATAATCCGAGAATGGATGTTCAGGTACATCCAACACTTGTCAATCAGATCAAGGTCCCCCGGTTGTCAAATGTGTGATCCGCAGCCGATCTCTGGGTCTTCCCGATGCCAAACAAAGATCAAACTCTAAGTTGAAAGCTCCGTCGGACATTTAAAAACACCGTTGGTCCACGCGTCAAACGTCATGAGTAACTTGGTAGATAACGCAAGCAACGTACTAAATAATCAGTGGAAAGTCTGTCAGAGCTGGAGATAATCCTGATTGTCGTTAAGTATTGCCCTTCAACATGCTCGGAAGACGCGGATAGCATCTAGGGTAGGTAAACATCCAGCACCTAAGGCCTTAAGCTTAAAGTCTATGACGATGTAACTCCACCAAGCGCATCCTTCCATCCCTTAGTTAAATCTGTCGCGGTCAAGGAGTTGTCCGAAATGCCGATTGCAGAAGAGCTGGTGTCGTCATAGATGTTGCAAACAAAATAATCGCCAGTGTATTATAGTAAACATTGCCCAGAAATGAGATAGCAAGAGTAATGAGAATCAGTAGCACTGTAGTCCTCACTCACAGTAATAGCTTCTTGTCATGGCTGACGAGAGACCTACGCCTCGGGATGAGGATATCCCAGGCGGTTTCCCTGTGACGCCCAGTGTCAACTCTATGAACCAGCTGACGCCCACTATCGATACTGCCGATAGGCTTGAGGCTGGCTTTGCAGGTCGTGATACGGATGCTTCGGCTGGTTATACGACTTACGATAATGTCACGTCTGGGACTGGCTCGGGGCAGGACAACGGTTACCGTTACAGCGGAAACGGGACTTCAGCGGCACTTGGTGCATCTGCCGTTGGGGCTGCTACTGGGGGTTATTTGGCTTCACAGCACCCCCACGAAGACAGCATCCCAGCACAGCAAACAGAAACCTTCAGTGCACCACCACCACTTTCCGAGCGACGCTCTTCCTCGAGCACAATCCTCGCACCTCATCACGATGCATCCCCTACAGAGAAGCGCAAGAGCAGCACAATCGCCAACGATGATTCCTCCGCTGTCCCATCTACTCCCGACGACCCAATCTTCGCGCCCATAAAGTCAAACACCAACGAAAAACCCGATAGACCACCTTACGAGAAGCGCAAATCCCACCGCACAGAAGATGACCTGTTCCGAGTTCTGTCACGTCGCAAGACGAATGCAAGCACCCCCGCCGAGAAGGAAGAAGAGCACGAGGACAATGAAGAGCTTAACCGGCTCATGTCACGCATCTTTGGACAGAAGCGACAGCAGCAGAGCGAAGGAGAAAAGACGCGCCATAGCGGTGTCATTTTCCGCGGTTTGACTGTTCGCGGCGTTGGATTGGGTTCCAGCCTTCAGCCTACTGTAGGAGACTTCTTCCTGGGTCTCCCGCGCAAGCTGGGCAAGCTCTTCACCCAAGGTCCCAAAGCTGCTCTTGCGAAACCACCTGTTCGCGACCTCATCAGCAACTTCGACGGCTGCGTGCGACCGGGTGAATTGCTCCTCGTTCTTGGTCGCCCTGGCGCTGGATGCAGTACCTTCCTCAAGACATTTTGTAACCAACGCGCGGGCTTCGAGTCCGTCGAGGGAAATGTCACATATGGTGGAACCGACTCTTCGACTATGGCCAAGGATTTCCGAGGCGAGATCATTTACAATCCCGAGGACGATTTGCATTATGCTACGCTTTCAGTAAAGCGAACACTTACGTTCGCCCTGCAGACGCGCACGCCTGGTAAAGAGTCTCGTCTTGAGGGAGAGTCTCGAGAGGACTACGTCCGCGAATTTCTGCGTGTCGTTACCAAGCTCTTCTGGATCGAGCACACGCTCGGTACAAAGGTCGGCAATGAGTTCATTCGCGGCGTCTCTGGTGGTGAGCGAAAGCGTGTCTCCATTGCAGAGGCCATGATCACTCGTGCTTCGGTCCAAGGTTGGGATAACTCCAGTAAAGGTCTTGATGCTAGCACAGCTGTCGAGTACGTCAAGTCGATCCGTGCAATGACCAACATGGCCGACACCTCCACTGCTGTATCTCTCTACCAAGCCGGTGAACAGCTCTATGACCTTGCAGACAAAGTTCTGCTTATTGACCACGGCCAATGTCTTTACTATGGTCGTACTGAGGATGCGAAGAAGTATTTCCTCAATCTCGGCTTCGATTGCCCAGAGCGTTGGACAACCGCCGATTTCCTCACCTCTGTAACTGATGATCACGAGCGCAGCATTCGCAAGGGCTGGGAGAATCGTATCCCACGCACACCCGAGGCATTCGCTGATGCCTACCGTCGAAGTGAGGATTACCAGAAGAACCTTCGCGATATCGATGAGTTCGAGGCCGAATTGCAGACCCTTACCGAGGAGCGTCGCGCGCACGAGTCGGAAAAGAGCAAGAAGAAGAACTACGAAATTGCCTTCCACAAGCAAGTCATGGCTTGCACGCACCGTCAATTCCTCGTCATGTTCGGCGACAAGGCCTCTCTCTTCGGTAAATGGGGCGGTCTGTTGTTCCAAGGTCTCATCGTCGGTTCACTCTTCTTCAATCTTCCTGATACGGCTGCTGGTGCATTCCCTCGTGGTGGTGCACTGTTTTTCCTCCTCTTGTTCAATGCCCTGCTCGCATTGGCTGAACAGACAGCTGCCTTCGAATCCAAGCCCATTCTTCTCAAGCACAAGTCCTTCTCGTTCTATCGGCCCTCTGCATTCGCTATTGCGCAGACGGTGGTAGATGTACCGCTTGTGTTTATCCAGGTCATTATCTTCAACGTGCTCATTTACTTCATGGCGAACCTGGCTCGTACGGCGTCGCAATTCTTCATCTCTTGTCTCATCCTATGGCTGGTCACAATGGTGACGTACGCCTTCTTCCGTGCCATCTCTGCGTGGTGTGGAACGTTAGATGTCGCGACAAGATTTACAGGTGTCGCCATCCAGATCCTTGTTGTGTACACCGGCTATCTGATCCCGCCCGACTCAATGCACCCTTGGTTCGGATGGCTGCGATGGATCAATTGGATTCAATACGGCTTTGAGTGTCTAATGGCTAACGAGTTTTACAACCTCTCGCTCAGCTGCGAAGGCCAATATCTCGTTCCGCAAGGCCCCGGTGTTCAAGCCCAGAACCAAGGTTGCGCATTGGCAGGTTCTACTCGAGGATCAACAACCGTCTCTGGTGCCGACTACATTGAGCAGTCCTTCACTTACACCCGTTCCCATCTGTGGCGCAACTTTGGCTTCCTTTGGGCTTTCTTCTTCTTTTTCGTCTTCCTGACTGCCCTGGGTATGGAACTCATGAAACCCAACATGGGAGGTGGTGCCATCACTGTCTTCAAGCGCGGCCAAGTTCCCAAGAAGGTCGAGGAGTCAATCGCTACTGGTGGTCGAGCCAAGGGTGACAACAAGGATGAAGAGTCTGGTCAAGGCAATACCGTCGCTACTGGCGCTGAACGTACCAAGACCGACGAGCAAGTCACCCAAGAAGTCGCCAAGAACGAGACTGTCTTCACCTTCCAGAACATTAATTACACAATTCCCTTTGAGAATGGCAAAAGGAAACTTCTTCAAGATGTCCAAGGTTACGTTCGTCCTGGTAAACTCACTGCTCTCATGGGCGCTTCAGGTAAGTTACACAGCCACGCATTAATTGTTATCGACTAACGTCTTCAGGTGCTGGTAAAACGACCCTTCTCAACGGTTTGGCCCAACGTCTCAAGTTTGGTACCATTACTGGTGACTTCCTCGTCGACGGCCGCCCTCTACCCAAATCCTTCCAACGCGCGACCGGGTTTGCTGAACAGATGGACATTCACGAACCGACTGCGACAGTCCGCGAGGCTCTTCAATTTTCCGCCCTTCTCCGTCAACCCAAGGAAGTCCCGAAGGAGGAGAAGATGGCCTACTGCGAGACCATCATCGATCTTCTTGAGATGCGCGACATCGCTGGCGCTATCATTGGTGCCGTTGGCCAGGGTCTCAATGCTGAGCAGCGAAAGCGTTTGACTATTGGTGTCGAGTTGGCTTCCAAGCCTGAACTACTCATGTTCCTCGACGAACCTACCTCTGGTCTTGACTCGGGCGCTGCATTCAACATCGTCCGCTTCCTGCGCAAACTCGCCGATGCAGGCCAAGCCGTTCTTTGCACCATCCATCAACCCTCTGCTGTCCTCTTTGAGAACTTTGATGAACTTCTCCTCCTCAAGTCAGGTGGTCGCGTTGTCTATCACGGACCTCTGGGACATGATTCCGAGAACCTCATCAATTACTTCGAGTCCAATGGAGGTCCCAAGTGTCCTCCCCACGCCAACCCGGCTGAGTACATGCTAGATGCCATTGGTGCTGGTAACCCCGACTACGATGGCCAAGACTGGGGTGACGTCTGGGCTGATTCATCTGAGCGCGAGAAGCGTGCGAAGGAGATTGACGAGATGATCGAGAGCCGTCGCAACGTCGAGCCTTCCAAGAGTCTAAAGGATGACCGCGAATATGCTATGCCTATTTCCACTCAAACATGGGCTGTTGTTCGTCGCAGCTTTATTTCCTATTGGCGATCGCCCGACTACATCTTTGGCAACATGATGCTGCACGTCGCTACAGGTCTCTTCAATTGTTTCACCTTTTACAAGGTCGGCTTTGCTTCAATTGACTACCAGAACAGACTGTTCTCCATCTTTATGACGCTTACTATCAGCCCGCCACTCATCCAGCAGCTGCAGCCCGTTTTTCTCAAGTCTCGCCAGATCTTCCAGTGGCGTGAGAACAATGCAAAGATCTACAGCTGGTTCGCCTGGACTACGGCCGCTATCATTGTTGAGATACCCTATCGCATTGTTGCAGGCGGTATCTACTTCAATTGTTGGTGGTGGGGTGTCTTTGGATGGCGCGCGTCGAGCTTCGTCTCTGGCTTTGCCTTCCTCCTGGTTCTTCTCTTTGAGCTGTATTACACCAGTTTCGGTCAAGCCATCGCTGCCTTCGCCCCCAACGAATTACTCGCCTCTCTTCTTGTCCCCATCTTTTTCCTGTTTGTTGTGTCCTTCTGTGGTGTCGTTGTTCCTCCAGAGGGTCTACCCACCTTTTGGCGCGAGTGGATGTACTGGCTCACACCCTTCCACTACCTACTCGAAGCCTTCCTTGCTGCTGTGATTCACGACCAGCCTGTTCGGTGTGAACAGGGCGAGTTTGCGCGCTTTGAACCTCCTTCTGGTCAATCGTGCGCTGAGTACACAAAGTCCTTCGTTGAGAGGGCTGGTGGCTACGTCCAGACTGGCGCGAACGGAATCTGCGAGTTTTGCCAGTACGAGGTTGGTGATCAATTCGGTGCTAGTTTTAGTGTGTACTACAGACACATTTGGCGCGACTTTGGCATTTTCTGTGCCTTTATCGCATTTAATTATTCTGTGGTCTATTTCGCTACATGGTTGAAGTTCCGCGGCAAGAACCCGCTCAAGAACATTATGCAGAAGCGAAAGTCTTAGGTGGGAAAAGAGGGTGTGGTGAGAGTAAAAGATTGGATAGCCTAATTACTATACTAGCTTTAATTAATTGATACATACACGATTTAATTCACTCCTTCGCAAGTATCATCTATGGTGACATCGTCGATTGAGGTGACAAGCAAGACATCTGCAGACCGGTGAGGAAATATGATGAACATGGGTGTCGGAGATAGACTTAGGCTATCTATCTGACTTTGCGGGTATGCACTCGATTTCTGACAGCCTGATCGGATCAAACGCCCCTGCCCAATACTTTTTCAGCTGTGGTGATTCGTGTTGTAAGACATGGTTCCAGTGGCTGCATTGCACTTTATTAGATTACGAATTCATTTTTAAAATTGAAATGGAAAGAGTTACTTTATGTCGCGTCAAAGCTGGTGTCCTCCGCGAGAGTTTGCATCCGTTCAAAGGCCGGAATAATAAAAAAGGGGCGTTCCGGCCGAAGACTTGCATAAAGCATTCACAAATATCGGCTAAGTTGCATAACTAACGGCCCGGATATCAGATCTCCCGTTGTGGGGCCCCGCATAAAAAACCGGTGCATGTTTCATTAGCTTCGGAGTCGTGATCATCTCCGATATCCTACATGTTTGTTTGTTGATTGGCTGTTTTGGTTTCTTTTTCTTACCCATGGTTGGTTTCGCATATGGGGGGCCACCAGTTGGTGGCTTGCACATTTGTTTGCTAGAGATAATGCGTAGGTAGCTTGTATAAATTAGTAGACTAGCTAGATTGTCTTTCCTTTCTCCCCTCTTCTTCTCGTAGCTCTGCACACCTTTGTTTTATCATCTTTTCACTACCGAATCATGGCTGCAAGTGATTCTTCAAAGTTTGTCCCCATGGAGGATATTCGTCCTGGCAGTCAGCGAACACTTACCCCCTCTGACAATGAGAGTGGTACTGTCAAGGTACAGGATGAGGAGAAGGCTGCCCAAGTACAAGACATTGTCCAGCCACATGATCCCAACGCTGTTGGATGGGATGGACCCGACGATCCCAACAATCCCATGAATTGGCCTGCCAAGAAGAAGTGGTCTTGTATTGGAGCTTTGTCACTCATGTCACTTCTAACGTAAGTTGACGCCACATTCTTCAAGTCCCCCTACTAACTGACACGCTTAGACCACTCGTACGTACCGAACGAACCAGCATCACACAGCACATCTCTAACGTAGCCAGGGTTCCTCCATGTTCGCGCCCGGCGTTCCAGACATTATGCAAGAGTTCGAAACCTCCAACCGCAACGTCGCAACCTTTGTCGTTTCCGTATACGTCCTCGGATTTGCCTTCGGGCCAATGCTAGCTGCACCACTCAGCGAAATCTACGGTCGAGCCATTATCTTCAACATATCCAACGTCCTATTCCTCATCATGACCATCATCACAGCCTTGAGCCAGAACATGCCTATGCTTATCATCTTTCGCTTCCTGATGGGTTTCTGTGGCTCTGCGCCCATTACCAACGGTAGTGGAACCATCTCCGATATCTTTCCTGTACAGGAGAGAGGCAAGGCTATGGCTGTATGGGCTATGGGACCGTTGTTGGGACCATGTATTGGACCTCTTGCCGGTGGATATATGGTTGAGGCTATCGGATGGCGGTGGGTGTTTTGGCTAATTGCTATTCTTGTAAGTTCCACAACTCTAGTGGACCTGGTCTTTTACTAATGACATTGCAGACTGGCTTCATCGGTAGTATCTCTTACTTTTTCGCACCAGAGACATATGCAACTATCCTCCTTCGCAAAAAGGCAAACAAGCTCAAGAAGGAGACCGGTAACCAAGACTTGTACTCCGTTCTCGACACAGTCGGAGTCACAGCCAAGCAACGCTTCCGCGGCGCCATCATCCGACCCATGAAGCTTCTCTTAACTCACCCCCCTGTTTTCATCCTTTCCCTCTACGTCGCCGTCGTCTACGGCGTTTTGTATCTCATGTTCAGTACCTTTACCTTTGTGTTCGCCAAGCAGTACGGCTTCGGCACCGGAACAGTTGGTCTAGCCTACCTCCCCACTGGCATCGGCATGCTTTTCGGAACAATGGTCTTTGGAGTCTTGACAGATGTTGTCGTCAAGAAGAAGATTGCCCAGAACGGCAAGACTGTGCCTGAGGATCGACTGCCGATCTGGATGACGGTGCCGACTGGTTTACTCGTTGTTGCGTCACTTTTTTGGTACGGTTGGTCAACTCAGGCACACACTCATTGGATTGTGCCCATGATTGGCGTTTCGCTGTTCTGCTTTGGTCTTATGGGTATCATGGTAAGTCACATGCAACTAAGACTATTCGTATCACTGCTAACAAGGATAGATGTGTCTGCAAACATACCTCGTCGACTCCTACATCTCATACGCAGCTTCAGTCGTCGCAGCACAGACCGTCCTTCGATGTCTCGCTGGCGCTTTGCTTCCTCTTGCTGGTTTGTCCATGTATGATGAAATTGGTCTCGGCTGGGGGAACAGTATACTGGCATTCTTGGCTCTGGTGCTTGTACCGGTGCCAGCTATCTTTCACTTGTACGGGCCCAAGATCCGAGCCAAGGTTCCCAACAACCTTGAGTAGATCTGTTGTCGACGAGCTGGGAGTTTGTGGTAGATAGATGGGGGTCGGCGTTGAAAATATGTAATACACGACTGGGTGGTATTTTGCTTTCAATTATATGTTGCTTGCTCAACAATCTCTTTGTGATATAATAGTTTTAATTAAAAAGGTAGTATATACCCATCCAATAGAAATGACTTGTAAGTCCCCGACTTTAGCGACCATGGTAATCCCGTGATGGAAATGAATATCCTTAAGATCAAGCTGAAGTTTCACTGGTGTAGGTAGGCGATATTGGATGACACCATCGCGAGTTTAAGGATCCATATTTCATATGACTCTAAACATATTCGACTTGACACCTCTCTTGAGCCCTTCCGCCTTTCCACCCTCATATTCAACCCCAGCACCGCCACCTTCGCCCGAAAGAGACTCGAGTTTTTCCCTTAATTCCTGGTCCAACTCTGCGCTCGTCTTCTTACGAGCGACTGTTTTGGTGGCGTCTTTCATTGGTGTGGCTTCCCCCTGTGTTGACTGGAGTGGATTTGTGGGTTGAAGTTTCGCAGTATTGGATACAGCGCGCAGAGAAGTTATTTGGATTATTCTTCCAGCGACAGCCGCCCTCACAGTTGGTGTGAGAATGTTTCGTTTCATTGTATTGCTGAATTGAAGGTTTTGGCCAGATGAAATGTTGTGAAGAAAGAAATTGTCACCAGTGGTCAACGTCAACTTTAGAATTTATGCTGACTAAGTCTTGTACGTCATTGGAAGATGGCATCGTGACAGCATAATTCAGTCACCCACATTGTGATGGCTTCATTTCATGATTGTGATATTATGAAGACTCAGGAAAGCGATCATAGCAGTAATAATATTATCGTTTATTTCTCGCATTGACTCCGTTTTTCTAGCCTTCCCTTTACCCACCCATCTGGCCCGTTTATAACCTCAACTCTTCACCTGCTCAGGAAACCTTCAAGAGCCAGCCGTCAGACTCAGTCTCCCCTTTCGCATTCACGCCACCCCAAATCAAGACTCCCCTTCCGTCCAAACACTTATCCGCTCCAAAGAAGCCTCTCGGCCCAGGATGAACCTTTCCAGCCTCCTGTATCATCTCCGCCGGTGCAATCTCAAGCTCATGCCAGCTGAATGCACCAGTTTGGACGCCGGGAATCACACCTCGGATGGCATCCTTCACGCGTGTAGCACTGTACTCGTCTGAGGGTAGCTGCAGTGACCACATGTCGGAGTAAAAAGGGTGATCTTCAGTGTAGGACTTGTCTTCGGATCCTAACTCGGCATCCTGGCGACTGCCGAGGAGGTACAGAAGGTATCGACGGCCGTGTCCTGTGGTAGCGGCAATCAAGGCGCCGCCTACACGAGGTCGAGGACCGGGGACGATGGGATTCGAGGGGAAGTCGATGGTTGTCCACTCGGGGAGTTGGTCAAGTGACTCGTCCTGGATGAAACCGGTCTTGATGTAGTGGACCGATCCATGAATATCTGACTCGGCGCTGATGGAGTACAAGGTGCCTTCGACAAATTGTGACGCGAGAGGTGCAGCCGGTGCATCTGGTAGAACGTGCCATAGACGAGTTGTGAAATCGAAAAGCCAGGTGCCTGTCGATCTCTGCTCGTTCTCGTAGCCACCATGCAGAATCAGGTTATCCTTCTTAGCATCGTAAAAGATCTGATGACCGTGTCTGGACTGAGGCGCCTTTCCAGCTGCCTCTATCGCCGACCACCGAGCAGACTTGGGCTCCCATTCCCAAAGTGTGAATTCATCATCTGCTTCATGACCCTCTGCATTCTGTCCGCCAAAGACGATGAGGGTGTCGCGACGCGCGCATGCTGCATGGTTGATACGTGGAGGCGGGATGTGTCCTTCGTCTCCCACAGCAGGGTAGCACGCGTACTCGCCTTGACCCTGGGCCTGGTTCTCTCCTGGAATAGCGACCGCATGGACATCGTTGTTGCATAGTTTGCCATCGTCCTTCTTGCCGCCAAAGATGTAGGCTTTGCCATTGATGACTGTTACTGAGTGATGGGAGCGAGCAAGAGAGAGGCTAGAGAAGATTCAGTACTGAACAACGTCAATTAGCTGGGATAACTCACGAGTCATCGTCTTCTGGAGTTCTACCGATCTGGCTGAGTACTGCCGTGAGTGGTTGTGTAGGTTTCGCGACTGTTGCTGCTGCGCCGACCTGAAGGCCTGTTGAGATGACTTGCTCTACAGCGAGAGCACCTGCTGCGACTTCTGCCATTGTGCCTGTTGTTGAGTTTAGTTCGGGATATGAGAGTTTGTTTATTGTTCATGTAAAATAAAGAAAGGTTCAAGGGCGAAGCTGTGAAGTGAAGCTGACAGTGATAGATGAGACATGACGTAAGGCTGGAAGCGGGCCTTCATGACGTAACTGAATTGATATTGGAATGTGAAACAACCGAAATAAGAATTAATTAATGTTTGTTTCCTGACAGATCATAATTAATCAATCTGGCATTAGAAAAGTGATCAAAATTCGCTGTTACAGATAAGAAGCTTGTCTATTTGGATGCAACTGTGGACTGATGCTAACAACATACCATCTGATATGACTAACGTCAGAACTAGACTCGCGTCACGCCGCGTGGTACTAACTAAATAGCACTAGAAAATACATTCATCAGGTATTCAGTTCAGCATGGTGGATATAGATTGCGTGAAGAGAAGCAGCGCAAAAGCGCTAAAGTGTGTAGAATTATATAATATCGTGGTCAAGCTGGCTCAAGTACAGCCAACCCCCGAATCCAACGTCTATATGATCTAATGATGTAATAATATATACTCGAATCATTCATTCATACTTATTAACGCGTTTCGCTTATTTGTTGCGAACCTCCCACTCGTAGACAGCCATCATGTAAGGTCCGTGACCACGGGTGTCGTTGGGAACAACAGGAACCTCGGTGTAGTACTGCAAACTGTTAGCAAAGATTCGGACATTATAAGATACAAAAGTCAAACATACCTCGAAAGAAGCATCGCTGTTAAGAGATCCAACCTCAACGGTACCCTCCCAGGTCAGAGTGCCGTTCTTGTGCTTGGTGACGAAGTCATGGTAAAGACGCTTGTAAGCCTGCTTAGCGGGCTTGGTGTAGGTCTTCTCGTCGAGGAGACCACGGCGAAGACCAGCCAACCAACCATAGGTGAACATGGCGGAAGCAGAGCTCTCAATGTAGTTACCCTCAACACCCTCGTACTCCTTGTTCATGACGAGCTCCCAGAGGTGGCTTTCGTGTCCCTGAGCGCGGAGAAGAGCAGAGGCGAGATCCTTGTAGTAAGTTCGGAGACGCTTGTAGCCGGGGTGAGACTTGGGGAAGACATCGAGAACCTCGATCAGAGACCAGAAGTACCAGCCAACAGCTCGGCTCCAGACGATGGGAGAGGCACCGGTCTCGGGGTCAGCCCAGACAGCAATCTTGCTCTCATCGAAACCGTGCACGGGAAGACCGGTCTCCTTGTCGATGGTGACCTCCTGGATCTTGTCCCACTGGAGGACAATATCATCCCAGGCAGTGGTGTTCTTAGCATCGAACTCCTTGGTCCAGACAGCGTAGAAGCTATCAGCCATGAAAATACCGTCGAGCCACATCTGGTCGGGGTAAGTGGGCTCACGGTGCCAGAAACCGCCAGTGGGAGTTCTGGGGTGCTGGTTCATCCTGTCACGGATAAAGTCGGCAGCCTTCTTGTACTTCTCCTCGCCGGTGCGCTTGTACCACCAGATCAGGTTCATACCGATGCGGTAGTTGTCAAGCGAGTGCTTCGACATGTCGTAGTTGATAATGGTTCCGTTGTCAGCAACAACGAGATCCATCTGGCCACGGTACCAGTCGACCAGGGTCTGGTTCTTGGTCAACTCAATGGCAGCTTCGTAACCCTCAAAGACGACAGCACGGCCGTACCAGTAAGGTCGCTGAGTCTCATGGTTGTTGCGGATCCAAGAGTCAGCGAGGTTTGCCAGGAGGTTGTTGGCAACAGCCATGTTGGCCGAGGCCAGGGCGAGGCAAAGAGACTGGAACTTCATGGCGAGAGATGAGGACAAGGAAGAACGAGTGTGAAGGAGTTGTCGACTCGAGATCGATAGTCTAAACTCTTGAATGAGATTTCAGTGGGAATATTAACGTATTTATTCATTTCGATTGAGTTGTCATGGCGTGAGTTCGATCCACTCTGACCCGTGTTGGTCATTTTAGATTATAGACGATGCTGTCTCCATGATGAGTTGACAACCAGCCAATAACAGAATAAGCTCAAATCGCAAAGAATGCTTTGCCACTTTTTATAGCGCACCATCACCGTCTTGGGTAGCATCGCCGCAAGGGCTGTCCTGGGCAGGAGGAATACGTCCACCAAGCGGATTGTTTCAGTTAGAGCAGGGGACCCTAGGATATGCATGAAGTGGATGTTGACCCCCTGCCTTAGCGGCGGTTGAATATGAACGCCAACCAACGTTAATGCGAAGGTTCTTTTCTCAGAAAGGACCATGTCTTCCGTTGCTGCAGATGTCGCTGGTATAGGGGTGCTACACAGCCCTTGGCTGTCACACTTTCATCTGATGTTGGGAACAGATCTTGCCATATTAGACGATCTTATGGTTCTTATCGGCTTCTAGAGCTAAATTAGGTATTCGTATCGTCTCTATCTTTCAGGCCTTGCAGTCGTCAACCAACAAGCGACGGTCGGACACACGGAGTTGATGACATTGACTACTGCATTTAATCCACCTATTAGGTTACATCCTTCGCTAATATTAAGCTTCTATGGACTTTAATCTGATCACGTCCCTCTTTTTAACCCACTTCCCGATATCCCGTCTACCAATACAACTTCGCCCGTGACTTCCGTCGATTCTTACAGATCATGACGAGCATACTTACTCTTGTGTCTGATCCACTCACCGTACTTGAACAGTAAGAACGGGATAGGGATAAAAGCAATGGAAATGAAGGCCAGTGTAGAACTGGCCCAGCCAACGCCAAGGTTCTTGTACATAGCCGATGCAAATAGTGGCTGTGCTTGTTAGCTTTTGCAGGTACCCTGGTCATTGATAAAACTTACAAATCCAGCACCAAATGCACTTCTAAAGAAATCGTTACCAGCGAGAACTGATGCTGCATACTCGGGATATGCGTCGTTGAGGTAGTTCAAGACAGAGTTGAACAACAAGAAGGCTCCAATAGAGAACCAACCAGTGCCAATAATAGGAACGATCCAGTGAATGCTGGCACGTGAGGACCATCCAAACCAGAAGAGGCAGATAGGAATTGCAAAAGCACCAACAAATGATGGGGGTAACCTCCACTCCGGCTTAAGCTCTCCGTTCTCGTTGAACTTTGGCTCAATGTACTTGTGCTGGTACCACACAAACGGTGGTAGAACAACAAAGACAGCAATCAAGATGCCGAGATAGGCAAGGCCTTGGATGCCCAGAGAGAAGCCATAGGTCTCGCCAAAGACGATAGGGAATGACTCAAACCAGATGTACAGCAGACCGTAGATGAGAGCGATGTAGAGGTTAAGCACAAACACAATTGGTTCGCCCAAACTCAACTGGAAAGGCCGTACCAGAGTCATCAATGCGACATCCTTCATTGACATGTCTTGCGTGGCCAACTCAGCTTCACACACAAGCTTGTCGTTACCAGTAAGCTTTCGCAGACGTCGACTTCGGCGGTACAAGATGTTTGCAGAAGATGTCTCAGGGAGGAGAAAGAAGAAGAGAACAAGAGAAAAGCCAGATAGCCACATGAGTTCCCAGATAGTCCATGTCCATCCTTTCTTCTCAGCTGCGAAGCCTCCAACAAGAGGTCCGAGGGTAGGACCACAGATGGCTCCGACACCCCAGACAGCAATACCGTAGGTTCTCTTAGCTGGGCTGTACATATCACCAATGGATGCTCCACCTGTTGCAAGCGACGGTGATCCGATGAAGCCAGTAATGAATCGGAAGGCAAGAAGCATACCAAAGTTTGTGGCAAGGGCAGTGGGGACTTGGAGAACAACGAACAGTGCCAGAGTGATGATGTAAACAGGGTTTCGGCCGATCTGGGGGATTTCAGATAGTGGAGACCAGACCATAGGACCAAGACCGTAACCAGCGACGAAGAGAGTGAGGCCAAGAGTGGCAGCGACCTGGGAGACGCCAAACTCTAGCATCACATCTTGAATACCGGCTGTGTAGATGGCGGAGCCGATGTATACGGAGAAGGTGAGGAGGCAGATCTCGAAGGTGACGAAGAATCTCTTGATGCGCGACCAGTTCCTGGGGTTCTATGTTTGTCAGTAAACTATTTCATGAAAGGAAGTGGACGAAAACTTACCTCGGGATCATCTGGACCATACCAATCCACCACATGAACATCCTTGCCCTTCTCTTTATCAACAATCCGCCCACTGGGTTCATTCACTGTCCTGCCTTCGCCTGAAGACACAGCCGTATCCGAGGAAGAAGATCTAGTCTGTGATCTCCTGCTCTGTTGTTCATCATCGTTCTTAGAAGCTTCTGTTTGGCCATGCCTGGCCATGTTGGCCGACTTTTCGGCGTGCACGTATTTCTTCCATAGTGATGGGTCTTCTTCTTCGGGGTATTTGAAGACCTTGCCGCCTGTCAGAAGACGAAGGATATGGCTGAAGATGGTGTCTCGAATTAGGTCCTTCATTGTATATGCCAAGGATACTGTATATGCCAAGGGTACCTAATGAAATGAGCCTTGCATGAGAAGCCAAGAGCTGAATTGGGACACGAGGCGTCCATTCTATAGTGAACGGGAAGGGTAACTATAAGTGTCGTCATGATCATCGTGTCATAGAAGTGCACGGTAGTAAAGGGATCGAGGATCGCCAAAATGGGTCCATCCTTTTGTTCTGTTCTCCTGGTCAAGTGTTAGTTACGAGTGGAAACGTCGGATGTAGAAACATCGCTGAAATCAACGAGGATCGATCATCGTTGGCAGATCTAGATCGGGCTGAGCCGTGCATGTTCAACGCTACAAGTCTAACCAATGGAGTAATAGGCGCTTATAGTGTGATTCTCGAAGCAGTTTGGCTTGGCATGGTAGGGAGCTTTTACGATGGAGTCGTAGTGGAGTTTTAGGCCGTTTTGGTGAGGTCATGGATATCTTTGAGGTATGACGCCCATGACTTTTTGGGTACGACGTAGTTGATTAATCTTTTAGACTGTCGGTCAACTAATTAGTGGCTTTTTCTGAAGGATTGATAGATAAAAGGGGTCTTTGTCAGCCTTGGATGACTCTGTTGTTCTCTTTGTGTGATTGAGATGCTTTTTGATCCGATGGGAATTGGACCGTGATAGTGAGATAACACGTTTTTAGTCCATACAAAGAGAGGATAAACTATTAATGAACACAAATACACATCTAGAGTAATCCCAAGTCAATCAATAGCTATTAGAAAGTCGATTTAACGTTACTTGTTGCTGTGCCACTCCTGAAAGACGCAAATGTCTCACAGGGGAAATGGCTGATGTGAGCCACCACCCGTCTACTGCGGAATAGCAAGTGGCTTACGAAAAATGAGAGTAAGCACAACATGAGACTAATTCGATAATATAAATCTATTGGTTAATCTAGATTTTTCAGTCTTATTCTGGATGCTATTGTCAGCCGCTCTTTCAGTGTATGTTTCGCATTCCGAGTGGCTATCAAAATGCACAAGTCAGAGTCGGAATGTCGGACTGGCGGACTTTTCTCCTACAACTCCGCAAGCCAGCCACTCCAGCAATGCGTTCATATAGCCATGTTAGTACACGTTTTTATCCTGTAGTAGATATCTACATTCATTATATCATCTCATCATCATGAAAATCCTCTTCATCGGCGCGTCAGGTTCCATTGGAGGAGAAGCTCTTCGCCAATGCCTAGCTCATCCACAAGTCACTTCGGTAGTGTGCTTCGTACGCCGCCCGCTCCCATCGGATGTCTCAAACAATCCCAAGCTTCAGTCTGTCATGATCAAGGACTTTTCTATTTGGCCAGAAGATGTCCTACTCCGTCACGTTGACTCTGCTGCGATGATCTGGTAAGTCTCTTCTATATCTCAGCTAATGCTTATAAGTAACACGATTATCCAGTGCTATGGGATCTTACCGGGGAAACGTAAGAGTAGATATGGAATACCCTCTTGCTTTCCAATCCGCATTTGCGCCTCTTCTTGAGAAGCAGCCCAAAAGACCGCGATTCCGCTTCATACACCTCAGCGGCAAATTCGTGATTCAAGACCAGGATGCAAAACTATGGGTCAACGACTACCCTCGCAAACTAAAAGTACGACCCCTTCTCAACTATTTGTCACATCTTTGCTTACCATGATTATCACCCAGGGCCTATGCGAAGTTCGGTCCAAAGAGTTGGCAGAAGAGCACGCATCTATCTGGCGAGCCTTGGTGCTTCGACCAGGTGGTGTGGTTACGCAAAAGATGATGGTCCCAGGTATGATTGCAAGAGCGATATTGGGCGATGATTGGGTAGTGTTAAATCGAGAGCTGGGTGCGTATTTTACGTATTTGGCTATCAGCGAAGAGAGTGAACCTGAGGAGACATTTTTGATTGAGAACAGGCGTATTGTTGAGGGTGGAAGGGAGTTTTTGAAAAGTCATGCATCACGTTAGATGAGCTGATTGCAGAATTGTTTTTAGCTATGTGGTTGTTTGGTGAATAATCCAGAGTTTGTAGTGTAAGATGGCAAGGATAAGGTTTTAACATATAGTCTCAATGGTCCCTGGCATAGTAATGTTTATTTAGGTTTTAATATGGTGACATTGGATAGTCTTCCTTTCATTATCGTCGCTCTTATAATGAATAACCAACTGTAAAAGTTATTCGATATGTGGCAGCATATATGCCAAGGTCTAATCAGATGTAGCCGTTACTCCCACGAACCCAATTCGAATGGTTGTAAACTAAAGCGCCCATGATACATCCTCTCATAGATGGTAATCATCAGGTCGAGTCACTCTCGTACCTCTTCTCTCCCAAACACCGTCGATCTTCATATCCCTTGCGCCACTGCATCACATCGTTAGTTTCATTGTTCAAATCAAGGAATGGGTCTTCTTACTCATCTCTCCACATAATTATCGGCTCAGTCTGTCCCTTTGGAGGGTTTCTAAACACCATATTCTTGGTCTATCACATACCAGTCAGCATTGGCTCTTTATCATCATCATAGGTCTACTCACCAGTCCAAGCGAAAGATGAATAGCTGGAGGGTCAACTGTGATCTCATTCGTAGGCTTTCCACCCTGAACCATGGCTGCGATGTTTTGCGCCACCACATGTGCTTGTGCTGCTCCTGGTCGCGCTGCTTTGTGGGCTCCGCTATCGGCAATATCGCCACACGCATACAGATTTGAGTAAGCTGGATCAGCGAACTGAAGAGTTGGCGAGACTTTGATAAAGCCGTTAGCCTCATTGAGAATCTTGTGTCCAGGAGTGGGTTGCAGATTCTGTAGAAACTGGCTGTTGGGGGTCTGTCCAGTTGCTGGGATGACGAGGTTTGTCTGTATTGTGCGGCCGTCTTTCAACTCGAGTTCAAACTCTGAACCGTCTGTTGGGAAGCCTTCTTGTGGGATCGAGGCACGTGTGCCAGTGATGACGCTGTCGCAGTCATTAGCAAGCGATGAGTGAGGAAGAAAAGGGAAGCAACTTACTCTACTCCAAGCTCTTGTAGTCGGTCACGGATAATGGCATCCATCTTGGGGTGGTAGAGCTGCATGAGTCGATCTCTTGAGTGAACCAACGTAACTTTCTTCTCAGGATAAACCTCTCCCAGATCAGTAGCCATCTGCACGCCCACCGCTCCACCACCAACAATGACAATCGACTTGGCATTCTTGATGCCCTGCTGATATGTCTTGAAGTAGTCGACAGAAGTCTTCTTATCATCATGCTGCATGTTGCTTGGGGCCTGAAGTCGAGTTCCAGTTGCTACAACTGCATAGTCGAATGGAATCTCTGTCGACCCTTGCCATGGTCGGTCAAGCGTGATTTGGTTCTTTTGCAGAGAGACGACTCTGGCATTCACTATGGCGTGGTTTGCGGAATTTGGTAGAGATGAGAAAAAGCCGTTGTATGGGATGAAGGCTTTGTGTTCGTATTCTGGGACGATGGCGAATCGAGGCTAGCATAGTTAGTTACCTAGTCAAGATAGATGATGGTAAGGGGGTTTACTCACAAAGGCGAATAGATGATGGAAGTGACTATGCGGTTCTATCAACAGGACCTAGAAATAGGTTAGTACTTGGACTCTCAGAGAAAACATTGTGATGTAGGCGTACTCGATGAGTAACTGGGAGAAGTGCAGTGAGTTCTTTGACAGCAGCCTAAGAATCGTTAGTCTAGGTATCTCAATGGTAGTCGGAGTTAACTTACAAGCCCAACGAATGAGCCACCGACAACAATAACATTCTTAAGACCAGCAGTCATATTGGTAGGCAGATAAAATGAGATGCGATATTATAGAAAATAAGATCTGATTGAAGATGGATTTGCAGGGTCTTTTAAGTGCCGCCATCTTATCAATCTAATGCGAGACCTCGTCCGAGTGTTCGCTTTGCCGGATATCCGAACTCCAATCCCGAGATCGGGCCCCCTCTGGGTCGGTAATTCGGGTCGGCATCTTGTCGCAAAAGCGCGAGTCACGGTAAATTGATCCAAAAAGGCCGGTAATCAGCAATTCATGACTAAAAATAAAGGATGGGAGGTGGCCTCTATTTGTTTTAGACTAGGAGCGCTCTGTGGAATTATTTTGTTGTTACATCTAGGGACTCGGAATGTAACATTTCTTCTACTGGCACATCCCAACTACTAACCTACCATTAGTGGTAACGAACGGTTGCATGGGTCTAGCACAATCAGCTGAGGGGGGGGGGGAATAGGAACGACTAAATAAGAATTAATATGGTTTCATCATTGGCCTCCGTCACTGCTTGCAAATACTATTCTATGGTGACCGTCAATGAAAGATCTCTAATGGTAACACTTTAGCACTAACATTAACGTTAACACAAACTGCTCAGGTGGGTCACTGAACGCGACCTCCACGGCCACTAGGGTCACGTGCGGTCAATCAAAGAGAAACAGCACTCATACTGAGACTACACAGCACACAATTCACAGTCCTTCTGTAACAGCAGTGATTATTGCTTTATATAGATTAAATAACTCGTTGTTAGTTTACTTCTCTTGCTATGCAATTTTAACATGTGGGCGATTCAGTGATTTACGTGACATCGTGGTGCTATTTTAGTAGCTGAGGACAGTAACAGTCAACAATGGATGTCAACGATGATGGTAGTTATTATCAGTTGTAAACGGCCTCAACCAGCACAGTATTAGCCTAATCGTCAATAACGAGAATAGAAGTAATTTTTATAATGATTATCTCGTCCCAGGCCGCCATACATTGTTGTCAACAAGTTACAAAGCCATCGAGAGCCATTAATCAATTGACTACCCTAGAAGTCGCTCGTGTTCACGGGGGCACTTTCCGTCTTCTTCTCTGAACTACTAAAACGCGGTTTCAGCACGTGGGGATCACCGACCAATCATATCGTAAGGCTTAGCGTGTCGAATCCGGAGATGGTGGAGCCGCACCAATTAAACCCTACAGTTCCTTACATATAGCGGGTCGGCGAATTAAATTTTAACGGAGAAGGCACTGACTTCAGTAAGCTCAGCCTTGCTAACAGTACGTCAGCAGAGAGCCAAGACCATCCTGCCGTATTTTCGACCCCTAAGCCTCCTAGCCTCCTAGCCCAGGACCTAGGTACATACGCGGGTGGGTTGTCTTTTTTGACAGCTGAATACGCCTCTTTCTTTCCTTCTCCTCTCTTTTTTCCACCAACTCTCCTCAATTCGAACCAGCAATGAAGTCATGCGACCTTCTCACGCAAACATTGGCTTCTGGCTGATATGGTTCATCGCTCTGCTATGGAGCTACCGAAACGGCTACGATGACCCCTCATCCTTCTTCTACAAGAGCCGCATCGCCTTTAACCGTCGCTTCTCCGCTACCCGCGAAGCCCAGGTCGACGAGTACCTCGAACGCGAGATATACCCCGTCAAGCATAAACAGCGCACCGAAGTCCAGGTCGAGAACGAGTTCCTCTGCATTGGAATCCCCAGCATCAATCGCACCACGTCGGCCTTTCTCGCCCACACGATCGGTAGTCTGGTCGATACCCTGACCCCGAATGAGCGCAATCAGGTACACATTGTGGTGCTGCTCGCCGACAAAGATCCCAAGAAGCACTTTGCCTACGGACAGGATTGGCTGTTTGGGCTTGCCGACGATGTGCTTGTCTACTCCAACGCCAGCTCCGCAGCGAAAGCCAAACCAGACCTCGACTACACAGTCCTCCAGCACGACATCCGCGGAATGGGGCGCAGCGATGACCGAGTCGAGAATATCCGTCTAGACCACTCCGTCCTCTTCGAAGCCTGTCGCGAACGAGACCCGACATACTTTGCCCTCATTGAGGACGATATAATAGCCGCACCAGACTGGTTCAGGCGCTTCAAAAAGGGTGTGATGGAAGTTGAGCAGCACGCGACGGATGAGCATCACGATTGGATGTACCTGCGCTTGTTCTACTCAGAGATCTTGATGGGCTGGAATAACGAGGAGGTCGTCGACTACCTAAAAGTCGTAATCCTAGGCTACACAGGGTTGATCGGGTGCCTCCTTCTCGCTCTGCGCTGTCGTCGCCGTCGTCAGGTCGGATCCTTTGCGTCCAAGGACTTTGCGCAAACGGTCGCATTACTCCTCGGTCTCTGGATCCCTGCCTGTCTCGCGCTAGCCTTTGTGACGGGGCGCATCTCGTTGCACCGCCTCTTTACGCCGTCACACACGGTGCGCGAGATGCCACGCTACGGCTGTTGCGCGCAGGGTCTCGTGTTTCCAAACCACCACTTGCAGGCTCTACAGGATTTCTTGCGCGAGCCACCGTACCAGTTCCCGGGTGACATGATCATGGAAGACTATGCGCGCGACCACGGATTGACCAAGTGGGCGCTTGATCCGAGCGTGATGCAGCACGTTGGACTTGTGGAGTCCTCTGATGGACCTAGGAGGGCTGAAGTGTGGAACTTTAGCTTTGAGAGGTTACGGGATGAGCGTAATTGAGAACGCGATATGGCGCACCACGACACAGCCCACTAAACGGCGTACATAATGCGACAGATAGAGCGACCGCATATAAAATAGACTTGAAGAAATATGATACCAGTGTTTACAATAGCTCTTTACGAAAATACACACGCTCAAAACCGTCCTCTGTCCTTCTGTCAGTCTTTGTGAAGCCCATCTTGGGATACAATGCCAAATTCTCCACCATGACCACATTCGTGTAAAGTATCAGGGCATTGCGTCCGCGGCATTTTGCAAAGTCATCTGCATAACGCATCAATACTTTGCCGTATCCACGGCCTTGGGCTTGTGAGTCAATGACGACGTTGTCAATCTGAACCTCATCCGCGTTGTCTGCGTAATAAAGGATTAGCGCGCCGACTATCTCCTTGTCGATTGGCCGGAGGACGAAGATTGAATGGTCTGGCGACGCGAGAAGGGATTTGTAGTCTGTCGTCATTGGAGCTGGAGGCCTATCCATTCGCGGGATGTATTTCGCGTAGGCTTCATTAATGATGGACTGGATGCAGGGTATGTCTTCTACCTCGGCTCGTTGGAGTGAGAGGTCTGGGGAATTGAATGGAGGGTCGTCCATTGTGGAACAGCAACGGCTTTCTGACTGGTAATAGATCGGATTGGGTTTCTGATATGGGAAGTACTAATTGTATGGTGACAAGCCTAGAGAATAGAATTAGAGTTGACAGCCGGTACAGTCGATTGAGAGTCAGGTTCAGATCCTAAGCCTATGAGTCAGTTGCTTAGCCGTTGCGGTAATAACGAGGGAATGCCTGGCATCCAGTCAAATAAACACGTTCAGCATAGAACAACACGCAGAACAGTGGGAGCGAAATTACCTTTGTCGCCTTGTTAGATGACCGGATCAATGTCTTAATGACCTTATCGATCTGTGCGGGTAGCTTCAGCCCAGTAAGCCGCGTTCGTAGTCCCAGCTCGCGAATGATATCACGACTGTACAGTGATGCGATCATAGATGTGTCGTCACCAACTATAAAGGAACAAACATTTTCTTATTTATTCTTCAATCTCCTATCCCACACATCTCAATACATCAAACAAGTACTCTATCCATATTTATCCATCACCGACATCATGGACAAGCCCACCACCAACCTGACTGGCACCGTCCCCAAGGCCATGGACGAGCAAGGAACCATTGGCAAGCAATTCACAGGTACGCACAAACATCGTTATTGTCTGTGACAGTAACTGACGAGACTCAATTCTAGAGCAAGGTGCCATTGGAGGTACTGCGCAAAAGATTGGAGGTCCCCTTGACAAGAATGGTGTGATTGGCAAGCAATTCACTACAGAGGGAAGCATTGGAGGAACTGTCCAGGATAACATGGGAGGAGAGAAGAAGGCTTAATCGATCAATGGATTTTTAATTATATTTAATTGCATGAAACCTATCAAATGAATAAGCAATACCCAAATCGACGTACTTATTGAGCAAAGATAAACGCAGTTCTGTGAATGGTGTTTTTGTGTAACAATACCATCCATCATTGTGACGTCGCCAAACATGACAGCTGCATAATAATTAGCCTAATTGGTTGTTCTTTACATAGAACGACCAATCCTTCTGGGCTTCATATGCGGCGCAACCAGTGACGATTTTGTGATGTGACGTTATTAACGCTGACGTACTTTGACATATCCCTGTTGGGAAGGCGTGACATCTTGGCAATCATTCTGTTCTTTGCCAAACATGCATCTTTTGTTGCTCATAGACACCATGCGCTGTCTCGACTGATATAGAGCTTCAATACACCCAGGTTGCCCTCTATACAGTCTAGGTATCCTTTGAGGCTCACCAATCCACAATGACCTCAGAGTCACAGCAGTTCCATAGCTCGGGCGTGACCGACGCGGTCTGGGCCCACCACAACCCCATATCTAACAGACCTTCGTTCACTGAACTGAGCCAGGATATCGAAACTGATATTTGTATTATTGGCGGCGGTATTGGAGGAATATCCACCGCATACGAGCTCGTTAGTCGAGGGCACGAAGTCGTGCTTCTCGAAGCCAATGAGGTTTCATCCGGAGAAACATGTCGCACCAGCGGCCATTTGACCAACGTCTTGAATGATGGCTATATCAAGACTGCAAAGAAGCACGGCGATGCAGGTGCCAAAGCTGCCGCAGAGAGTCACGCTTGGGGACGAGATCGGGTTGGCGAAATTTCCAAGATTCTTGGCATTGATTGTGAATATCGCAAGTTACCGACATACGGAGTGTCTCAGTACTCGCCCGAAGAGAAATACCACGAACATGAGTTGAAAGAACTGAGAAAGGAAGAGGCAGCGCAAAGAAAGTTTGGAATCGACTCCAGGTTTGACGTGAGTAAGCATTGTAGCTCTGCGTTTCATAAACTTCCCTTACAGTCGATCTTGAACTGATACTCTCTAGGAAACACTGACTGTTCGCGGATGGGATGGGGTGGTCGGCCAGCGAGGAGGACTCATAATCAAAGATCAAGCTGCCTTTCACCCAGCAAAGTATCTCAACGGAGTCCTCAGGTGGCTTAAGGCACAGCCTAATTTCCGCTGCTTCGACCAAACGCGAGCATTGTTAGTTGAAGAGAAAGGCATCGAGATCTGGGGTATTGGCAACAAGTCCGTCATTGTACATACCTCATATCATAACACGGTCAAGTGTAACAACGCCGTTGAAGCCACTTCCGTTCTTCTGCAGAAGCCAAGCGTCATCGCACGGATGGAATTTATGCGAACGTACTACATCGCTGCGAGAGTACCCAAGGGTTCGATCGAGGACTGTATCCTTTACGACCGGGCCGAGGAGTACAAGTATGTTCGACTGACAACTTGCGATGATGAACATGACTATATCGTCGTCGGGGTCTGTGAACGCAAGGTCGGGCAGGACGACACTACTGAGTTTAAAAACCTGGAGACGTGGACTCGCGATCGTTTCTCGCAGATTGGTTCTGTTGATTACCGCTGGAGTGGGCAGATGTGCGAGCCAGCGGACTTTATGCAGTTCATTGGCAAGAACCAGGGCAATGATCACATTTACATTATCACGGGTGATTCTGGCGACGGTTCGACGAGTGGAGTGTTGGCTGGTCGATTGATCGCAGATGAGATTGACGGAGTTGAAAACCCGTGGGCAGAGGTTTACTCTCCCAAGCGCGTTGCTTCCATGTCAAAGTCATTACCCAGCATGATATGACATGACTTGCAGAACAACGCGCAGTAAGAGATATTCTTTGAGTCCAGCAGCCTATTGACAAATTTAAGTCACGTCTGATATCAGCAAAGACAGGCGTGCTGGCTTTGAGTCTACTCATGCTGCTTTAGTGGAACTAGATAGAGCCTAATTGAGATCCTGTCAGGCTAATCTGATCATACCTACATGGAGTGACTTATCTCAGACTAACGGCAACAAAGGAACATATCCTATTGGGTCCTTCGGACTTTGAATCCTAGTATTCTGCTTCAACTGTTGCATCCCGTATTTGAACCCGGACATGGCAAATATACGCGGTTATTGATTGGCGGTCACGGTATACGCGTACAATTCCTTAGCTCGCGGTTGATAAGCCGACACGCGTTACTCAATGCCTCACGTCAGACCCGAAGAAGCCGGACTTGGAGTGAAAGAATAAGACAGACATATTAAACTTTGAAGTTCATACAAAGCGTCACACTCTTCTTTGTCACCCTGGCCATGCGGGGTAGATTTTCTGATGACGCCAACACTCGTTGCACTGTACCAGCGTCATATCAACCCATCATCTCACCCAGTCCAACGCTGGATTTTGGGTCTCATAAAGTCTGGGCATCATTGACAGAAGCACACCAACTGCCAATTTATACATAGCAGCGTCTGACCCTGGACGAATCCCTTGTCTTGCTCATACCGTTCCTCTACCAACCTCTTCATTTCTAATTGATAGTAGATACTATCATCCAAAATGAGGTCTCTTTTGACTCTCACTCTGGCTACGGCCACTTCGGCTTTCGTCCTGCCAGACTCCCTCAACATCTTTACTGATTTTAAAGATGATCTCAAGGATACCCTAGAGGATATTCCAAAACGTCTCCGCAAGTCTCTCGATGAGGCGACTGACCAGCTCTCTACCGAGCTCTCTTTTGCCATCCGTAACAAGCTTCAAGACGAAGATACTTTCTTCCACGATTTCGTCGACAAAGATGCGCCCAGCAGTGATGAGCCCGTTTCTATCTTTGGTAGAACGGGTGGCGATTACACAGGTCACACCACATATGAACTCATCGCCAAGAGCAACCACACAAAGAAGTTCTTCAAGCTCGTCAAGGAACACGAAAGCTTCGGAAAGCTGCTAAACAGCACTGATAAGAACTACACCCTATTTGTACCCACCGACGAGGCTTTTGAGCATATTCCTGATGACCACAAGCACAAGCCCAGCGATGAGTTTGTCCAGGATGTTCTCAACTACCATCTCGGCATTGGCGAGTATCCCGCTTCGAGAATTCTCTTCACCCATACCGTTCCTACCACTCTCAAGGAGAAGCTCCTAGGCGACAAGCCTCAGAGACTTCGAACCAGTGTTGGATTTTCAGGTGTGCGCGTCAATCTTTACAGCAAGGTCATTGCCGTCAACTTTGTGAGTATATTCATGTATCGTAACATTTATATCCGCGACTAACCATCCCTAGAAAACCAAGAACGGCATCATCCACGCTGTCAACAGAATTCTCGTCCCTCCTCCCTACATCGGCAAAGAAATTAGCCTTTTCCCCGCCCAATTCTCAACACTGCTTCTCGCCTACGAAAAGACTGAGTTTGTCAAATACATCCACAATGTCCCCATGATCGGCAGCACTGTCTTTGCCCCCTCCAATGAAGCCTGGTCGCGTCTCGGGCCACGCGCCAACGCTTTCCTCTTCAACACCGAGACCGGCAAGAAGTACCTCCGCGCGCTGCTCAAGTACCAGATCGTGCCCAACATCACACTCTACAGCGATGAGATCTACTACAGCGATGAGAAGCAGACGCTCAAGAAGAAGGGCCTTGATCATGGAGGTGACTTCCACATTGAGCTGCCCACCCTTCTGGAGAGGGGCGTTGGTGTTGATGTGCATACTTTCAAGAGCTGGACTACCATTGTGCTGAATGGGCATAATGTTATTGGCTTCAACGATGCTGTTGGCAAGAATGGTGTTATTCACGTCCCTAAGACTATTCCTATTCCTCCCCATAGAAGGGGGGAGCATCCTTCTGAGGTTGATGGTGAGATTAGTGTCGAGGAGCTCAAGGAGAGACTGCAGGATTATGTGGAGGAGGAGGATGCCGAGTCCGATTGGGAGGATAGTGAGCTGTAATGCTTCTTGTTTGTTTGCCAACAGACTGAAGTACTAGGAGAGAGATAACCTTTGTACGGCAGGTGAATATGATCCCAAGACAAATACGGAATACTGAAAGGAAACAAGTAACAAACCACACTCTCATTGTTGCGATTGGTTAGAAACGAATAGACTCCAGTCACCTTGAGGTTCAGGCACAGTGTTGTCATCGTGAACACCAGATGAAGTAGTTGTATTGAGACGTCGAAGATTATCATTCTCATCCCTCTTTCCCATGATCAGTCCCGGCAAATTTCACCCCCATTTTGTCCTTTCACCGAGAAGGTACCCAGTCCAAAACTCCGTTGCGCCGGATCCCGGTAATCCTCACATCCTGCTGAGATCCTGCCATATTTGTGAAATTGGAATTTGCCTTAGTTGCGCTTCCTGTGCTTGTTGCTGCCGCTGCCCTCAGATTCTTGCGACTCTCTGGCTCGTTTCTTGGACTCTCGGTGAGCTTTGTTGATGATATCACTGCATTTATCTCTGCGATCTGCAAGTCTATCGCCGAGACGGTCAAGATCCGCGGACCAAACACTATATCTGTGCTTCAAGGCTTCTAAACAAATAGCATCGTGGGCGTATGTCAGACCGTCTCCTAAGCATTAAATTAGCAGACGCTGTAGGCAAAGGGCTCGCGACTTACGTGCTGCGATCGCGGCGGTCTTGTAGGTCTCAATTGCCTTATCCTTTGCGTCAAGGTCTTTGTCCCTTCCTTTTTCAAGTTCTTTGTTCTTTGCTTCCAAGATGTTGACCTTCGCATAGAGGTCTTTGACATTTTTCTTGAGCTCCTCATTGCAGGTGATGGGCGAGGCGACAAGGTCCTGGGTGCCCTCTGAGTTGGAGGCTGGAGCTAGAATGGCACGAGCCTCACCATCCTGTGCGGCCTGCGTGAGACCAGCCTCAACGCCGGAAGCATACCACTTGCGACCAAATTTCTCGAGAGAGGAGATGTGATCAAAAGATGCTGCGTAAGCATCGGCGTTCAAGCCGGGGATTTCACTGTCGGTGTTTGAGTTGAATGGAACCATTTTGAAAGGTTTCAGGAGTGACTGGAGATGAACGGATGGGGGATCAAGCTGATGATCTCGTGGTAAGTGAAGAATGAGAAGATCAAGTTGATGATCTGGTACTGAGTGAGGAACAGGTTGGAAGAAATAAGGAGAGGAGAGGAGCAGTGAGTGAGTTTACAGATTGGTTTTAACAGCAAGAAAGCAAACTTGAGGGATTTCAGTGCCTCTGATTCACTGCTCACAGGCCCGGAAAAATGCTCTTTGTTCCCGCTGGGTAGATAAAAATCATTCAAGACCACGGTTTCTCAGATGATATCGACTCAAGACTACTATGCCAATTCCCAATCTGAGGTGGTGTTCATATGGCAAACTCCAAAGTAAACTCGTAGCTAGAATTAGGCGAGATGTTTTATTATTCTTTACTGACACTGGAGAGCCATACTCGTAGACTGGAGGTGTGTTGACACGGAGCCCATGCGTGGGGACGGCGATATCCATCACCTTCACACTCTATTTGACTTCATTTGTTTACTGACTACAGAATTTAATATGGTACGGGGACGCTCCGTCGACTAACTGCCAGTGTCCCGCAATCTCCCAAGTCGGATGGGATCTGTCACTGCCTGCCAGCTGGCAACAGCCGGCGAACTGACAATTCCCAAGGCTCACTTGCAAACGCTCACCTGAACTAGCAAACGCCCACAAGAATAATAACCATTGCTAGGAGACCCAAGCTTTCAGAAATCTTTCTCTTCAGTCTTCTTCAAATCTCACAATCGTATGTTTTGCAAACATCATTCGAAAACATTCAACAGCGCCATCGTTATCATCTGAATCGTTATTATCATCAGAACAATCATCATCAATAACATCATCAGCAAACATCGTCACAATGACTCGCATTATTATCAAGCGCAAACAGCAACCTTCTTCTCCCATTGCCTCCTCTCCCTCTTCTTCTGACTCTGCTCCCTCATCCCCCGAGAGTGCCAGAAAGTACCCCCGAATCAAGCTTCGTCTCTACCGCGGTTCTAAGGAATGTCCCATCTGCAAGGCAACCATCGTCAACCGCAACGGTGCCATGGAGCGTCATGTCGAGAGACATGCCAAGCTGGCCGAAATTGAGGTACATACTCCAGCTCCTCCCATTCCCTGACCATCACTGACATCTATCTCTAGGCCATCAACATTCCCCTGGAGCCCAACCGCAACGGAATGTCCGAGACAGACGTTGCTCGCGCTGTCGACTTGTGGAAGTCGCTCCCGGCCAAGATTCGCGCCACCGGCGGCGTATTCCACGACGGACCCCTTGCCAACAAGGGCGAAGTCAGTGGAATGCCCGAGGTCTTCATGACCACCGGTCGGCTCAAGAAGAAGTACATGTGGATCCGAAAGGACCAGCAGGGCCGGGTTGGACGCCGGCCCTTGGAGGATATGAAGAGCGGCAACTCGGATGCCCGCTCAAAGGAGGATTGAGCGGCGGTGGAAGAAGGAGGGGGTGGTGGGAGTGACCAGTGCCATCATCGGCCAGAGTCTGAATCAAGTGGGTGTACTCGGATGACAGTGGAAGGATAAACAGAAAAGGCAGAATACAACTAACTGTTTACAATCACCTATTGAGTGTTCCAATCGTCGAATGATATTTGATGCAAACCACCAAGTAGACCAACATGTGATTGTTCTATGCTATAATATTCTCAATATCGCTATAGAAAGTATCTTACGTCGTCGGCGAAGCCTCAAATAGCCCATACTTGAACGACAGAAGAGCTTCAGGATCTTGCTTCCTCAGATACTCCTCAAAGCTGTCCGTCTTGACAGGCTTCTTCAACTGTTTAGGCGTAATGACTCCTTCAATCCCCTCGGTGTACCCATACTCGTCCAAGTACGCAGGTCCATCTAGAACTTCATACGGCAGACCTGACTTGTGATGCATCTCCTCCTCAGTCATACTTCGTATAACAGCCTTCTTCCCTGTAACCATGCTCCAGATGTCAACTGCCTCACTCATCGTCAGATCGCTGTTATATGCCAAGAGCTTTGTTCTGGCGGGCTCGCTCTCAACCAGGGCTTGGACAAAGGGGCCTGTTGAGTTGGTGGTATCGATGATGGGCATTCGCAGATTCTTGGAAGCGGGAAGATCCAGAAAATATTCGCCCGTCTCAGAGTCCTTCTTTGGGTAGAGGAAAGCGTTGGAAGCATAAGCGCCCAGATAGATGTACGACGTCTTCTCGGCGAGTTCAGGCATCTCTTGTTCAATGTACTTGACGGCGGCTGACTTGGTCTCCCAATGATGACAGTGAGAATACTTGCCCTTTGAGACCTCTTTCATGGGTCCAAGAGCAGAGTAGATGTATCTTTCAAGAGTATCGGGCTTGGATGCGGCATAAGCAGCGTTCTTGACGTGTCGATCCTCCGTGTCGTAGCCAATTTGTTGGCTAGTAGCCTGATCTTTGCCATCGGAAAGAGCGCCCATGTACGGAATCCAGAAGTCGGTGTTGACAAAAATGGCATGGGCGCCGTCAAAAGCCTTGACCAAAGACTCGACATCGTTCATGTCGGCTTCCACAATCTCGGCCCCAAGGTCCTTGAGGGCTTGGGCTTTGAGAGAGGTTGAGCGGCGAGTGAGAGCGCGGACGTGCCAGTTGGGGAGACTTAGAAAAGTTCTGGCTACTGAACCGCCTTGAGTGCCAGTGGCACCAACGATTGCAATGGTTTTGGTGGTCATTTTGGTGGTGTAAATGTGAAGGATGGGTTACTGTTTGGAAGGATAAGATATTGGATATAGTATTCTAATGCTGTGTACTCGCTCTACTTATAGTAATTTCTAGTCCTTGCCTTCAACTTTTAGATCCGTAGCTGACAACTGTTACACTGAAACTGGTGATACCTTCAACTGCTGACTGGCTCAACAACAGTAAGCCAACAAGGATCAGCAACCACGGCAGCTTCTGATTGGTTCAAAATGCGTAAGCCAGACCGCGCCACACGCATCTCGGATTCAACCACCAAAAGATCCGTGGCAAAGCATCTTCCTCCTTCATTCTATGGCTATTCAATTGACAATAGAGAACATGTTACCCGCAGAGAACAACCGAGCTATTTCTCGCATGCAAGGCGATCGAGATGATGGAGCGTATCCGTCCACTAAGCGCCGTGTTCTGACCCCTGCTAGAAGAGAGCAGAATCGACTCGCCCAAAAGGCATACAGTGAGTTGAGCTGACGGATATTACCCACTCATCCATCAAACCCCATTGACCTGAATAAAATAGGAGAACGTCAGAAAGAAGAGAGACATATTGCAAAAGAGGCTATCGCCAAAGCAAGAAACAGTACCCGACCAAGACCAATTCTGAAGCGAAAAGACCCTTGCTCCAACAGACAAACAAACAACAAATCATCATCATCTGTCGAAGATGAACCTCGAAGTATACAAGAACTTGTTCCATTCGACGATACCTCATCCTCGGATTCAGATTCCCAAACATCATCAAACTTTCCCGATGTGTATCTCAACATGCTTCAGTTCTTCCCAACAGCCTTCTTCGGATCCTGTCTCGCCAACGCAGCATCACTAGGCTTCGATCCCAAGCTTGTCGCAAACTGCGGTGCAGAGAATTTCTCTCCATTCCATCAACCCAACATCTCCGCCATTCTCGACCACTCAACACTTATGCACAGAGGCTCAGACTTCCTCTCCACCTTTACCAACAGCAGTGTACCTGTGCACTTGCGACCTACAATGGCGCAGATTCTCATACCGCATCATGTCAGCCTGGATTTAATACCTCTTCCGTTTTTACGTGAGCGAGCCATTATGCTATCCGCAGCTTTGCCACACATGTTCAACGCCTGGGAGCTCAAACTTGATGTTTATGAGAGAGGTGGGCTGGCGACGTGGAGGTTGGGGTCTGGGAAAGCAGAAAGGACGAGGGATAGCTATCCACCGTGGGATATGAAGAGTTGGGAGGCTACGCCGTGGTTCTTGAACAAGTGGTGTTCCGTCATAGGACCAGAGTATGATGAGCTTCATCAGCAAAGTATTGGTTGGCAGGTGGTACGCGACATGATCATGTCCAAAGATTCCCGAGTGGTGGAAATGTGATTTTAGACTCAATATCACGAAACGCATCTATACCACAGGCCTTGTGCCATGTACTCAGAGTGAAACATCTCGGGCCACACAATCGTCGACAACGCCGACTGTGCTTGCTCCCACGCCGTGATCCCAATTATTATACTCCATTCCCTAATAAACCCTTCATATATCCCCTTCATGTCACCCAAAAACCCTCTAGCAGGAGAGGCAGCTTGTCTCTCAACACTCATCGCACCAACGAAAGCCTTCCAGAACCAAAGATCATTAAGAGGACGAGAAGTTCGTCGACTGCGCTCCAAGTCTTGTTGGAGTACGAGCAAAACACGACGGTGAAGACGTGGCTCTATCGGTTCACCGGCGTTCCATAATCGGAGGATCGTATGAAGGTACAGTCCTGTTGCTGTAGCCATGCCAGACCATGATGAAGCCATCCGAGAACCATTCGGTACTGACCCTTCCCTCACATCAATCGATATAGATTCGATATGCGAGCCAACAAAGGCCAGCATAAGTCGAGTCGCGGCACCTTCCTGCCATACCATCTGCTGGTCATCGAAGTCCATCCCCTGCGTCCTGAGTTGGGCAGTGGCGGTCAGCGTAGCCAGACACTCCACCATGGCTGTGCCATCGATATCAACAAACTTTGTATTTGGGGGCAGCTCGGAAAAGAAGAACGGAATCATCTTTAACGCCTTGAGTCTAATGTCGAGACCTTGTACTTCATGTTTGTGCCATTCATGCATGAGCTTTTCCACAAGAGCAGGTGATGGCGTTAGCCCTGTCTTTGTGACACTTCCGTTGATAAGAACGTCTTCTACTCTACTTTTGAAGCCGTGAATAAAATTGTATGAGCTGTGACGCGCCGTTAGCAATAGATCGAGTGGGAAAATGTTCACTTACAATAGGACGTATCGATTCGCCAACTCGTCATCTAGGTCATACTCTGCGGGTGTTGACTTGTAGGGTGGTCTGTGAAGGTCCATAAACTTCATCAGACCATCCAAATGTGTCTCACTAGCGGCGATGTTCCCCATCGCACACTGACAAAGTTAGATAAGATTCATGACGAATAATGGTAGTATTACCTCCGTGAAGCACAAAGTCGCGATATTTCTCACACAGACGGTGTAGTTTATACGTGAGTTCCTGAGGAACTTATTCACACTATTCATAGCTTCAATCTTATGAAACAGGAACGTAGGTTCAAAAGCCTGTAGCTGGCCTGTATTCCAAGCAAAATGTAGTCCAGCTATAAGCATAGTGTTGCGCAGTGTATCGCTGCTATGCATAGTGGAAGACAGCCTAATACGTCAGCACTCAATTATCAGCAACCTTTTATGATTGTAGCGCCTTACAAGCTCTGTCGTCTCTCTTTGGGGGCAATGTCAAACGGGTCCTCCAGGTCATAAACTGCACGACATTATTGAGTAACTTGGCACGAGTGGTGATCCTGGACAGCTTACAGTAGTGAAACAGAGCGTCAGATCTGTAAGCCATGCTTATTGGCCTAGCTGCGCCAGATGTACCAGGCCCAATAGCCCTGGAAATTGTTACCGCATTGGTCCACGGTTGCTGCTCTCCCGGGAGGCATTTCTTTCGGCGCTCTCGGAGTGGCAAGACTACAGTGGGATACTCGCATTGTCGTTGAAATAATACACAGTTATTACTAGAGAGTAGTTAATAAGGGCGCTGACAAAAGCATAAGTGACAGCGCGTAATTCACTGACCAGTTCGGACGTGTCTCATCACATTTCTGGTGGCGCTGTCTGCATGTCAGACACCCCGTTCGGCTGCGGGTGTATTGTTTCCCCTTTGGCTTTCCGTTACCAGGGGTATCTCCAGCGGTAACAACCATGTTGTAAGGGCTTCTCTGCGCAGAGAATGTAAGATGAAGTGGGCATGAGGCGGTATTGGTGCTTGGCCAGATATGGTCGCTTCATGCTGACGGAGCTAAGCCATCTTGGGACATTTACGCGTTACTTGTGCAGGGTAGCATAAGTCAGCACTCAATGAGTTTGAGATGACTCGACTCACGTACGAAACTTGGTACAGATACGGCGATAGCCAATAGCCAATGAAGCTACAAACAATATGATTAAAAGAAGCCTACGCCGCAACTACTTGTGGATAGGTGGTGGAAAAGATTTGTATCGGCCGAGTAGTCTTCCATTGAATGTCGTACCACTCCATTGCCTTGAAATCGATCATCTATTATCCCGGTAGACCATATTCACAACTGGGAATGTTAGTTTATAGTATTCTGAACCTCGTTACAATCTGGCAGTGAATATGCATAGAGAAACTTCATTAACATGAAAGAGGTGACCAAACGTATGATGTAGTCAAGCACCTACAACTATAAGAACAAGACTCGCGCCAGCCGAGAACAAAGACACACAGCAACTCCAAACAACCAACAGAGCAGTTAAAAACTCACCAGACCATTTACAATAAAAACGAAGAATAACTTTGATTTACGAAAACGCCCCGCAATTATGTCTGATCACAGCAAGACCGCAAGTTCCTCTACTCCCGTCGACCTGAGGGAAGTTGTGTTCCACATATGCACATGTTACTGTAACTGCAGGGCTGTATGTCAGACACCGTTCTATTATATTTGTAACCAGTGTTTGAAGCATCGTTGATGGGTATCAATATATGATCTGGAACGTAGGCACATCGGTGCTAGTGGTGTCTTAGGACAAGCATAGTCGGTGGAATCAAACCTCCTTTGGTATCAACAACACAATGACGATGATTCTTCAGAGGAGGTAGATAGCCGCATGATTAATAAAACATTTGGACGGTACATAGCGTATCACATGCTTTCATAGTTGCTGCTCTCTCACGAAAATGTGAAGTGCTGCTAAATCATGCATCATATCATGTATTACAAGTTTGGCAATATCGAACAACAATTAAAGATAGCAGATATGATATTAACCGACCATCATGTCTATGAATTCTGATCATAGCTTAAAGTCGATGGGCAATGGAAATGGAACATGTCGTGACGAGCGACGGGGCAAGCCATATATCAATCACAACATGGCATGTTCTTCTAGATACCTATAAATACGGAGTTTTCTACTTAATTTCTCTTTCTCAAACTCTCCATAGATACAATAGCCTACAAGAACAAAACATCTCGTTTCATACAATCCACTATACTCCAGCCCTTTGACAAACAATTCTTAAACCTCCGGGATTATTTTAAATTACCACGAAACGCCATGTGTCAATCTAAGAATACCACTCCTGTCCAGAGGTGCAATATTCCCTCTCAAACCACCGGTGCTTCAAGGAAACCTCCAGTCGCTCGATGCTGGTGCTACTGCGCTTGCCGAACGATTGTTCGATCGGCGAGCTATGGACGTTGCGATTTCTGCACTACATACCACCCAATGAATACCGTATAACCTACATAGCCACAGCCGTGATGTTGAAGAGGCTTCACACTAGCAGCTACTGACAGACTGTTTAGTAAAGGTGGCTTAAGCGTAGTGGAAGTGTTCAAAGCGGTGTGATGCAAAGGCGAAATTTCGGCGTGAATAGGAATGCATAGACAGTTAATCAATACAATGAACTGAAATGTGAATCATTGATTGATATTTGTTACTCTTAAGGCTGCTGTGTTGGTCGTGATTGTAAGTTGAAGCAATCTATCAAGTGAATAGATGCTGGATAGAGAATCATGTATATAAACTCGTGACAATCCCCCCATACAAGCACAATACTAGTCACACTTACAAACCAGATCCAACACAAGAAACCAACAAGCAAATCAATCCAATTCGATATCTTTCAAAATCATGTGTCAACCCAACAACTCCAAATTGTCCGGCGTGGAGACCCCTCCTCCCTGCTCTCACCACTCTGCGCCCCTGGCGTCATTTTCAAAGCAGCGTATTCCCGAAGAGGGCGAGGGACAGCAAGCTAACCCGGCCTGTCAGTGCATTTGTGGCTGTCAAAATGTCGTTCAGCAGTCTGGGAAACGTCTGTGCAACGACTGCCTTGAAAAGAGTGGGCAGTACTAGATAGTCATAAAGGTGGGTAAGGGTAGAAAGATGCGAGCCTAGAACAGTAATAAAGATGGATTTATGAGCAATCAATGGTGCAATTGTGGTGTCGATGTGACGAAAAAGTAAAATTACCCAGATCAGACCTTACATGACTCCTGTATCCGCACGAGAGACCAGGTCCATGACATGCGGCTGGCAAAGCATGTTCGGCCCTATGCCAAGACAGCCTAGACTTGTCATATCCCAGGAACGTCCAAGGGTCCCCAATCTTTACCGCTTTCATTGTTAAATTTGTCTCAGTTTCATGACGTTTCTAACCTAGCGCCATCGTAGGTATGTAGCCAAGAGCGCCTCCAAGGGATAACGATGCCAGGGCCAAAGCTTAAGTCGACTCGGGACCGATGCGGCTTGTTAGCTTGACAGGTTTATAATAGAGCTTTGACCGCTTTTTTTAGTTGCCCGTGGTAGACATTTCTCTGATGCGTACCCTCCATCAGTGTGAAACGATAAAAATCAGATGCTGACCCCGGATGGGTGAGGTATCGGGCTTTTCACTCTAACATAACGCAATGCGAATTCCAGGAGCCGAAGACATTCTTGTAAACACCAAATGTGTTCTTTATTATTTGGCCAATTGAAGCTGAACCGAAAATAGGTCTCCGAAATATTCGTCGTCGTAGCCGTGGCCCTCGTTGCAGCTCGTCTCAATCTTCGTCTTCGAATCCAAAAGCGACGACTCCTTCTCAGCGACAAATTCATGGTGGCAGCATGCATATCTGGTGTCATCTCTGCTGCTTTTACCCCTGCATTTGCAGCCCTCGACGCCTTCGATCCGAGAGTTCACTCGACCCTTAAAGGATATCATGGTCACGGGAGAAGCCTTCGACTGATATTAAAGGTAAGACGCTATTTGCATATTCCAAGATTTCTGGGCTGATAATGTCCTGCTTGTAGCTGCTTTTCGCTTCCAATTTCCCATTTTACACGACACTTTACCTTTGCAAGGCTGTTCTCCTATCGGTCTACTGGCAGGTATTTCCGGAGTTTATGGTCAAGAGACGCAGACTTTTATGGGCGACAATATGGTTCACGGCCATCAGCTATATCACTACAATTCTACTCATCCTTTGCATCTGCCTTCCACTCCCGAGACATTGGTAAGCTGCTTTCACTAACATATCGTCAAGACTATCAAGCTGATTTCGTTGCAGGGATTTGGACGCCAACATGACATGTCAAACTTGGACTTACGCAGTCAATTTCAATGTGGGCTGGGCCCTGTCGTTTCTTGGAGATATAATGGGTATGCTGAACCGGTCATCATGATACTACAGAGGCTAATTATGTGGTAGTATTCATTCTTCCTTGGCTCATTGTACCAGCATTGCAAGTCAAGAGAGCACTGAGACTCGGCATCTACTTCACATTTTTGCTTGGAACTGTCAACATGGCAGTCAGCCTTGTTCGATTCGTCATGATCTTCAAAGCAGGTGCCGACTCATCGATATCATTGAGTACTATTGGTAAGACTCTCGAATCGCCAAAACTAAGATTCTATCTAACTCCTGTTCCAGTACTCTGGAGTGCCCTAGATGTCAACATGGGCCTTGTGGTCGCGTGTCTCCCATCGCTACGACCATACTTTGGATCACGAAATCAATCAGAAAAGCCGAGTTTCGAAAGCAGGAATGAAGATAGGCACCGACGGCCATCAAAGTTTGGTATTGATACACTTCGAAATAATTACAGGAAATATGACGAGGAAGCGTCGATGTCGTTTTCTGCACGACACGGTGCAAGAGAAGCGTCGCGGTGGGAGAATTACGATGTGATATCAGATGATGGAAGGAGAAGTTGCACAGATGTGAGCGATGTTGCGATGGTAGAGCTGAGACTCCCGCCTGTCGCCAAAGTATCAGAGATAAAACTTTAATACTATGATGTTTATAACACACGGCCAATTACGGCTACTACATGACACAAACATACTGACCGAATCAACGTTTCGCAGTTCTTTGTATAATTAAATTACCAACAGGCTTGTCATGAAACAACTTATTGCTCATTGTGCAGTAACCTTGTCCGGGCTGCACGAACAACAGATACCACAGTAAGAAGACTTTTACAGACTCTTTTGGCTTCAATCGCTTATAGTGATCCTAACTAGGGTGAGGTAGTCTTCGTACTCCGAAGCAAGATGTATGTAAGTGCTCGACCTAGCTTAGTGTGTGTTTCATTCGTTTCTCATTTTTGTATCACAACGTTAGAAGTTAACAAGATATGAATTCGGTTTAAAGGTCCCAATTGGTACAATATCTATCCGATGATAGCCTTATTGTGTGCTCTCTAGCCAAGACTGGCTTACGACCTTCCCCATACTCTACTCTCTCCCCCGCATTTCGTCGGAATCCTCCCGCGGAATCAATACATGTGACATCTTTGATGCTCGGCAGTGTCGGGTTAGCAGCGGGTCATATATGTCTTGGTAAAGTGAGCATGTATACATGTACCTACTTACACAATGGCCGGTCTGTGACATAAGAAGGGCGCGGATGCTCAGGAATATAATGTCACCTGAGCCACTCTGCAGCCTTTCAACCGAAGCATTTACAAGTGACTTATTAGACACCTCTTACCATTGAACAACATGTCAGACACCAATTACACTCTCTACACGTACTTCAGATCATCATGTTCAGCCCGTCTTCGGATTGCCATGAACGTCAAGGGCATCAAATATGATCTCACACCTGTCAATCTTCTGAAGAACGAGCAAATCTCAGATACACACAAAGCTCTCAACCCTTCGGGATCCGTCCCTGTGCTCATCCCTCCCACCTCTGGTTCGAAGCCGTTCCGCATTGGCCAGTCCGTTGCAGCTCTGGAATATCTTGAAGAAAAGCACCCTGAACACCCCCTTCTTCCTCCTCTGTCGGATTTGGAAGCACGGGCGAATGTGCGAACTCTCGTCGACATTATTTGTACGGATGTTCAACCCGTTACAAACCTTCGCATCATGCGTCGCGTGAGAGAACTTGGTGGAAACGCAGAGGAGTGGAATTGTCAACTCATGACTGATGGCCTTAGAGCTTACGAGGAAATTGCCAAGGATACCGCTGGGAAATGCTCTGTTGGCGATGAGCTTACAATGGCTGATGCTTGTCTGTTGCCAGCTGTATGGAACGCGGACAGATTTGGTGTTGACCTTTCTGCGTTTCCGACGGTACAAAGAATTGCCGAGAACCTAAAGGATCATCCCGCTGTTGTAAAGGCTCACTGGCAGAATCAGCCTGATACACCTGATAACCTCAAGGCCTAGTCGTAGTTTATAGTTGTAAATAGACCCTATTCATTTTAAACCATTTCTTCCGTCAACGTTTTCTAAACCATAATTTTACTTGAACAAGGGAAGAGGCTCGAGAATAGTTCCAGAAACCTCACCAAAGCCAACCTTGGCATCACCACTACCATAAGATCCTCTGAGCACAAGGGTGTCGCCATTTTGGATAAACTTGCGTTCTTCACCGTTGTTGAGTTTTATGGCAATCTTTCCGCCCTTTGTCTGTTCCAGCAAACTTCCCTCGGTACCAGAGTCAGGGCCAGAGATAGTACCAGAGCCGAGGAAATCACCAGGGCGCAGATTGCAGCCGGTGATGGTGTGGTGAGCAATCATCTGGGGCCATGACCAGAGAAGGTTTCTCGAGCTTGTTTTGCTCAGAATCTGCTTGTTTCCATCCGCCGCTACAGTCTGTTAGCTAGTGCATCCGCGAATGAGGTAAAGAAACTTACTAATGATCTCCACTTCCAAGTCGATATCTAAAACATTGTTCTCCTTGTTCTCCTTTAGGTAGGGCAGAATCTCGGTATCGTTCTTGATACCAGGTGCCTTGGCGCTATCTAGAGCATCGGCGAGGACAACCCAGGCACTGATACTGGAACCCAGATTCTTGGCGGTAAAAGGTCCAAGGGGCACATATTCCCAGGCCTGAACGTCGCGCGCACTCCAATCGTTCAAAAGGACGTAGCCAAAGATGTAGTCCTCTGCTTCGCTAATAGGGATGGGTTCACCTAAAGCATTCTCGCGGCAAATGAACATGCCCATCTCAAGCTCGATATCCAACTTCTCCGAAGGCGCAAGATCGGGAATCTTGTTGCCAGGGCGGAGGATTTGACCCCATGGACGACGGATGGGTGTTCCGGAGATGACAACGCTGCTTGCTCTTCCGTGGTACGCGACAGGAAGATGTGTGTAGTTTGGTTGCAACGCGTTATCGGGGCCACGGAAAAGACAACCAACGTTGAAAGCGTGATGCTTTCCAACGTAGAAGTCGGTGTAGTCTCCGATGTTGAGGGGAACATGGCTCTTCACATCTGAACTCTTGAGAAGAGCTGTTTCTTGGAGCTTCTGGTTGTCTTTGAGAACTTGGGCATATTCGGTATCCTTTGCAAAGACATCCTGGAGATAGCTTCTGACAATGCGATGAGCAGGGCGTCCAAGAGCTGCAAAGGCATTCAATGAAGATTGAGAAAAGACGTCAGCATGCTTTTGAGCGTCTGTGCTACCAGAGAAACCATCTCCCTTTGCAAAGGCTTGAAGATCTAGGACATGATCTCCGATGGCGACGGCAGGTCTGGGAGTTGGGTTGGAGGATGTAGAGATGATGCCGAACGGGATGTTGGCGATAGAGAAGTGAGACTCTGAGGGGATAGATAGCCACGACATTTTGACGAAATTACAAAGAAGTGAGTGAATAGAAACAACAGCGATGAGTACAAAGACGTCAGTTGTTTTAATTTGTTTACTGCTTATGAAGCCGCCGCAAACCGATTGCGTTGGAGACCAAGGCCGAGGTGCGGGGGAAGACACGGGCATCGGAAACGGAAATGAATCCGCTACACGTTCGGCCGAGAGATTCCGCTACTTGATTCCGGCTCAAGATGGGCCGAAATCATGTCAATAAATTCCGATACATCCTGACATCAGATATACGGCTCATGATCCCATTCTTCCAATCTCTTTGTGTAACAAATCCAATACTTTTCCGGGTGCTGCTGCGCCTTGAGCCACATGTCTTTCAGACTGACTCCCTCCCAGCGAGCGGCATAGAACCATGCTTCGAGTGACCACTTGGCCACCTTGACACGACCTTGATACTTCTCTCCGTCGACGACCGTTTCCTCCTCTGAACTATCCCAATCTGCATCATATGCCCAAACCCAGCAAGGGTCAATCAAGTCGCGTTCTTCGCGGTTGCGATTACCAGGAATTATTTCATTAGGGACAACGATAAAAGTATTCCGTAGAATCCCAGGAGACAAGACGTCATCATTTCCATCCTTGTTCTTCCTCTTTTTCTTTTTCTTCTTTTTGTCATCTTTAGTCTCAGATCGATTGTTCTCAATGTATTCTTTAAAGTGTCTATTGCGCAATTAGAATGCTTGAAGTCCTCAGCACGATCATAACTGTTAAACTTACTTTCGAAGGTCATCGTCTTCGGCCAAAGTCTCATCTGGTTCAAATACAGGCCAATTCTCAGTTGCAAGCATGCTCAACGTCCTCCAGTTGTCGCTGCCTTGGCAATGAATGGTGGCATAGGAAACCCTATTTGGCAGGCCGGTGTTGTTGATGCGGCCCCAAAATGACTTCCAGTAATAGCCATGCTTCTTGATGACCTCTCTAGACACGTAGTAGACAAACCCCCAGTCTTGCTGGGTATCAATAATGTTTTGGACCCAAGCTGGAGGCGCCGGCGATACCTGTTTCCACAGTCTTTGCAGGATTTGTGTGTAACATTGCTGCGCCAAGATTCTTTCCATGATCTCCTTGTCTTTTGACTCAGCTTGTTCCTCTCCCGAATCGAGTTCGATTGCAGGAATCATCCATTTGGCATTCATTCGCGCCTGTTTCAGTTTGTCTGAACGCACCAGCTCTCTGGCCCTCTCGGTAGGGGTTTGGAGCTCCTCTTCTCGAAGGCGCCCTTCGTAGATGTTTTGCAGTACAGCGCTGTCCCCTTCGAAATAACATACGTCGCAGTAAACTAGCTTCCATGCATCTAGACAGAAAGGGCTAGCATCGCGATCAAAGTTTGCCATTTTGCTAATCATGATGTCGCCATTTCCTGAAACGTCGTCGGTGATGCGTGCCACCATTTTGGCCTCGTCAACGTAGTGAATAGTTCTGCCAAGCAGAGTATACTGCAGCTGCGTATTGTCTATGATCGTAGATGGGTCAGCCAAGGCCAGTTGGACGAGGTCTCGGCCTGCAATAGATTCCTCGAGCTCCTGGACATCTTTCTCCCTCTCGATGATTGACCAGACCCTGTCGTGCTCTGATTCAGGAAGATGTGCTATGCGTTCGCGAACTTCCCATGGGGGCAAGTGCAATATGCTCCTGTAAAACTCCAAATTCTGATCCATTGTAGCAGTCGATCAGTCAGCCGTAGTGTTATGCTGGCCAAAATGAGACTTTGAGTGAGTTGTGAAGGATGAAAGAGATTAGGGGTGCACTTCACCATCTTAGCGAAAGAAGAAACCCACTATGTGGACTAAGCACTTGGCTAGTCTGACTTGGTGATCAGAGTTACACCAACATGATGGTTCAAATGTTTGAATGCGATCCGGGCTTGTCCAACCCTAGTAAAGAGCAACTGCATCTCAAATAGCTCCTGCATATATATACATATTGAAGGGACTTAATACAAACCTCGGGCTGATGTACTATATACATATACTGTTTAGTCGATGAGTTACTTAAATGTACTTGATCAGGCTCCTAAGCCGCGATGAACAGGTCTGGATATCGTGTCAGAGATCCTTTGTAATTGTGACTAGATTGCAGTCTCTTTTGTCTGTTCCTCCTACCAAATCCAAATGACCTCTTGAAAGCTAATTTTCCGAATGCCGATGCTATTATCGGATGTCACATCGCGCTCGCAGGATTGAGACTGCCTTTATTCCTTGTCCATTGAGCCGTCTTGCAATATAACCTTATCATTCTTCGCCGAATGGTTTATATAAAAGCGCAAGACGCCGATCAACACAGCCCCAGCAAGCATGGTAACACCGGCAAAGATCTTGAGATACGTGTAATCACCATTGTTGGCTTCAACGAGCGCACCGGCAATAGGACTGCCCGCCAACACACCGATGGAAATAGAAAAGTAGAGCATGCCAGTGCGATGTCCGATTTCAGATGGAGGCGATACTTCCACCACTAGGGCCGGGGTCAATGAAATGTAGCAGCCCGAGAAGAATCCGAAGAATGCTGAGAAACAGAGAGATGCCGCGTTGGACCTTCCGGGGAGCCACACGGCCAGGGTCAGAATGGCCGACATAGTTGTGCAGACCATCATCATGTTGAAACGGCCAAACTTGTCCGCCAGGAAACCCGGAATGATGCGCCCGAAGACGCTCACCGCATTGAGAATAACGATGGAGTAAATGGACAGTTCCCAGGACATGCCCAATGCTTGGCCCTCTAAGGGAATGAAGTTGAAGGGAAGAAATAGCCCAAAGCCAAACACAGTCATTGCAAGACAGAGAATCGCAAATTTTAGTTCTCTCAATGGCGTGCAGTATGATGCTATCTTGAACGGTGTCGGGACGTGGCTTCTGTTGGATCGGATAGTCGCTGCCGCAATGAGAGCCCCAACAAGGATTATGAAAGCGACCGCCCGCATCGTCCATCCGACTCCAACGCGCGGCATCAATCTATTGACCATGATGGGAAATATGACTCCGCCAATAGATGAGCCGGAGATGGCGATACCGTACGCCGTCGCCCTCCTAGCTTTCCACCACGTAGCCAGCGACCCGACGGTACCGTACATGACAGCGCTAGCACCTAGAGCGCTACAAATCGCCTGTGACAGGAAAACCTGATAGTACTCTGCCGAGATGGAGATCATCATGAGACCAAAGACCTGTGCCAGGCCGCCAACGATGAGAAGCCACCGGGGTCCGTAGTCATCGAATATCTTGCCAAGGAGGATGCCCGCGCTGTATGTCAAACATTGCTGGACGGAAGCTATCCATGCAATCTCTGACGACGAATAACTTTGGAGAAGGTTTTGTTCGTAGTAGGATTGGAAGACGCCTAGGGAATTAACCCAGCCAAAGGTGATGAACATGGCCCACCAGGCTCCGAAGGTTGATAGCCAGGCGCGGTGTCCCCCGTCGATAGGCCACCCGGAATTTTCGTGCTTTGAGGTGAGATGAGACATGGATGCAAGATATCGGCGCGCTGTAGAAATAGAGGGATGATGGGATGCTTGGACATTATGGAATCAACTGTTTATGATTCTACGCGCTTTATATAAGTCAGTCTCATCAAGTCCTAAACATCTTGAACCTATATCTTGTACTACTGATTGGTTCTCGAACAGTAAGCCAAATGCTATGGGGTATGAAGTGGACCTAGCAAACAAAAGCAATGTTGAAATTGTGGGAACATTTGTTTCCGTGGACGTTATAATTGTAGCGCCGTGGAATTCCGTGGGTGAAGCCCCAAGTCGATGCAGAAGACACTATAGCCAGAGGGTAGTTTATGGAAAGATTTGTTGATGGTCATTAACATTAGATGTATAGCATTACGATATCTCTTCTCCGGTAAACATAAAGTGCAAACTATTACCGGCCTATCATTTTACATTTGAGTTATCTTACATGGGACATATTCTACACTAGACGTATTTTACATTAGATGTATTTTACATGAGCTATGCTATTCACACACAGATTGAACGCCTTCTCAAAAACGATTGACTGTCCAATCAACATGTGCATTCTTCATTCGAACTATTGTGCCAGGGTGAACAGTATACATGTAACTTTGTACCTCGTTCATAACCAGATTTACTGAACGAATATGGCACAATGATAGAGTCTTATCCAACATGGCAACTGACATTATCGATGGTTCTTGACAGCGGGAAACGAAAGGCAAAATTACCATTCAAGTTGTACTAACCACCGAATGCGTATTTGCGTCCAGCTCTGATTACGCTAAAGCGCCCTATGTATCCTTTCAAGCGATGGCTGGTTCGCTATCACATTTGCTGGGTTGCCTTGCTTCTTGTCGTATTGTCTCAGCAGCGAAATGAAATGTGACAAGGCGAGGGACAACTACGATCTGAAATAAGCGACAAAAGCGGAGAAAGCTAGAAAATACTAATATATGTTAAACCGATAAATATATATTATCTTATCTCTAAATTACCCCTCTTTTATCTTATAAATGCATTAAGCCTAATCTAGTACTTTACTTAATTAGAGTTATCTACTAATTATATATCTAAGGCTTATTTTAAGTAAATAAGCCACCGATTTAGTATTATAAGGTAGCGCTAATTTAATATACCCCCTTAAATTAA
>LXHY01000070.1:0-69392 GCA_002093855.1 Fusarium praegraminearum
CGTCAGATGTGTATAAGTGGCAGCCCCCCCCCCAGTTGGTCCCAGGAAGGCAAGTGCAGGTGCAGGTGCACAGGCACCCCCCTCACTAGAGCTACCTTCCACCTTCCTTCCATTGATTTAGCCACTGGTAATGGTTCTTCCATTTCTCACTCACCAGGCAGGAAGGAGGGACGGGCATGAGATGAAATGGCGGTCCCTTCTGCTTCTGCTTCTGCTTCTGCTTCTGCCTCTCCCCTTCGTCGCCCATGTTTTGATTCATGACTTTCGCTTCCCCAAACCTTCATCGTCACCTGCCCACCATCAACCATAGCAACGGAATAAAACCACCATGATCATCAAGTCTAAGCGTGAAGAGCCCACTCTTTCGCCCTGAACCCTTGAACCCTTGAGAAAAAGAGCTGGAGTCCCTTTCTGGCGGCGCCAAACTACGCTGACGCCCCCCCTTCTCTACAGAAACATGTCGCTCAGTATCCACCCCCGGTCGTCTCTCTGTGCTTCTCTGTATGGAAAGTCGTGCCTGGCATTGTCCATCCATCCATCCATTATCCAATGCTACCTTTAGCGCCGATTGGGATGAGGACAGTCAACATGCATCATCTGTGTAGCATGCCTTTCGTTCTTCTTCTCTTTCCTTACTGCTCGCTAAAGTAATGACACGGCACGGCACGGCAGGACTTTTATTTAGGACTTGAGTTGCGTGCGGCATGGCTTCTCGACGGTTGTCATGACGAGATATGCCTGGCTGATTTCCTCACAGGGAACGCAACGCAACGCTACCAGCAGCCGCTCTTGCGCTAGAAACGCTACAATGGCGAACGGCTACTGCACTCTGTCGGTCCATTATTGATACGCACATCGATATGTCCCTGGCTGGCGCCTGATAATGTAACCCCAATGCCGTTCCCGCATCAGATGGCCAGTGACAGTGTTCCCGCAGATGGAGGGATGGATGGATGTTTATCTAAGGCAACCAAGCAGAGAACAGATACATACAAGAGACCTCGCTTCCCCAGGACTCAGCATGTCAGATGTGGTCAGTTCTTGATTGCCTGTTCATCAACCCCAACATATATATATACCTTGTTGAATCTAAACGTACCTGTAATCCTACAAAGGTTGCCCATCAACAACTGGTCATCACCAGTACATCTATCTATATACAGAACACAGTTCCCCTTCCCCCTTGTCCGCATTCTTACTCGTTGCTTCCGGCCAGAACCATCACGTCTGCTGATAGTGTGACAACGTCTGCGGATATTCCATCAGTCAACCTGAGACAGTCTCTGCATCAACCGACACCTTTACTCATGCTTGCGCTCTGCCTCGCAACTTACGCATACGTCTGATCCATTACCAGACACCCAAGTCCAACAAGTCACCAGAGGGGCTCGGAATACAAGGGCCTTAACAGCCGGCATCCTGACGAACCCATAATTGCTGGTTTTCGGCCTGTTGTTGGGAACTGCCTGCTTGTCGGTGTCGGTCAGTCCCTGTCCTTCGTCACTAGTAGAAAGATATTCGACGGGGCACCCTGAGAGAGGATCCTCTATCCTCTATCCGTTGTCCCAGCTGCCCTACCCTGCCCTGTGCTGCGCTGTCGCGCAATCCGATAGTCACAACTCGCAACGTTGATTGCGGCGAGCCATTGGCTCACTACCTGCGGGCGCTACATCTCCGCTTTCGGCTCATCGCTCATTCACCTGTTCGATCACGACAACCAAGGCCCGAGTCACCAGGTGTCTACCTCCAACACAGTACTTAACACTCGCGTGCCCCAGCTTCGCCCGTTCGCAGGTTATCAGCTTTGTTCTAACCTACCCATCTAATCGACCAGAGACCAACACATTCGCTTGACAGAAAGAAAAACATCAACGACACCATCTGTCACTATTACCCCTTCAGCTCCTCAACGGATCAGCCAACGCTAATAAAGCGGCTCTTTTCTGGCTACTGTACCTACCAGAGACCTACCCACTCGGCTAAATTTGACTTATACGACACTTACACTACTGTACTATCGCGAGTCGACACTCGATTTATTCATACCGCCTTCATCCTGCGGCCGAATAAGACATAGCACGGCATCGTCTCCACGCTGCGGATCTGCTGTCACCGTTCCGGTCCCTGAGCGGTAACGCATCATTGAGTCTACCTCTGATCAGTGGAATTTTTTTCTGGAAGGAATTTTCATACAATCGAGATCCGGAAAACCAAATTGCCTGGGTTTCCCCAACTCGATCTTGAGTCTAAAAGAAGAATCACTAAACTGGTCTCATTTCTTATTCGACGCCGGGAATTTTCATCGATTAGCCTTGCCCTACTTTGTCGGTTACAGCACGTTAGTTATTGTGTTCGAGTCGGTCACTGTTTGTTCTACGGTTGTTCTGGTCGCTTCGTCTCCATTTGCGACACAACTTCACCACTCGGGGAATTTAACGTCCTGTTGTCCTTGCACATGCCCATGCGCGCTTCTGAACACAATTTGCCACTCTGCCATACCCTGCCATCACACAATTCTCGAATTTCTCCTGAGACGGTCAAGCTTGAGAAAAAATTTGCAACCACCGTTGCTTCTGTCACCCTTTACTGCCCCCCTGTTGATCGAATCAGGGAGTAAGGAGATCTTTGGAGCCTAGGCTTAGTTCCGCGATAAGGCCCCCCGCAGTCGAACCACACTGGACGGGCGGTTTTCTACCCTTACCGTACCTGACCACAGGCGGCCCCGGCTGCTCTAAATATCTGCATACTCCACTGATTTACAGTGGTACCGAGTACTTACGGTCTGTACTTGTACTTGGGGCACCTTGTTGACCTACAGGTTCACAACTTATCATAATTATCACCGGCCCCCCCTTCTCTCAAATCCTTTGAGGTCTACCTTTTCTATCACCAGTCTCTTATCCTTTCACATTCCCTCCAACTGTCATTCTTTCAGTCCAACACAATGCACCACAGCCGGAGAAAGTCAGGGCACGGTCTGCCTACCACAACTTCGACCGACGTCCGAAAAACCGTTACTGCATCCGACCCTACGAAGTACAAGCGACCCGTCATGACTCGAAGGCACACACCACAAAAACTCGGCCGCGGTCAGCGTGAACGTGAGCGCGAACAGAAAGAGTCTTGGGAAGATGAGAGGGAGAGTTTCCCGCAGTTTTGGTACGTCTCACGTCATCTCATGGTGTTTCCATCCCCCTTTCCCTTCGTATCATGAAGCTTCCCTGCCTGCAGCCCTGGTCACGGTCACGGCGATGCCGTCATGCTCAGGTACCATGCAGCTGGGGACGATATTGGCTTATTAGCCATGGGTCATGGAAATTCTAGCGAACAAGAGAAGAATTTTTTTACTAACAAATTTGATAGCATGACGTGCGAGAAGCAGTTCATTCCTCATGATGACATGTTCCTTTACTGCTCTGACAAGTAAGTACTAATTCCGCTTAGTGGTGGATCTTGTTGTCCTCGCTTGCATGCCAGTCTCAAGCATAAATGCTAATTATGCTCTGTAGCTGTCGAAGTGTCGACCAGACCGCATCGCCACAGCCGGCTTCTTCGGTCAACCATTACGCGTCTGCAAACTACCCATTCTATTCTGCGGGACACCCGGAGCCTAAAGACATCATCCCGCGAGCTTCTCCTTCACGGCCCAGCTCGATACTTTTGGGTTCTCCACCAACTACGCCCGGAACCGGAGCGCCGTCTTACCAACATACTTCGGCCATCTCGGCTCTCCGTTCCCTCAATGTCCGGCCCCCGAGTCCTCCGTCGCCCACAGGCAGCTCCAGTAACCTGTGGCCTTTTAGTCGCAGTGCTGCAACCAGCCCCTACAACTCGTACAGTCGGCCTTCTGCGCCGTATCTTTCATCGACGTATGACGGAGGGTACTACGGCGCTGGCGGCGGCGCATACAACTACGAAGTGACTTCAGGCGGAATGGACCGACCACTGCCTTCTCGCCATCCCAGCACCTACTCTCGACCTAAGAGCATTGAGCTTGTAACACCCCTGTTCGGCAGATGATATGGGTGTACTGTGCTCAATGCTTTTTGGTGACGAACGACATGTTCGTTAAAGGAGCCTGTACGAGCACCAATTGATTGTGGAATCCAAAACGGATTGGACAGCCTGGTAGCACAAGCGAAGCTGAAATGCAGAGGACATGGTGGGTGTTCTGATTGTGTCTCACAACACAACCGGGGCCTCGGACACAACCCCGCTGCCTTGGCTAAGATTGGTCTACCAACATGATCACAAACCCCATGGTTTTGCGGGGTTGGCAAGTTGCGTTCGCAAGGATTATCCAATGCCCTTGCGCTGCCTGCACTCCCATGAACGCTCGTTCATGTTCGTGGAAGGCCTGCGCCCCGAAATCAAGTTTCCAGTTCTTTTTGCCCACCTGGCACTGAAGGAAGCACAGCACGCGGTGTGTTTGTGGGTTTGTCGTCCTTTTATCAGGATTCGTGTTTTATTTTATTGTTTCTTGCCTCATAATGCCTCTTCGGGGATGCTGATTGGCAGCTCCCTGGCGCTCAAAAGTCTTTTTTTTTCTCTCTCTGTATTTTGCATCAACAGCATTCATCGATCTCAGACACGGCGTTAATTATCTTGGTTTCTAATTCTTGTCGCACTTGTTACTGTTTCTGGGCTCTGACGATCCCCTGCCTCTTCAATCCGTTTTGGATACAATACATTCTCCACGGTCAGATGGTCCACTGGCCCCCAACTAATAGCGAGACATGGGTCAACACCCAAATGCTTGCAAAAAGTTTGGTGGGATTCAATGGCTTGTCTGCCGGGGTCGATTTTGTTTGAGCTTTTCTTGCATGGACTTGTCTTGCCTGAAAGCTGGATTCATGCCCTGGCAAGGCATGGCACGATATCACACGGCGTGGCATTGACGCTATTAGCATTAGTATAGACAATAGCATTTGGCGAGCGGTGGACTGGACAGGTGTATAGAGTTACCCCTTTCCACTGGTCACTTCAACGGAGGATGCATAATTTTTCACATCAATCATGTACAAAAGCTATATATTACTCGAATCTGCATTTGGAGGGGCATTTTTGGGCATTTACGACAGATCATACTTGTATATTTATATATCTATCTGTCCATCTATTTATCTAGAAGCATAAAGAAGATTCATCTGCGGATATCTAATGGAACATTCACCCACCCAGCAATGCATTCTCTTCACCCTTACTTGTCTGTAATGAGATTAGCCTACCGCGGTTCATTAAACCGAGGCCGTCCCCAGATTCTGTTTCTCCACGCTTGGCTCCCCCAGATTTTCATTCCTTTCCCCACCCCATCCCTTTCCATCCCACAGGGAATGAGACCGACCTAACGTTTGGTACTGCATCAATCGGGCCCATCCCCAATGGGATTATAGAATATGGGAGAAATGAATTTGTCAAGGGCCTTCGTAATAAGCGGGCAGGGCGTAAATACGTCATGTGAAAGAGCACGAGACTTGTTCCCCACGGAACATGTTCCAAGGAGGTCTGCGAGTCTGCGGGAGACACGACAAGACAGGGGAGACCATACCAAGTAGAGCACTTTCCTTGGTCTGGCTATTCTCATGACTAGGAATTGGTACAGCCAACACAGCTCCCTGGTCTACGATGTCTACTTTGAGAATGTCCACATGCATATTTCCCAATCTTGCTCTCTTCTCGATATATTCGTTCCGAGAGTCCCATGTTTCGTCCACACTCTGTCAGCATGACCGACTTCTTCACTACCATTGGCCTTCTTATCACTCGAATGGCTTGAACTAGTCGATCATTCTACCATCCCTCTGGGAACACTTTTTGACAACGCATCAAGGCAAGGTACATTGCGGCCTCGTTTTTGAGATCTTGCTCGGAACACCATGTATCGTCCAGCCATGTCTTAGATCCCAGTCCAGCCATCTGAATGTGACAGCTGCTGCGTCTGCAGACTCGTCGAGGTTTCTGTCAAAGGGTCCCTCACCTTGCAGTAGTACTCTTTGTCGGGTTTAGACCCCTTGAAGCTGTCACATTCTCAAGATACTAGCTCTACACATGTTCCTGAGTACAGCCCAAACCCAGCCATCCATCGGTCAAGATAGAGTAATGAAGCACACAACATTCTTCTCTGGGATAAGGCTGATACTTCATGACATCATCATGTTCGTGACAGACACACAAGATTATGTCCTACTATTCATGCAGCCACCGTTGATGTATCAGCAGCTCAGACAAGCATGCATGCATATTTCGCGGAGAAGGTCCAAGCACCACTGACATGGCTTTTGTCACTTCTATCATATGTGATGTCCGTGGTATCATCGACAAAGTCGGTGTGACGAACGCGTATAAGCGCTGAGAAGGGAACTTTCCTGGACCAAGAAGATCATGACGAATAGACTGTTTATTACTGGCTCAAGCGAGATGTCTGAGAAGTTGTTACTGTTTCGGTGTTGCAGGTTGCTATGGAAAGCATATGCAGTTGAGTTCGTCAATGATCGACCATAGTACTCAGGCGCGAACAACTGGACAACCAAATGCCAATATATCTATCTACCCGCTGAACACGTTGTGAAATACCTTTGATCAGAATCGCCAGTCGTTTTATACACGACATGAGTCTCAGAACAATTCAACTCCTGTGACCCAGGAATCAAATCAACACATGTCCATTATGTTTACCTCTGCACAATACATAAATGATACAATAAATGCTTATACTATTTTTCATACAATTCCATATGCCTACATCCCATTCATGTTCTCGTTGTCGCTTGGTCTAAGAAAAGGACGGCCGCCTCATCTGGACGATCAAAAAAGAAGCGCGCGCATCAGTTGAAGAATAGTAGTGGTCATCAAGTGATTTCAGTCTATCGAGCCGACGATGCGCAGCTCTCGGGGCATCGACAGATGGATGGTACAGAAAAAGCAAAAACGGAGCAGAACGACCGCCCTGTAACTTGAGACAAATGGCATCCAACTCCAAGAGTTCAAAAACTCCCCCCCTTAAAAGTTTCTCCTTTTTTTCTTTTATAATCGTGACGTGGTAACGGCGCAAGCATTGTCAAAACACCCACGCATAGTTCCGTCTTGCTCCTCCGCTTCTGCCGCTGCCGGTTACCTGCCCGCTGGCCTTGAACTGGCCATCTCACCATATCGTCCACGATGCTTCGTAGTGTCGTATGCTTGAAGCACGCGTGTTTGACTCTCGTCCGCTTGCGAGAAGGCATATCCACGTTGCTTGCGCATGCGTTGCACTTGTCGTACCTTTCGGATCGCTTTTTGGAATTGCTCCATTCTGGAATATGTTAGCGTCGTGTTCTATATCAAGAGAGCAGTTGAACATACCTGGGTCTATAATCTTGGATGTTGTATTTCTGGATTTCCTGAATGTGGTGGTATGTTTGCGGGCGGTACATGCGCTTGACATACTTCCAGACAAAGTCACGCAACAGACACATAATGGCAAGGCAGACCGTCTGTAACCAGAAAACAGGGCTCTCATAGATCCTGGGAATGGTACCATGGTACTCCATGGATACGCCAGCCATTGGTGCGACGATACCGTAGACAGCAGTCATGACATACCAGATAGCCATGCTTCCGGGAATGGCGATAACATGGTACTTTGTCCAGTTGTTGGTGACCAAAGCTGCCTTTCCGAGGACAGTAAGGAGAGTAGCACCGTAAAGTGCCGTGCCCCAGACCCAATGGCCAGCGATCTTGCCATCTCCCTGGATGAGATCACCATGCCAAAAAAGTTCACCCCAGATGTAGAGCACGATGGAATGATAGATAGCGTTGGCAATCCACTCTAGGAAGACTTTCAGCCTGAAGAAGTAGTTTTGCTGGCCCATCATGTAGAGCTGAGGATAGCGATCTAGGAGACGAGCTGAGATGAACTGATCCAGGATACCGAGTGCCAGAGGAGGTAGAACCGTGTAGAAGACGTTGTAGAATGACAGTGTCCACGATTCGTAAATAACTTGACCGGAGAATACGTTTTGGAACGTGTACTGCGCAAGGTTAGCAAGACGTGTGCGGGTGCATTCAATATCAATGTTGCACTTACCCAGAACTGTGTCATGTACAGCGCGATGTTCTTGTAGAAAGAGAACAGAATCGTCTTTGTGACACGTTGATAACTCCATGCACCGTGAACCAGCAATAGCTTTCGCAAAAATCTGAACTGGGCGATGGCCACATCAGCGCTTCGTGCTGCCTGGAGACCTTCTTCACCACTAATACCAATACCAATATGAGCTGCTTGAATCATGGAAACATCGTTTGCTCCATCGCCGATAGCGAGAAGAATTGACTCCTTCTGATACTTCTTGACCAGCTTGACAACGAGAGCTTTCTGGAGAGGAGACACACGACAGCAGATGACGGCTTTGCACATGATAGCCAGGTCAAGGAACATCTTTTCCAAATCCTTCTCAAGTGCGTACGTCAGAGATTTTCCGTCGATGATCAGGGCCAGGGTCTCGGTTTCTATGGTACCGTCTCCTTGTGTTCTGATAGCATCGGTTTTCTTTTGGATGTTGTCCCGTGTAGCGGCAGCCGTCTCCTCGTTGATGATCAAAAGCATCATATCCTCGCTGAGAAGCTTGCAACTCATACCGATATTGATGGCAGTCTCTTGTCGATCTCCAGTAAGAACCCAGACCTTGATGTTAGCCTGCTGCAAAGTGTGGATTGTCTCGGGAACACCATCTTGCAGACGATCCTCAATGGCGGTGGCGCCAAGCAGGAAAAAGTCCTTCTCAATGATTTCCGAAGCCTTGTCTACTTCATCAGCACGGTTACCACCGACTGTCATCTGGGCAGTGTCGTAAATCTTGTACCATTCCTGGAACTCGTTCTCTGGAACTTCTCGCATAGCCAAGCACAATGTTCGCAGACCCTCAGAAGCATACTCTTCGAGATGTCGAAGCGTGATTTCGACATGGGGATTGTGTTCATTGAGACGCTCCAGAATAACAGTATCGGCACCCTTGCAGTAACATCGAATCTTGCCGTCAGGACATCGGTAGATAGTTGACATTCGCTTTCTGGTCGAGTTGAATTCACAAACGGCAAGAAGTTCATACTCTTGTTCCCTGCCGTTAGCATCGATGATGACCGATTTAGGCTTTCGAGCAGTGAACTTGTAACCGAGATCCAAGGCACCAGCGACCAAAGCACCTTCATCTGGGGAAGCAGCTTGGTACTTGATACCACCCTTTTCGTCCATCTCCGGAATAACAGTGTGGCAAGTCGAGAGCAGTGACAAGAAATGGTCGATCGCGGGAGCGGTCTCGTGTCCATTAGCGAGGTTAGACTTGAGGGCCTTGTAATCGAAAAGTCCGACTTCGACTCCGTCAATCATAGTTGGTCGACGATCTTCGGGCACATCCTCAGAGTATTGGATTCCAGCAATCGAACACTGTTTGAACTCCATCTGGTTACAGGTCAGGGTTCCAGTTTTGTCCGAGAAAACATATTCAACCATTCCCAGCTCTTCCACCAAGCTTGAAGTTCGGCAAGTAGCAGGTGTATCGTTTTTATCATAGTACATGTCAAGGTCGTCGTTGATCAGGATAGCGTGCCAATACTTGACCATCTCAACGGTGACAAAGAGAGAGATGGGAACCAGGGCCGAAAACAGAACCCAGTATGTAACCATATCTTTGAGGAACGTCTGGGTGATTTGTCCGGCAGTGTTTGTGGGGTCCAGGTAAAGGTACGAGAGAGCATTGCCTTCGACTTTACGTTGGATCAAGTCTCCGACAGTACACACGATACTCAGAATCAGCAAAATGCCTACCAGCAAGAGGACGAGCCAATTGAGTTTTCTTTCAACCTTGGTACGCTTGATGGGGGCCGCAGTAGCGTTACGCATAAGCTTAGTTTCGTGACCGGTAAACACTACAACACCGTGAACCCAGGGGGTGTTTCGTAATGTAGCACCTCTGAGAAGCAATTGTTCTGGGTTGAGCGCATATTCCTTCTCGCCGCCTCCCATTTGCATGGTCAAGGTTGCCTCGTACGTGTAAAGACTGCTGTTGGGTTGTTCAGACTTGATACGTCCGCCCAACCTGCTAAGCTCGTTTGGCGAAACCATGGACGAAGTTTCCGGGATCGCTTGCTTGATCTTGAGGTTAGTCTCGCCATCCAGGTTCGCAGTTTCGATATAACAGAGACCTTCGGGTTCGGAACTAGCCAGGAGAACCAAATCAGCAGGAAAAGGCTCCTCTGATTCAACCCTGATGATGTCTCCAATGGCCACATTAATCCACTTGGTTTCCTCGAAATTGGAACCTCGAAGTACACGTGCTTTGGATGTATTGAGAGCATTGTCGGCTTGCTTTCTGCGATAATCCTCGACCAATTCTTTACCAGCAGAAATGATCAGAACTACAGTGAGAGGTGCAATGGTTGTATATGGGTTGGTGGGGGACAGGTTGGGAATCTGCTGAAGTGCGGCAGTGAACAAGAAGAAGATGTTGGCGAATTTGGAGAACTGTTCGTAGAGGAACTTCGGTAAAAACGATGCGACGTTGTACTTGGCGGTCGAGATATGATTGTCGACATATTTGTTGGCGGCGTTTGCGGGTGGGTTGTTGAGATAGATGATTCTTGGGCCAAGGGTTGAGGGGTCTGGTTTCGATCGTCCAAATCCAAACTTGAAATTGCCCATGTCGAATCCGCCCTTTTGACCCTGCTGCGGAGGCATCTGGGATTGTCCTCCAACAGAATCTCCACGGTCATGGCCAGGTTGCGTCAAAGGCAAGTCCATCTCTGAATAACCTTGACCCATGCCTAACCTGTTCTTAACTTTACCTATAAAACCTCCACCCATAGTCAAAACGCTGTTCCGGTTCCGCGCACTGTTCATACCCAAGCCCGGTGTACGCTCGTCAACCCTTGCGCCCCCATCGTTGTGGTAGTACGAATCGCCTTCAGCAGGGTAATCGTCGAAATCGTCAGCATAACGCTGGTAATTGCCAAGTTCGGAGGTTTGGCTATATTGTCTGTTGAGGTAAGGATTCGAGCCAGGGCCGGATCCAGGGACACCCAGAGCGCCGGGGGGATGCGAGGCCGGAGGATGATTCGCGTCTCGAGCGCCGACAAAGTCGTCGTAGGATACTGAAGTTCTTCCCGGCGGGGGGTCTTGATTTTGTTCATGAAAGCGCATCAGGTCGTCGTCGTTAAGGTTTGAGCGTTGGCCGCCACCGTAGACGGGCTGGTCATTGTCGAGATCGAGCAAGAGGTCGTCGCGATTATTCGAGTGTCCGGTATTGAAACCTCCTCCAGGCGGTCGCCCAGCCATGGCGGCGGGTATTTGAGTGTCAGACTATCGATTCGCAAAAGGCGACTGCCGGCATACGGATTCGATCGGGCGACGCTGCGCGATGAAGGATTGAGTTTGATAATTGAAGATAGTTTAGTGGTACTGTAGAGTAGATGATGTCGGATGCAAATGCTGTTCGATGCGATGAGGTCGGGCGATGTGGGAGGACAAAATGCCAAGCAGAGGAACAAGCTGACGGCAATGAAAGGACCGTGTCGTTAAGTCGTTAATTCTTAGCGGGCAAAGCAGACCCAGGCTACCAGGGCAGGCAGGGGATGCAAGGTAAGCACTGTAAGAGCGGGTTGGATGGATATGGATGTCTCGTCTCTGAATCCTTCCTCCTCTCTTGTGGCTGGGCTGAGTTGCTGGGAATGAAATGAAAGCCGTGACGACCGGATTGCGGATTGCGGATTGCACATGCACAGCCTCCTTTCCTTTTAGTTAGACGACTGGCTGCTACTGCTGCCACAGCGCAAGCTTCCTAGAAGAGGTATAGACCGTGCGATACGACGTTAAACGAGGCTCAAAGAAGTTGAATGTGGCCAGCTTATCGACATTGATTGGCTAGACGACAGCTTAAGCTGAATGTGTCAACGGCCGAATTGTGGTATGTTGAAGCTGACAAAGTAATGAGAGAGATGATTTGTGAAAACAGGTAGCCTGTCAAAGAGAGGTTCTGTTCTGTACAGTACGATACAGTATCCATAAGGATGGATTGGGGGCTGGCTCCTTGCGTGTTGGGTGAGATTCAGGATCCATCCACAGTGCTAAGTAACTCAACCCCAGGCTCAGGCTCAGGGGGAGGAGTCGCCTGCTTATTCTATTATCGATCACCCTGTCAATTCCATGTAAAAAAAGGATCATCACCCAAATCAATGGATACCACTTCCAACATCTGCACTCGCTAACTCGCTCGCCTTGCGTTGACGCATTATTCTATTCTGCCCTAAAAAGTCAAAGGGTCTTTTCGGCTAAAGCTCCACGTCCGCTTAGCACGTCTAGTCGCAATGTTGTTTCTATTCATGGCTGTCCATCTGGGCTGAGTTGCAGATGAATGGCCATGTCAGTGGCTTGTCTTAGTAGTCACAGTGACAAAGAATATCTGGGGGACAAATACCAAAGTATATCTAAACCTGTAGTTCTTTGTTCCTCAAGTATACACCCGTTCAATTTCTGCGCATAATCTACTTTCGGCCCGCTGCCAGTCATTTCAGGGTACATCCGCAGGGGAAATTCTTCATCCCCAAGCCCCCCCTTAGACGTCGTCAGCACTGACGGATCCAGTAAGTCAAGCTAAACTAAACGACCTACGGATAACTCCACCATAAAACAAACGCGTACGTCCGTTTCAACGACGATAACGTCGCTGCTCTTGTTTAATTTGCTCTCTATGATACCCACATCTGTAGGCGAGTAATTTTACGGTTTCGGCTCCTGTCAATTGCATGTGAATGGTTAATCGGCAGCTTTCAGCGCCTGCAAGGCCGTTGAATTGTGCATGACCTGCTTCTTAAACAGTTTTGAGAAGTATCAGAAACGAACCACCGAATCAAACTTTACTTCTCACACTGGCTACTATCTTGATACTCTAGACTATTGTTTTTGCCTTCTAGAATTCGAACGTTAAGTGTTGTATTCCATGGACAAATATTCCCACGACTGGTCGACTACCCTGCACTCATCCCGTCATGTTTCTTTCTTACTGTATCAAGTGAACTTCAGTGATATTATCAACACAGTACTACATACCTAATTGTTTATGTTTTTGAGTCCAGCCAATTACCACGAGAAAACTGAAACATGAATAGACTCGTTCTTCCTGCATGGTTCACATAGGCGAACCTGCAGCCACCCAAAAGTTCCCGGGTAAGTACAAGACAATAAATGGTAATTTCTTTTTTTTTGACATTCATATATAAGCCAGCATATATATCCAATAAATTCCGCTTACAGAGATGCCTTGGCCTCCAAAGCACCACCCAAAACACCGTCAAGCCATTTGGTGAGATGCTGGTTCACAGCATCAGAAGCTTGCCACAAAGCCCAATGCGAAGCCTGGACTTCAGCCCGAGACAGATTATCAAAGCTTGCATCCATGCCCTTGGACATGGCAGGAGGCAGAGCAGAGTCGTTGCTCGCGGTGATCATCATGGCGGGCATCTTGAACTTGTTGCCGCCCTTCTTGGCGATCTCTACGTCGTCGCGGTAGTTGAGCTCCTGCGTGCGGTAGTAGTTGAGAGGTCCGCGCATTTCGGGAGCTGGGTGCAAGCAGTACTGCTCGACGTAATAGTCAAGGTCCTCCTTGCTGATGAGAGGCGAGGGACCCAGCTCGGCCAGGTTGTCGAACAGGACGCCATCCTTTGAGGAGAATCCAAGAGCTCCATCGGGAGTACGTCCGCCGTACATGCCATTCAGGAACTGTCGCACCTTCTCCTTGCCTTGGATATTGGATTCAACATCTGGTCCCTTGAACTGCAGCTGGTAGCTAAAGTTGAGAAGGTGACCGCTGGCAATAATGGCTTCGAGTGGGAGGAAAGTTTCTCTGGGCTGCATGTAGGGTGTGCAGACGCTGAAGACGCACTTGATCAACTCGGGGTACCAGGTAGAGACCTTCCAGACGATCATGCCACCCCAGTCGTGGCCGCCAAGAACGATCTGTCCGTCCTCACCAACGAACTTGCGAGCCAGCTCGTTGATGTCTGCAGAGAGGCTCTTGTATGTGTACTCCTCAAGGGACTCTGGGGCATCTGTGCCTGCGTATCCTACCATGTCGGGTACAATGACTCGGAATCCCAGAGACATGAAGTAGGGAACCTGGTAGCGCCAGCCAAATCCAAGATCCGGGAAACCATGGACGAGGACCATGGTTTCCAGAGGGGTACCCTCGGGTTCACCGACAATGTACTTGTAGGTTTTGCCCCGAATCTGTGCCGTCTCATGCTTGACACGAGGGTCATTTGGCACAAGCTTATCGGGAGCCATTTTTAATAAATTGGAGGTGAGCGTCCTCTCTTATGTGAAGTGATATGAGCTGTTGAAGATGTTAGTCGATCGTTGTTCGGATACCAGGGCTGGAAATAGAGTTCGACGGCTATGGTGGGGGCGATGCATCGAGCTACGTAGGTTACACCATGTTTGGCACTTACCTTCTTGTGTCAAGTGGTTACATACAAGTTTCGCCAAGGATATGTGTAAGAAGCAGGAAGTCTATGATGAAGAGAATGTCAAGTTTCAAGCGGCTTGGAACCAGCTTGCATTATATACCTGTGCCACAGAGTCAACGGTACGTGCGTAGGTTCATCCACTGCTCCCGCCTATGTAAATCCCGACGGCAAATTGACACTAGTAGTGGAAGAAACCGAGGCACGTACGGGGGGACTTCCTAATTTAGGTAGGATAATGGAGACGTCAATCGCGGCTACAATACATAGTCTTATGCTGCTCATGATATCTGCCGTGGAACCTTCTCAGCAAAACATGTGTTCGCTTTCGGCTTGTTACATAACATACCTAGTGTATATGGATAGTGGGTTTTTTGGTGGAAGTTTCGGGGCGGTCTGCCAGATGGCGAGAGGTGACGCATGCTTCAATATGTAGGTAGTCTACGGCGTAGGTTTGAGGCTAATATGTACAATGATAGGGTATCAGATAGGATTGAGGCTCAATGACTTCAAGCCAACAATAGGTAACTAACAGCTCTCGAATAAAGCACCTTCATCAACGCCAACCCCGCTTTTGCTAACCACAAAGCTGGATAGAAAATAGTACAATATTCAATGTTCTCCAAGTTGAAACAGCAGTCTGTACGGGAATCGTGACATCGCCAGGCAGCGTTCAATAAATAACCATATCCTCATCAGCTTCCTCCAACACACCTACTGCCTCATCGTGGTGATGACCATGTTGATCAGCTTCATGTTCCGTCTTCTGAGTTGTTCCTGGGTGTTCTGAGCCATCCGTGGTTTTAGAGCCATGAATCGTTTCCTCATTCGGCGGCGCCGTAGTTTCTGTTCGTACTGAAGATCGTGTGCCGGGGTTCGCCTGTCGTTCTTTTCTTTCATTAAAAGCTTCCGCTTCCCGCTCAACTGTAGCTTTCGCATGCCGTGTTTGCTCTTCTATCGTATCCTCCTGTGCTTCTGTAAGCTTCCAAGGGAGATAGTACTTGGCCTCATTAGCAAGAACTCATAGCGAACAAGTGGTAGTTCGACTTACGATCTGTGGTTGTGATTTCGTTCGTAGGTATTGAGCCACCGCAAGCATTTTGGTATGCTTGTTTCGCATCTATAACATCGTCAGCTCCAGTCCGTCAAAACACACAAGCTTGGTCGACTTACAACTTCCTCATCAAACATAATCTGGTCACCTTTGCGAGCCTCCATGGCTCTCGCTCTCTTTTCTGTCCGTAGCTTGTCATCTTCGACGCTTTGTCTGCGCATTCGTTCCTGTTGTCTTCGCTCAATCTCCAGACGTCTCTTCTGCGTCAACTCGCCACTCGTCTGACTCAAAGTACTCAAGAGCCCGCCGAATAAGCGTTTGCCGCGCTTCTTCTCTTCCTGCGTCGCGACTTTTCGGCGATCAACATCCACGCCTTTAGAGCCGCCATAGGAACTGCGGCGCTCCTGTGACGAGCCCCTCCTCGGTCGTTCGCTCGTAGCTTCACGAAAGTGGTCGTCATGTCTCATGCGTTTCGGCGAAGAGCTGTCTATATCTATGGAAGCCTTCCTCTTCGGAGGGTCCCTGCCCGAAACAATTTGAGATACTGGATTGTCATTATTTTCAGGGCTTATTATGATATCATCCACGCTGCGGAATCTATTATCAAGTCAGTAAGATATAGCCAACAAGGGACCATGTTTTAGCGCACTCATTTTCTGTTGTCATTTTAGATAATAGTCGAGCTTCACTGCGATTTATGGTTGTTATTCAGTGAAATATTACATCTGCTGTGTCGCAGAACGAATCGTGAAAGGTAAGAGGTCTAAGATGTCTCTCGATGCTTGTCAAGGCTGAAGAAAGCGGTATTATAGAAATATGGGGCTGGCTCCTGCCATGCAGCCAATTACGTGGCATTGTGGAGCTAGGTGAGCTCTGCTTGAGCTAAGGCCTACCTATACTATCTATAGGGAGTTTGCGCATTTGGCTCTCTTCGAGTAGTATGTAGGACTTGTAGTATGAATGTGAAATTGCTAAACTTTTAGAGTGCCTAGTTAATGTATTGCGTATTTAAGTTTTAAGCAAGCTTTTCATACGAGCAAAGTATCATCTCAGCATATATAAAGCCCCTCTCCTAGTCACTTTACATGGAACGCAAGCTGTTTACTTGCTTTGCATTTTCTAGGGCGCTTTTTGGTTCCTTACTGCTGCGGCCAGACTAGGCGGGAAGTATGGCCATTTCTACCCTTTGTGCGCAAACTAGTCGCGCCTATGATGAACATATGGTAATGAAGCTATCCACCCGCAGGATAGAACTACCCAAACGAGAGGCCTTTAAGCCTATCTGTTACACAGGGAACTGAAGCACAGCAAACTTCTTGATGTGAACTTCTTCCTGTTTCTACTGGTTTTGTTTAATGATTGCATAATAATATAGCGGCGCTTTATATTTTCAAAGAATAAATCCAAGAGAGTAGTGACCATAACGATGAAACCCCAACAATTCAACAATAAAGGCCAACAATATTACGTGAGATTCATCATCAATCTGAAGAGATATAAGTTTAACAGTAAAGCCTAGTACTGCAACAACATGAATAAAATAGTGGTCAAGTCAATACGCCGGGCACAGAAATGTGGTTAGGTTGGATAGTGTTGAACCGTAGGCCACTGCACCAAAAGATATAGCGCGCTAAGCGTTATCGCTACAGTGGTCTTTTAGGTCCTATAGCGCCGGTTTAACAGATGGCACTATATTTGGTGGTTGGGCACAACTTGAATGGCAACTTTGCCTTTCGCTTCCCTGCGTCAAGAAAGGAGGGCACAAAAGCAACCTTATTCTCGTACAATAGAACTGGATAGCACTATATATCATGTTACTTGATTCTCTATTGCCTTTAGGCACCTGATCACTTCAGTGCTCTATAGGTAGAGTTCTGAGAAACTCGTCAAAGAGAATAATTTTATTTTTATTTTCAGAAGAAAGTTTACTGTTCGAATCCCGTGTCAACCTACCGTAATAAATTATCCAGGTTTCCGTTTTCCCTTTTTTGGCCTTTCCCTTGTCCTCCTTTTTGATAGGCTCGCGACCCTGCCGCCCCTCGAAACTGTCGGAACGCTACGGCAAGGCTGAGAAATCCCCAGTGCTAAACTCGACAACATTTATCACAAGTTTCTGACTCTTCAACTTCCACAACACACCTTTTCGATATTGCGCCTTTCACATACAAAACGACACACTCTAGATTCTGCGCTTATCGTCATCATGTCTCGTCATCATCCGTAAGTCTCGCGAATCTCTGCAATTCATAATGAGGCAGCTCAACTAACCTCTACACGCAGCGATCTTGTCATGTGTCGCAAGCAGGCAGGCATCGCCATCGGCCGTCTCTGCGACAAGTGCGACGGAAAATGCCCAGTCTGCGATTCCTACGTTCGACCCACGACTCTTGTGCGCATTTGCGACGAGTGCAGTTTCGGAAACTACCAGAACAAGTGTGTCGTGTGCGGCGGTGAGGGTATCTCGGACGCCTTTTACTGTTTCGAATGCACGCGTCTCGAGAAGGATCGCGACGGGTGTCCCAAGATTATAAACCTGGGAAGTTCAAGAACAGATGTGAGTAACCTTAATTCTTCTCCTCACGACGAGATGCTGACTTTGATTCCCTTTAGTTATTCTACCAAAAGAAAACGAATCGGACAACGCAATACTAGCAGAGTTGAGGCCTGGGCTGGGCCTTGGATTAAGGTGTTTCGTGCTTGGAAGTGCATCTTCAAATCTGGCATCATGGGTGTTTTGGGCGCAAATTAGGATGTAAAAAGACTCTGGTTTTTAAATTGGGCGACAGCTATCTAGTAATTACAATGCTGGCCAGTTTTGTTCCTTATTCAACTTGTGTAGAATTTGACTTGAAAAGACACCTTGGCTGAAAAACAACAAAAGAAACAAAAGTTCAACCCAAAGACTCCTCGTAACGCATAATATGCTAAATAATACAGCCAAGAATGTGAATCATATATAGCTGACCTTGACACCCATTCCTGCTGTGCCCTTGACTTTGGCCCAGAAGACAGAGAGTATCCGCTTCACTCGCGCGCGCAGGTTGGCATTGCCCAACATAAGAAGCAAACCCATAATAAACGCCATAAACTTGAACAAGAGCATGGGGTTCGCATTGAGCGAGGCCCTAAGTTTCTCGATCACAACGCCCAAGTGTGAAATAACCATGGATGCGCGCGATGCCAGAGTTGGTGGGCGAGAGACTGCTTTGCCGTTGGCTTTTGATCCCGATTGACTTGTGCTTTGTGCCTTTGACACCCTGGACTGTTTGGATGACGATGACAAAGTCCTTGCCTTTCGAGGTCGAGTTGATCCATTATGACTGGCAGTGTCGTCGACTCCATAGTCAACCTCGGCCCCTTCGCGCTTTGCATTCTCCTCTTCCGCTTGCTTTGCCTTTTCCTTTTCCTTTTCCTCTTCCTCTCGCTTTACACGCTCCTCTTCTATTCGTTTTCTTTCCCTCTCTTCATTCTCGGCGCGCAGCTTCTTTGCCGCTTCGATCTCCTTCTGTAGCTCATCTTCTTGTCGTTGTCGCTCCTCATTCTCTAGTTTTTCCTGCTCTTGTTGCTCGTCGTGGAGGCTCTGTAACGCTTGCAGAAAGGCTTCGCGACGCTCTTCGTCCAGAACGGAACTGACGCTGATAAATTCACGAGCATAGTCCCATTCGTTGTTGCGCAAAAGTACGTGTAGTGTGTACAACTCGAGGATCTTGACTCGAGCATTGAGATCCCTGGGTGTATTGGCGCCGCTCGCTCCTTTGGCCGGTGATCGATAACGATTTGTGATGGGCGATGCTGATTCAGCAAGCCGGCCAGCGACGTCAAGGTTAGGGGTGTTGGAGGCAGCGAGATATGCCTCCAGTTTATGTTGATTCAATTTTTGGTCACGAGCATGTGCCAACAATATCGTTGCGCTGGTCGAGTTAGTCGAAGTTTTCGTGCGACACGTCAAATAGACTTACAGGTTGATTACCACATCTGAATCGACGTCACCCTCAACACCGTGGTATCCATTCGCGACAATCTCATCCCAAATCTCTCCATCACGGACCTTGGTACACAAGGCTCTCCATTCCTGGTTCCCAAAAGCATCCTTGCCTTCCTCAGGCTCTAACTCGACAATGCCATTGAGAATGGTAAGATATAGGCTCCATACTTTAATCCGAGTGGTCCTTGACGCACGCGCAACTGGCGCAGGCTCGCCATCATCGACATGTTCGGGTGGAGTAATCAATGGCAATAGAGTCGTGAGAGCCTCGGGCAAACGACGCGTAAGAAATAAAGTTGAAGCTTGACGGTACGACTTTGATATTTGAGAAGGATGGCGCGTTGATGGAGAAGCCGATAGAGAGGACATGGAGGTTGTGAGAAGATTGTTGGATATCCCGACAGGCGCATTTGACATTGCGGTCGGACCGTAGCCGGAGTATTGTCCGTTGAAAGACATGGCAACGGCTGAGTGTATACAATGGGTTTAGTCGCTGGTATAGAAGCCGGCGATGCAATTGACGATCGAATACGAAAGGTTGCGACGATTATTCAAGGTGGGTTTGGTTGTCGAGGAGAAGCGGTATGTAAGAAGCAGGGAATAAGAAATGAAGATGAGGCGAGCGGAACAGATCTATCTAGTTGACCCCAGATTCATGATTGATGGTCGGATGGATACGTAGAGAATAAAAGAAAAATACGGGGAAACCTAAACAAAAGGAACAGAACAAATATCGGGACTCACGCGTCAGGTTCAAAGGCCGAATTCAGTTAAGAAGGCCGTGACATGTGAGGTGAGGTGGTTTTTGGTTCGTATGTAGGAACAACAACTGGAAAGCTGAGCTGGAGCTGGCTGAGCCAACCAAAGAAGACAAAAGGTCCCAGTATTTTAGCCTCGGCAGGTCCAGGTGGGGGACCGTGCTGCGTTGCTCTTTCCCCGGGCCAGTTATCGCTCACTGGGCCGACAACGGCGGAATCGTGACCGAGGTTGACAGCCTGACAGCTCGACAGCTCATTGTTCTCTCCACTGATTAAATACGTGCAGTGTCTTATTTGGTTATTTGCTGGCCTTGACACTGACATCAGTTGTTTAAACAAGTATTAACTGACACTTACATGCTTGAGAAAGTGGATTGCTGCTGCAAACTCATCACCGTTTATTCAGTTGCCTTTCTTGGCTCGTCTGTTATTATCACCGCTTCTTTGTGTTATGGTCCAAACTCGGTGTCTTCATTTCCCACTAATCCAATGACCTACGTAGGCTCGGCAAAGATATCCCCATACGACAAGCATATGCTTCATTATGGCAACTTGGCCCGGGCTGCACTAGAGGAACCTGAACACGATATAGGCAGGTTTCAATCAGCATAAATGACAAACAATGCAATATGGTCATTTGACAACTCTTGATAATATAATAGTACCTAAGAATAACAATTGGTACTCATTTAAATACTTGCACGTGATCGGACTTGACGGATTTCTTACCTATCAACACTGCAACCCAGGACATTCGCAATGTCGGTATCGCGCATTTGTCCAAGACAATTCCAAATGATCGACAGTGGATAGGTCAAGTGAAGGTCAAAAACAAACCCAATCGGAAGGTTCTTGCTACAAACATGTTCGTGTGCTGAAGACGTGATCCATGCAACACCAAAACCACCTACATCAATAGCCCCAAATGTTCTGATCAAGGCATTCAAAAGCAAGCCAATGGTAATACGAGTAAATTGACTCTAAATAAAAAAGACAATAGCTGCTCCAATTTGCATATTTGTCTAACAAACGAATCCATGGTATCACAAACGCCGTATCCAAATGCACTTCCCTACTGCACAACCTTTCCACGTATGTTCTGAATCATTTCCTGCGTGTTGATCGTGTCGACCTCCGTATCGGCGTTTTCTCTTGACTCACATCCTTGATTTCTTGTCGTGGAGCAATGATGCTGTCTTCATGCTGCAGGATCGACTCCTCAGCCCCATTCAGTTGATCCTGGCGGATCCAGCCCGCTTCGACAGCAAAGCACACCACGTCTGCAGCACAACCGAAGCAGGGCATGTCCTCTCCCGCATCCGGGTTGAGGTATTCCCACAGCTCCTCCGTTTCGTCTTTGAAGCGAGCCAGCTCTGTCTTGTCGCCCTTGAAATGGGTAGTGATGTATTCGTAGAGGTATGCTAGCCAAAGCACGTTTGTATACGGCGCGTAGGCATCCCACGATAATGGTCCATCAATACCCTTCGCATAAGGTGTATTATGAGCCTCGGGCGGCAGACATATTCGGTCTGCGCGGAGGAGAAAAGATCTCATTTGGCGGTAGACTTTGCATTGATCTGCATGTGTGCTGGTGAAAAGGCTGAGGTCCCTCTCAAGATCGAAGGCTACTGGTGTTGAATCGTCGATTGAGAGGTCCTCTCCACGGGAAAGGCCATAGTCCAGAATGGTGATATCCAGACCTGAGAAGCCAAAGAATCCTGCTGACGAAGGGTCCATCTTTCGAGGCGGCTTCACTTGGCGGATACATAAATTACCCTCGTGGAGATCACGATGCTATTTAGGTTAGTGACCTTCCTGTCGTAAGAGATATTACCCAGGACTCACTTCAAACATAACAAGATCCTCGGCTCTTGCCAAAGCAATAGCCTGCAAGAAAAATATATCCCAAAGTTGGCTTTCAGTAGTCAACTTCCAATCTTCAAGCGATGTTCCAGCATCACCAAGCTCGACCACTAAGAATCGCGTGTCGTCCAAATATCTGCTTGGGGAAGGATAAAACTGAGCTCGGCCAGGATCCTGACGCTTCATCTTCTTCTGGAATGATTGATGCGTCTCGAGGAGTTGTTTTGTCGTTTTGCCTTGAACAACATATCGCTCTTTATAAACGACAAACCCTGGTATATCCGCCAGCCACTCCGAAATTTGCAGCTCGCCTTTAATGTCCTCCTCTGGATGTGGCTCTTCGTCGACTAGACCGGACTTTACTTGTGCTTTGGTCTGAGGTTTGATGGGTGATGGTAGGCGTATAACTTTGATGATGCTTGTTCCACGGTCGTTGGTAACGCGGTACACTTCAGCATATGATGCTTCGGCGATCTTCTCAATCTTATCTCCAGGAAGGCAAACGTCGTCCCAGGTGAGAGTTCGTAGTTGCGGGCTGTGTACAGCCTCCTCCTCGGCTATCTGAGCCTGGACGAGTTTTGAAAGTTCAAACTCATCAGCTTCCTCTGTTGGTGAAATTGAGGGGGCTTTTTCTTGCCCGGGTTCTACTTTCTCAGGCTCAGGGGTGTGCTTCTTTTCAAGTGCTGTGGCGTCCTTGTCCTTTTCATCGTCTGTAATCTCAATTGGTGCCTCTGGAACAGATCCTATGACCTTTTTCGATGATCGTGCTTTCCTTTTGGTAATTGTCTTTTCTTCGATATTTATCTTTGATACTTTCTCTGTAATAAGAGAGATGGAATCCTCCTTGGTGTCTGGGTCTCCTTTTGGCGGTAGTCGTATCGGGCTTTGAGGCAGCTCAGCGAAAAGGCGCTCTGCTTTGGAGCGTTTCGCTTGCTTTCCATATTTTCTGACTGTTGTGGTTCGTGACATTTTAACTCGGTCCAAAAATTGATTATCTTGTGATAATTGTTTGAGAGTCGGTTCAGTTCTCATGGGGTTGATTTGTATTGAAGATTGGGTTGACGGGGTAACGAGTCCACCCTAAAACCCGGGGCCATCCGTGCTTGTCTGTGGTGTGAGACACTGGGTTTCTAGAACGTTTCTATTATTGAGTGACGTTTACTGCTAGGTAAACGAGGCTGTTGTCAGTATGACGATTGACGAATGACGAATTGTTCCTCCAATACTCCGTACCAATTGATGGATTGATCCTTGGACCAGTATATGAATCGATGGCTTGATCAGAAGTTGCTGCCCATGGCCCTTGCAACACGCTGTCAATGCCCTGTAACTCGCTACGATCTACAAAGCTTAAGTACCTAACCTAGCCATTGAAGCGAACATAACGTCAACTGTCCAATTCATACGAATCAATTATAGTATATACTACCTACATCCAAAACATGTCTACAGTTGACAGCAGCTCCAGCATTCAAGCTCCTTGTAAGTGGCTAATTTGACTTCAGATGCCTTTTCCAGCTTAGACTGGCTGCAGGCTCCAGATGCCATCAGACAGACCCAAGACCTTACAGCTCGTCTCCACCTTTGCCAAGCTAAGCTCTCCGCATTGAAACCCCCATTCTTTTGCCTCTCGTGGCCTTTCCTTTCCTTTCTTCTTACTCCCCCTCCGACCTTGTTTCTCTCTCCATTGAACCATTGGTAAAATGGCCTCTTTCTTTAAAAACGCCTTTGGAGGCGAAAAGGCCCCCGAGGCCGCGAGCCCAGACTCGGGTAAGTAACAAAACCCAATTGGCCCTCTCTCAATTGCGCAATATTGCGACGCGCAAGGAGGGGGGACGTCAGAGTACTATCATGACTTGACTAACACACGACCTCTTATATAGACTTCGCCGACTTTGCCGAAGCTCCCAGTCCAGCTCCTGAGGTCGGAACCCAGGATGCGACAGTTGGAAGTCCCGCTGCTGCTGCCACTCAGGCTCCTTACACCAAGTGGTACAATGTCCACGAGCGTCACTCTATCTCCGAGTTCAGGATGGAGGGCATCATCCTCCTCATCTCGAGTTTCATCTTCCTGTTCCACATGGTCGGCGCTCGTCGCAACCGCTCTAGGGCCAAGGGCTGGATGCGTGCTCACGCTCCCATTATGCAGAAGGAGTACGCTCTCGTCGGCTTCGGTGGTGTTCCCACTGTGAACAACGAGAACCTCAACACCGATACCCTCATCAAGGAGAAGTCCCTCTTTGAATTCGCTACTTACGCTACCGGCCGACAAAACACGGCTTTCACCGATGTCAAGCTCACTCTGACCAAGAAGTTCAACCCCATTGTCAACTGTTTCGAGCACCTCGCCGGCTTCTTCGTCGAGTCTGTTGCCGCGCCCAAGGATGCCGCCGAGGTCTTGACCTACCCCTTCGATGGCAAGGAGAGCCTCACTGTCCCTTCTATCCCCGGTGCCCCTGAGACTCGCAAGGATGGCAAGAGCACTTATGATGGCTTCGTTTGGGGTATCGTCCACAAGGACGTCATGCGCCGAGTCCGAGACGAGCGATACGACGTTTCTCTCACTTTCACCAAGGATAACCCCAAGCTTCCTGTTTGGCTTACCGTCATGAGCGAGAGCGCCGAGATCACCGACACCCTTCTTACCCCTGAGCTTATTGCTGCTGTCAAAGCCGCAGGCGACAACTTTGAGTACCTGATCATCTCTGACCAGCCTGTCGACAAGCCTCTCACTCTTGAGGAGACCACCCCTCGCAAGCGACTCTTCCTCAAGTACTCTCTTCCTTCCGGCGAAAACTACGACACTCTCCTGCCTCTCTTCTCGCACTACCTCCAGCTCCCTGACGTCCTTGTCAAGGTTGGCCACTTCCGTCCTGAAGTCACCAAGAAGGTCCGCACCATCCGTGAGCAGGCCATCAATGAGATCAAGAAGTCTGCCGAGAGCCAGCGCCAAGAAGAGCTTCTCCTCGAGAAGGAGAAGGCCCGCAAGGCTAAGCGTGATGCTGAGCTCAAGGGTCTCGACGCCAAGGCTCAGAAGCGATACCTCGAAAAGGAGAGGGAGAAGGAGATGCGCAAGAACCAAAAGCGACAGACACAGCGAGCTTAAAGCGGCTGTTGGGAATTTAATATGTGTAAGGATATGCAGGGAGGGCAAGCAGCAGAAATCTGCAATGCCATGGTTGTATAGTGTAGGAGCGAGGATCTGTATTAGTAGTTATTAACAGCCTAATCCATTATGATGCCTGTTTCAATGCCCTGATAAGTCTTCAGTTCGTTGGTTCATGGTTCTGCTTTTGCAAATGATGTGATGTTATCTTGCGTGCCTAGGCTACCAAATATAACTGATAAATAATAGTATTATAATATCCATAACTCTTGTTATAGTTTTGAGCATCGAAGCGTGCTGCCCAACGTATTTTTTGTCCCTTTGGTGATTCGTCTTGTCGTCTGGTGGTAGGGGTTGACCCATTCAAACGTTGTTAAGCTTCAACAGAATGTAGCCTTTGATGTTTTGACTCTCACCATTCTTACAATTCCAGGATTGCCAAAACGACTCCATATGTTTTTGAGAGCTTGAAGAAAGAAACGAACAAATTGCACGATTTCATGTTCTTCAAGTGATCGAATATCGGGGTATATCTCGCTGCACTGCCATCTCTTTCAACTGACCACCCAAGGACATGTTCAGGAATCCAGAAGCGATTGTCCGTAATTTCATCAAATATAACAAAACTGGCCGCCATTGAATCTTCGTGACACCATCATTGCCACCCTGCCAGGAGAATGTACTTGAAATTCTGCCGCTTCAGTAAGAAAGGGATTCTCCCACCCAACCAAACCACCTGCGGAATCCAGCACTTTCATGCAACTGTAACGACCCTGGATGAATCTGACGGATTACGGATCTCTGAAGTTTGGTTCTCAAATTTTCAGTGAGATGCCACGTCTTCAGAGCATGCCAAAGTGGTTAGTAGTGTCCCGGTTCTTTGAGAACGTGAGCTGTTACACTTGACAAGGATAACTGGCCGCTCATGGCCCCATCCACATGCCTCCATTGGCTGTGCCTCCCATGTTCTCAGGGCTTGGTCCAAACCCGTATCCAAACAGCGTTGAAAACTCATCCATCACTTGAGGCACAGACGGGAAATTCGCATCCATACCCACAAATGGACTCGCAGCATGCATGGCTGGCATACCAGGTCGTGCAGTGGTGCCTATGCTGCCTCTCCAGAAGGTGTTTGGGTTCTGCGGTAACGCCATCGAGCTCTCGGGTGATTCTTCTGGCCTGAAATCTGGAACAGGCCCATCGTTCTTCCATAACAACTCCCACTTTTTGAACCGCGAGTAATCAGTCTCCCGGCCGGACGAATCAAGGGTGGCGTCAAGTCTTGATATGGCACGTTCGAAAACTTCGATAAGGGACGCTTCTGACCGGGCTGACTCTCCACCTGCCGACATCTCCTTGATCATTGCCATGCCAGTGCGCAGAGCGTCACGTAACCGGTCTGTCTTTCTTTGTAGACATTGGGTAATGATGACAAGCAGGGCAGCACGGCAAGAACTGAATTCCGTATATGAGGCGCGCGCAAGGCCAATTGTGTTCTGGAGTAGATGACAGGTATCGACGATGGTCAAGGCGGCCTCGACGCAGTCGGCGACCAGGATTGATCGAGGATTTGACTTATGCGGAGTGTTAGGGCGCTGGCTGTTAGAATCGGCGGGCGAACTTGATGTGCTTCCGTTGCCGCGAACGACTTCGCGAGGTAAGATAAATGGTCGGCCAGCATACATGCGCAGAAGACAATATTCCAACTTGAGATGTGTATCTGCTCGCGAAATTGGGTTCTGAGGATTTACCTCGTCACGGTATGCGGTTTCGGGGAGAGAGTCCCACCATTTCCGAAGTTCCTCTTTCATGTCAATCACTCGCTGCAAACCCTCATTCATCCCATGCTTTTGTGAGGTTCGCAGCACCGAGCTGTGTCAATAATTAGCTTCCGAAGTATCAATGGCCCGATGTAGCACATATTACATACATCTCATGTGCGATTCTTCCAAGGGCTTGGTTTAATCGCAGGGTCGCAAGCATGTGCGCAATACTAGTGGCATTGGATGGCATGATGTCTGGCCGATCCACAGGCATATCCGCATCCACGTCCTTGCTCTGAATAGATAGTGGGCGTCCGTGATAAATACCAACCCGCCTATCGAGGAGTTAGTCTTGAAATATGGTATGGACATGCGAGGCGAACATACTTCTCCGTTGTATAAGCTGTCCACCACACACGATTCCTCGTTTCGCGAACGTAAGGATCGAGTCCTTCAGCAGGCCATTTCCTATGCATGCCGTTCTGGATAGCAAGTTTCACTGCGAGATTGAGGTAGATGTATGACAGCCCTGACGCATCAAGCGGCAAGGTGTAGATGCCAATAAGCAGAATAGCCTGAACGCTTTCTAGCGACGCCACTGTGATGGCATCGGGAACAAGTTTGCAGGCTTGCTGGTAGAACATCACACCAATGGTGTCCTCAGAGAATGGACTCGAGTCATTGGACTTTCCGTGTGCATCTCTACCTGTGACTGAGTCCAGGTATGCGTACTGAGTACCGATAGCGAAGATGATCCATATCATACAGAGAGTCCCGACTTCGCGTCGAGAAAAGGCACCGGGATTTTGGTAGATGAGATCGATCTGTTCGGTGAGCCACCCACGTTCGACGTAAAAATAGTTGGTTTCGGCATGCTTGTAGAATGCTTGAACCAGAAAATCGGCAACATATCGAGGTGGCAAAGCAGAAAGTGATGCCTGTGTGTTGTTGGCCGACTGAAGTTCCTCAGCACGATAGTATTCTTTGAAACTGAGAGGACCTGGTGCATCCTGCGAATGGTCAACTTTGGTTATTTTAACAGGCAAGGTAGGAGTCATACGTGGCGCTCTGGGACACACTGCTCAATCCACTGCTTTATCCGCATTGAGAAGTTCCAATGTGAGAATTCGCCTGAGTAGTCTACCAATTGGATTAGCAATGCGATATCTCACCAAATACAGTAAGACTTACGTGTAGTGTTATTGTCCAGGGGCTGAACAGTGTAGTTCTCGTCATCCGCTCCAAGATATTCAGAGCTTGGAGAGTCCATGATCGGGGCCTGTCGTTGAAATTGGGATGCATCAAAGGTTTTGTTATCGATCGCCACAGCCATGGCTTTTAGCGATTCTGTGTCCAGGGCAACATTGCCAGCATAATGTGAGATGACCTTTTCCATACATGAAATGCGCTGGAGGAGCTCAGTGTTGTTTGCACCATTTCGATTCCTACACACATGCGATACCTAAGTCAGTAACGTGAAGATCTTGAAACCACAAGAATCAGCCTCGTGACTTACTTTCCAGAGCTATCGCCACCTTCGCCATCTCGAGCAGTAGGACCTAGGAACTCGCATTGTCGACGTAGGCGCGTGCACCTTCGGCATGGTACACCACCGTCACATTTCTCCTTCTGACGTCGGCAGCCGTCGCAACTATCGACCAGTCAAGTCAGTAAAAGGCGACCATAGGTTTGCTATCAACAATAGGTGAACTGGCGACGGATATGAGCTGGGCTGAGCACATCCAAGGTTCAGGGCCGAGAAAGAGACATCTAAGCACCTTGTGCTGTATTGATCGTCCCTTCTCGACCCGGAACTTCAGCGCGCACTGGGATAGGCAATTGCGCATAAGATGGAAACATACGCTCGAAGGGCTCGTTTGCGCTCTCTTTCGGCTTGGCGCTGCCTGTTCTTCTGCAGGTTTTGTTCTTGCTTGTCCATTTCCCGTCACAAGGAGATGCGCCAGGTACAATAGCGCGGGGCCGATTTTCAAGTTGCGACTGGCGGAGCTGAAGGAATCCCGGGACCTCGAGCGACGGGAGGCCCGTAGATCCCAGCAAAAGGATTCGGGAGCTTGGGATTGGGACGAGGCGACAAAGGAACGGCGTATGACGGAATTCAAAGGGTCGGTGGTAATTGGAATTGACGGTTCAAGTTGAGCGGATCGAAGTGGTTTTACGGCCCACGGACAGGTAGAGGTAGATCAAGGCTAGGCTCAGTAGCTGGAGGCTTAGGAAGCGAATGGTTCCATCCAGGACCCTTGTGAGTGGATGCGCAACTCGGCGTAGCGTAACGCAGCGACTGAACGTTGGCCAATGTAATTGGTAAGAGTCAGATTTCCAGAAGCAACTCTTGTAGACAGGTTTGATTAATGGTGTCAGACTCGGTGGATTTTCTGTGCTTTCTTTTTCCTTCTTCCTTCTCTTTGAACTTCGATACAGAGGCGGGTATGGCGAGTACTTGTGAAGTGACGAACAGCACCGTGATGGTAGAATTGGTTGAAACAAGATCGTCTTGTTGGTTGAAACAAGTGAAGTCAAAGTGATTGAAGCTGAGTGAGAGGCAGAAGGAATAAAGTCAGGTACAGCAGTGGAAGGAAACAGACGCGGGGAGTAACCTATAAAACTAGCGCCCCGCCAGACTAGTCCTGTTAGCGGAACCGCAGGATTGGATTCGCCTTGTCGTTTGATACCTGTCAGTGAGCCAATGTTGATAGGAGGGGATTCGTTTTCTTCAGGGAACCTATTACTGGTGGAATTCAGATGCTAAGTTATGGTTGAACTCAAGTAGTTATACGGGATTGTCCTCAATATAGAGAGTAGATATATATGAGCTGAGAGCTTGCATGCTGATCTCTAGGCAGAGTTGGGAGTAGCGCTAATAAACTATGCAAGGTCACACTGCAACAACCCTGGCCCTGTTAGAAGCTTGCAGCTGTTGATGTTACTGCAAGCCCAGCTGGAATAAGCTGGTTGGTGCGGGAGGTCAATCGGTTACAGATATGAAGAGACGTGGTTTTGCTTTGTTTCCTTCAAGGTGGGAGAAGGGAAGGGTCGAGACTTCGGCTCCTTCAGGATGCAATGCTCTGTGCCTTGTCATGCGCTCGAATGCGGTTGGCTGTCGATCCCGACAGACAGATACAGCAGTGCTAGTGAGATAGGAGACAGGCGTCTTCCAGGGGTCATCTCAAGCTCTCTTCTTCTATAGCGGAGCGGGGCGGGGCGGAGAGAGCAATATCACAAAGTTATTGGTCTTGGAGGTCTCCGAGACAATTCTTGAATCGTAAGATGTCAACCGATTCCCTGCGTCAATAGAAAAGCCGATTTCTAAACTAACCGAGCCCACTATGTTTCTGGTATGAACGAATGACACTGCACGTTTCAAATCTGGGGGAGATGTCACATAGATCAGACAAGGGTCCGGTTATCAGAGCTACCGAGTCAGTCAAGGTCAGTCAACTCAGATATCAATTAACACTTTATTCGCTACCTGTCTACATAGTAATATGGCTTATAGGTATGACTGATAATACAAATGAGCATATTCTGTGAAATATCAAAGTAACAGCCTACGATGTTCTACTCAGTTCACCCTTACACAATGCCGCATATCTCGACTCACATACCACCAACGCCTCAGTTTATTTAGGGAATGCATGTCAGAGCGACAAGGAAAGCTTTACAGACCATATCCTAGCATCTGTGGGGGTGGGCGCCTATCGAGCATTGAGCACGATGCTCATTCAATATGCAAGATCTCACAGACTCACTATAGGCAGGATGCTATAATATGCCATGTACCCATACTCAAGCTCCAATATGAATTTGTCGGATCTTGCGTATACTGACCAACACATCTGGGTTTCACACCCACGACCTTAGCCTTGTTGTCTCTTCAGTTTTTTTTGTCAGAATGGTCATGGGGTTTGTCGGTTCCGAGCAGGGGCATCGGCAGTTCTGAATCGTCACCTCCATGCAGAGTATGCCGTCTATCAACGGCACGAAACACAACAACATGCACCCCAGATTACAACAGACAAACAATATCCTCGGTAATCCGAGCGTCATCTTCTCGGACCCGACAACGAATGCTCGCTTCTAACGATCTCAATGGCTCGCATAACTCTTGAGCTGCACATCTGTCACATCTTTTCCCTCAGCTGTCTCAGAGTGGCATGCAACACCAATGCATCTCTTACCAATTCCCTCCCAAGACGGAGTAGAAGTCCCCAGCCAATAGAATAAGCCTGACACACTCGCAAAGGAGCTGACCCCCGGAGCTGAGGAAAAAGGAATTTGGATCTGAAGATTGCATCTTGCATGCGGTGCATACAGCACCAGCCTCTTGAGCAATATCTGGTTGGAGCTTTCACTCAGCCGATCAAATCCGATATGGGTGCTTCCTCTCTGCATTGTACTTGGCGTGTATACGCGTTGCTTTCGCCGTGCATATGTATGCCGAATTGCCGCTTTGCACAGACGCAAGTCTCTATCTCCTCACTTGTTACTGTAAGCCACAGCAAGTATTCCAACCAGCGTATCCTGGTTCAGTGAAATGGTGCAATGACACACCTTGTGTACCAAAGTCTGAGTGTGTCTGAATCGATTGCTGAACTATGGGCTCAGTACCTAGGATATCTGCAATACCGATCGAAGCGTGATACATCAGAGGCGGCTCAGAACAATGCCGAATCTGTTTCATCTTGTAGCTCATTATATGTCAACGGCTGGGGCTGTCGAGATCCATGTCTTACAAGTCCGGAGCAGTTCCATTACTGCTTATTAGTCAAACTTCACATGGGTTATAACAAAATTCAGCTGAAGTTAATGGTAATTCTTTTTTATCATTCCTCATATCCTAAAGTACTTTGTGTAGATCCAGTTCCGTCTTTCGCCGGGTATATTACCAGCTCAACATTATCGGTATCCCACTCCTTTTCGTTTCCCTGAGGTGTTCGCAATAACAGGCCTCGTGTATATAAAACAATAAAATAACAATGCAACGCTAGTAATAAATTTGATGCTTAAACCTCCATTCTTTTTTGACACACAAGTTCGTAACCTTTTTACATGGTACCAATGACCTTGTCAAAGGCACCAACAAGGGCGGGAATGTGCTCCTCGTTGAAGATGAGCATAGGTCGGAGACGAACAGTGTTCTTGCCGCAGGTACCGATGTTGACTCCAATGTGGCGCATGGAGCGAACAAGGCTGGCGGGATCCTTGGTGTCGAAGGCAATGAATGTACCTTGGTCCTTTCCTCGGAGGTTCTGGATGTACTCGGGGTACTTGGCAGCGAGGCTCTCGAGCTCGGCGTACAGCTTGCCACCAACGCGGGCGGTCTGCTCGACCAGCTTCTTGTCGAGGATCTCTTGGATAACAGCCTTGCACATGATGACACGGGCTGGGTCACCAATCCAGGTGTTGAACTGACGGTAGGCCTTGTCGGGGATGAGCATCTCGTTTCCGAAGAAGTAGCCAGCAGTCTGGGCCTTCTTGGAGAAGGTAACCATGTCAGGAGGAGAGCTCAGGTTCCAGTGGTCGTGGCCCCAGAAGGAACCGGTGGCACCGAAACCAGTCTGGACCTCATCAGCGATGAGGACACAGCCGTGCTTCTTGGTGATGTCCCGGAGACCCTGGAAGAAAGAGGGGGAAGCGTGGTTGTCACCACCCTCGGACTGAATGGGCTCAACGATAAGACCAGCGACGGGGCAGTGCCATGTGGTCATGATACGCTCGACCTCCTCGAGGCATCGCTTCTCCTCAGCAGCGTTCTCCTCAGCGTGGTCCTTGAGAGGGTACTTGAGAGCAGGGAAGGGAGCCTGGGGCCAGTTGAAGCTGGGAATGTCGAGCTTGTGGACAGCCTTTGAGCGGGTGGTGGAGAGAGAGCCGAAACCACGGCCGTGGAAAGAGTTCTTGAAGCTCATGATGGCGAGCTCAGGGGAGCCAGGCTTGGAGTTCTCCATGCAGGAGTTGATCTCCTCCTCGTTCCAGTCAGCATCACCACGCTTGCGGCGGCTGTAGAGCATAAAGGCAGCCTTGTAAGCCAGCTCGTTGGCCTCGGATCCAGACTGAGCAGTGAAGATGTAGCTGAGACCCTTGGGGGCGACCTTCATGAGACCATTGCGGAGGATATCGACCCACTGGTCGGAGGGGAAGTTGCCGATGGCGGGTCGGTTGACGAGAGCAGAGATCATCTCGGGGGACTTGGCAGCCTCGATGAGGGTGTTGTTGTTGTAGCCAACAGGGATGGAGGCGATCTGAGCGTAAACATCGAGGTACTTGTTGCCGTCAACATCGACGATGCTGCAAAGTGTTAGTTTCATGGGTTTTGGAGATGTCTTGGTTAGGCACTTACTAGTTGTCGTGAGACTTGTCGTAGTCAACGACGAAGTGAACGGCACGGGCATCGAAGATAGCATCAAGACGCTTGGAGCTGGCCTTGGAGACAGGGCCAGGAATCTCCGTGCGAACGGCGTTCTCGGTGAAAGAAGGCATCGTGAGGGTGGTGTAATAATTAAAGTATTGGTTTCCTCGGGGTATCTCAAAATGTGTATGTGAGGAAAGAGACTAAAGATGACCTGGAGAGATTCGAGGATGGATTGAAGCTGGGGGAGGGAGCTATTATAGGTAGCAAGCAGTTGGAGCTTTCGGAAGCCAGTGGCACTAAAATGTCGGCCATTGTTTAAAAATGTTGATGGATGGCCTCGATGTGCTTCTGCCTCCCTGCTGATCGCCAATTGTTTGCGGCTCATGGAGACTTCGTGGGGCCGGAGTCGAGAGACCGGCCGGCTCAGAGCCGGAGCAACGTCTCACGGGACCTATTGAAAGGCTCGGACGCCACCTCAGAGACCCAGCAATTAGTGTGGATTTAGCGAGGAAGGCGTGTACCTTGATTGATGGCGAAAGTACTAATTGATAGGATAGTGTTGCACTGTCCAATGTTGCTGCTGTTGTGCCTTGCTCTGTTGAACTGTAAAGCTATTCTGCTTCCACTGATGATAGGTATGGCTTTCAAATTGTTCCTTTGATGTCCTCGTGATCGAGATGGAAGGTGCACTCAGCACTCAGTCTAGTCGCCTTCCTTCACCTTTACCCCACCATCCGCAAATCAATCCCCAGACCTCAATTCTCGGTGACCCCCTTCTCTACGGAATGATGAAATGAATGTCGGTTCGTGTTCCACTCAATCCTTGACTAATGTCCCATGTGAGTGTTTCTACTGTCTGTGCGTTTTCAATTGAACCGCCAGAAGCTTCCTATCTTTTACTCATGGGCCATATTTTCGTGGGGTTTAGCTTGTCGGCTCCCATCCTCCCCGCCGGTTCCCGCTGTCGGTTCCGAAACATCCACCAAAAATTCCTCCCCACCTCCATCTTCTCCGCTGTAACCTTTTCCCCTCATAAACGCCCTCTACTCCATCATACACGCCCCTACCGGCCCGGCTCCCAAGATGACCACGGGACCGGATCATGGAGATCAGATGCAATAGAGATGTCTGCAATTCAGCGTCACTATTAGTGCTACTGTAGCACTAACTGCGGCAGTCACCAACTCGGTCAAATTCTTATCATACCTATTCTGTCACTACTAATTGTACAAGACCATCACCGGAAGCGACGTGGGGAACCGAAGGAATTGTAAGCAAGAATACCAAGAGCTCCTCATAGACACCACATATATGAAAGAACTACTGTCTCCTCCATCATAACTTGACTGCCATATTAAAGGTCTTAGTCTGTCTCATACACAATTCTGTTATCACAGCCATAGGGCAACAGCTAAACGACAAGCATCATGGCCTCTCCAAAGGTGTGTAGCATTCCCACAACATCATGGAGCTCATCTGCATCCCAACATTCGACACCAGAGTCACTGACATGTTATCCTTCTGTGCAGCTTAGCGACCCTTCGCTCATCAAGAACGCATGCTACGTCAATGGACAATGGGTAGCTGCAAAGTCCGGCAAGGACTTTTCTGTCGAGAGTAAGCACCCCAACCAATACAGCCCCGGCCCAGTCTTGGGCATGATCGATATACTTGCAGGCATTCTGACCTTAATTTCTCTACAGACCCTGCAAGCCTTGAAAATCTTGGAAGCTGTCCCGAGTTCGACGCGAATGATACCGAAGCCGCTATCGCTGCCGCCGATGCCGCATACAAAATATACCGCAAGACACCGGCACGACAGCGAGCCCGGTACCTCCGCCGCTGGTATGACCTCATGATGGAAAATGCCGACGATATTGCGCGACTCATCACTCTTGAGAACGGCAAAGTTTGGTCGGATGCCAAGACAGAGGCTGTCTACGCTGCGAACTTCTTTGAATGGTTCTCAGAAGAGGCTCCTCGAATTTATGGCGAGACTATCGAGGCATCAAACCCATCATGCCGTCTATCAACAATCAAGCAGCCTGTGGGTGTTTGCGGTCTAATTGCGCCGTGGAACTTCCCTGCCGCCATGATTACCCGCAAGGCTGGACCTGCGTTGGCTGCTGGCTGCACCGTTGTTATCAAGGCTCCTGCCGAGGCCCCTCTAACAGCTCTTGCACTCGCTGAACTAGCGCATCGCGCTGGCATCCCTGCTGGTGTTGTGAACATCATTACTGCGCTGGATAATACTGCTGAGGTAGGTAAAGTCTTGACGACCCATCCCAAGGTCAAGAAGGTTTCGTTTACCGGCTCAACTGGCGTCGGTCGACTCCTCATGAACCAGTCTTCCTCAACCGTCAAGAAGCTTTCCTTTGAACTGGGCGGAAACGCCCCGTTTATTGTGTTCGAGGATGCAGATTTGGAAAAGGCTGTCAAGGGTATTATCGCCTCCAAGTTCCGAAACTCGGGTCAGACCTGCGTTTGCGCCAACCGTATCTTTGTGCACCGTAGCATTTACGACAAGTTCGTCCAGATGGTCCTCGACGTTGTCAAAACCTTTGTTATTGGAGACGGTTTCGGCGAAAAGACGACCCACGGTCCTCTTATCCATGGCCGAGCAGTAGCCAAAACTGCTGAGCATGTTGAAGATGCTATTTCCAAGGGAGCCAAGCTTATCCACGGTGGCGAGCGTCTACCGAATCTTGGACCCAACTTTTTCGGCCTCACAATGTTGACAGACATGACACCTGACATGAAGATCTTCAGCGAAGAGACTTTTGGTCCAGTGGCCGCTTTCTTTGCATTTGATACCGAGGAGGAGGTTGTCGAGCTTGCCAATGACAGCGAAGTTGGTTTGGGAGGTTACTTCTTCAGTGAGAACGTGAACCGGTGTTATCGGGTGGCAGAGGCTTTGGAAGTCGGTATGATTGGTGTCAACTGCGGTAAGTCTTCTTCAACAAAAGTTTGCATGGCTTTACTAATATGAGAATTCAGGTGTACTCAGTGATCCCGCCGCACCTTTCGGTGGAATCAAGCAGAGTGGATTCGGAAGAGAAGGAAGCAAGTACGGCATCGATGAGTTTACAGTTACCAAGATGGTTATGACAAACATTGATCCATAAATTCGAGTTATTCGAAGGAAAGACGGTTGGCAAAAGGCGGAAGCAAAATACCCAGATGAACGTTGTACCGGGGAATAGACCCCTATGAAAGAACAAACAAATTTCTTTATACCGAGGCGCACGTGCAAGCCGACTACACATTGACTAGGAACCGACAGCTGCCCAACCTGATAACCTCAATGGGCGGGCTCTTCTTAACCGAATATGGAATGAATGGGTGTGCTGCCAAGGCCTTGCAGTAATGGGTCAAGTTGGATGGTTGCAGTACCTCAACACCAAAAACGACAAGGGCTCTGTGTTATCACAGCGGAGATAAAGCTTCATGAGCACTTCATTTAAGATAGTTCGGAATGGGCGGTATGAGACGAAACACTTGACCGTGATTCATCCCGGAGTCAGTATGCGCGCATATATCACCAAAGGGCATGCAACGAAGCTATCGCCACAGCCGAGCACACGCTTCCACTTCCGGTCCGTGGTGTTTTCTGACAGCACAGTGAAGTCCCGCTCTACTGCAGGACAAGCAGGGGGCTTCTTTCAGATCTTTGATCGAGCGTTCGCAGGCGGTAATTAAACGGACAAAGATGTTGAAATAAGCCGGAGACGTTCATTCTATACAGTTCGAAGCTTCCAGCGTCCGGTCCGGTCCGGCCTCGTCATGTCTTGACTTGCCAGAAAAGCTGATAGATAGAGATGGGGTGTGTTTAAGAATCGTCAGAATGTGGGGTAGGAAGACAAGAGACGTTGACCGGGAACAATTGCCGGCCCCACAGAAGATCTAAGTTTACAGCTGCATCTAATGTTATCAATGGATGAAGTCTTCTCTAGTCAGTATTTATCTTTAGCTTTATCTATGAAAACCAAGCAATACCAGACGAACTGCAGACTATTGACCAAAAAATGATTAATACAAAGGTCAATCCTGGATAGAGTGGCCTCGTTATCGGAGCCGATAAACCGACTCCAGAGTCCGGAGCCAAAATGCAGAATATTTGTCCAGAACCGCCTAGACCGATCTCGGGGTACGTATATTCTGTATGTACTTGGCCATCATGATTGCCTCCGCTCCGATGACAGCTCCGGTTCAAGATATGAGACTGTCCGTCCGTTATTGCCCGGGACAAGTCTCATTATCTGTCGGCTCCGTGACGGAAGGGCCGGTGGTATTCAGCCTCCATTATAACCCGACCGGCGATCGGGTTTCAAAAGTAAGCATGAGGTTTGTCACTGTTCTTTGATTCTGAAGAGATTTAGTTGTGACCATCGAATGAAATGCCTAAGCCAAGCGAGGTCAGCCGAACCATTAGGGAGAGGACTGGTAATAGGATACATCTAGGTAGGTGATCCAGGCCATAATCCAATCGCCAGAAAAAGGAACCGTGAAGGCACTTGGCAATGGATGAACCACTGGTTGATCTGCTTCTTACCCTATGACGATGTTGTTAAATCCAGGGGTCACTATTGAGGCACAAGAACTGAGCGTTGCGAAGTGTCACGTCTCTTAATGGTGAATAGAGCGGGCTAGGCGTGTTCAGGTAACGAAGTCTTACTGATAGCTGGTGAACTAAGTTATATCTAATGTTAATTGAATGTATATATACAAGAGGTTAGTAGTTACGTCGTGGTGACTTGTGGTCACTGCAAGTGAGTGTGGTGTTGGAGGTGACCATAGTGGGGTGGTCACTGATGACTCGGAGCGATTTCTCGCGATATCCCGCGCAGCCTCAAGCATACTCTCTATCCACTAAGGATATATAAAAACGCTAAATAATATTAAAAAGTAAAGCAAAATTATAGAAAAAATCTAAAGGCAGCCAACGGCCAGACTCGAACCGGCAATCTTCTGATTAGACTATTTAGTAGTTAGTATTTAGTGTAATTGAAAATATAACATTTAACTTACAGTTGTCACAGGCTATGCCTTGGATCTGATTGGTCGGATCGGGCGGGGTGACATGTACGTGCTATAGGCTGCAGCAATTGACTGAACAGGCAGTTCAGTCATTAACTCGTTCTTTTGCCTCAGTGGCATAGGGTGCCTGAAGCCTGCTGCAGGGCTTGAGCCAATCAGAGCCCGCGCCCCTTACAACAGTCAGTTAAAATAATTAATTATATAATTAGCTATTATTAATACTTTATATATATTAATAACTATTTTATAAAAGTATTTTTATAAATTAAAAAAAGAAAAAACTTATATAAAAGTATTAATATTACTTTATATAGAAAATTCTAAGTATTATTTTAAAACTTATATATAAATAATAAGATATATAGGTAAAGAAAGAAAAAAGAAAATAATAGCCCTAGGCAAGACTCGAACTTGCAATCTTCTGATTTTCTTATTAGACTATTTTTTAGTTAGTTATATTTTAACTCGAACGTTAGACATCAGGTATACTCACAGTCAGACGCGTTAGCCATTACGCCACAAGGGCTTACTTGCTTATTGAAACAGGTTGCTTACTACTATTATATACGACATGGCGAGTCATCCAAGATGGATGTCTTTAACAGTACGGCATTGATAGTTCAACAATAATAATCGAATTTATACCCCGAGGGTTATTCATCATTCCATAAGCAAACGTACGCCGTCGCTAAATGTACGATCTAGGCTGTTGTACAAAAAGTTATTGACGAGTTCCAAAACACCATATTCTAGCATGTTCCACTGTCTCGTCCAAAAGTCATCATTCCATGCTCCGCTATAAACTTTCACTCCCTCTTCCTAATTACGACATTGTTTTCATAAAGTCGTCAAGGTCGAAACTCTCCTCGTACTGCTTGTTGTCCCATAGCTCTCCCAAATCGTCCAGCCATGCCTTCTTTCCTGGTGCGCGTACGTCACCTGTTTCGATATCTACCATATCTTCCTCCCTTCCATCGATGTTGTTCTTCTCCTTGTCAGCCAAGAGGTTTGGCGCGGCATCGCCGACATTGAAGAGATCCAGAATCTGGTCCGTATCCATTGTCGAGAGGCCAGCGTTCTGTTGGTTCACGACAGTCGATGCGACGTCAATCTTGAATCGCTGGAGATTCAGAATCTTCTCCTCCAGGGTTCCACGAGTGATGAGTCGGTACACGTTGACCACCTTCTTCTGCCCAATACGATGGGCTCGGTCCATAGCCTGGAGATCTTTCTGGGGGTTCCAGTCGTGCTCGACAAAGATAACCGTGTCAGCACCTGTCAAGTTCAAACCGAGACCTCCAACGCTAGTGGTCAGCAAGAGCACATCGTATGACGGGTCACTGTTGAACTTGTTGACAATGTCTTGTCTCTTGTTGGCTTCCACAGAACCGTCGAGTCGGAGGTGCGACACTGAGGGCAGCAACTCCTTCAGAACCTTATTCTGCACCATGTCGAGCATTTCCTTCATTTGACAGAAGATGAGTGCGCGATGAGGCTTGATTGGTTGGTAAAGAGGGTCGTTTGAATCGTTGCCTTCAACACCAATACCGCAATCCACCAGGAGATCTCGTAATGCGGTAAGTTTAGGTGCATGCTGTGCGTCTTCAATTGAAGTTCCCTGCTTGGCAAGAATCTTCTGCGTGTCATCATAGAGGCTGCTTCCGGGCTTCATAACCATAGCAGGGGAGTTGCACAGCTTCCTCATATACTGAAGCGCTTGGAAAATATGTTGCTTGGCTTCCTTGTCTTCTCTGCCGGCCTCCGCCTGGATCTTCTTGCCTTGTTTCCTGGTAAAGTCCTCGAAGAGCTTCTGTTGTAGGTCACTCAAGTCGCAGTAGTAGTTCTGCAAGATCTTCGGTGGGAGATCGTTCAAGACTTCTTCCTTGAGACGACGCAGCAAGAACGGCAGGACCTGTTTGTGAAGGGCCTCGATGGCCAAAGCGCCTGCTTCCTGTTCCTTGGATGAGGCTTTGCTGAATCGGCTTGCAGCAATAGGCTTCGCGAAGCGATCCAAAAAGACCTTTTCAGCACCCAGGAAGCCAGGCATTAAAAAGTCAAATAGAGACCACAATTCCAAGACATTGTTCTGGATAGGAGTGCCTGTAAGAATGAGACGGTGGTTGCTGGCTAGCCTCTTGACCGCCTGTGTGATCTTGGCCTTGGGGTTCTTGATCAAATGACCCTCGTCAAGTACAACATAATTCCAGCTATGCTTACCCAGAATTTCTGAATCATTGCGGCAAACATCATAGGAGGTGACCACGACGTCAGTCTCGCCGAGTCTGTCCTTCAGCGCCTTTCTCTCCGCAGGTGGCCCGACGTAGGCAGTAACGCTCAAAAACGGCGCATATGCCTTGATTTCCTGTTGCCAATGTCCCGAGAGCGTGGGTGGGCAAACAATAAGAGACGGCATTCTTCGGACATCGGGTGCCTGCGTCTTTGCGAATTCTTCAGCACGCTGGTGGTGGTCGCTTGCTACGATGCAAAGTGTCTGCAACGTTTTGCCTAGACCCATGTCGTCACATAGAATACCGTGGAGGTGGTATTTGTTGAGGAAATTAAGCCAGTTGACACCTTCTTGTTGGTACGATCGCAGCTCGGCCTTGATAGCCACGGGGATTTTGAACTGCTCCACCTTCTTCGGATCCAGCAGCTGTGCGATGAATGTTCTTTCGCGGTCTCTTCCCTTCAGTAGCTCCTCAGACAGGCCTGGAGGGTCGGGGATTCCAGCCTCAAGGGGAACCAGTTTAACCAGAGTGGCAAAGGACGTCGTAGCAATAAGACGGATTTCGTTGTCGGAGTCGCTCATCCGTCCCAAAACCGGTACAATCAGGAAGATGACATATGGCAAAATAGCATCTCCCATTACAGCAATCAAGTGGTAGATAGCCTCGATTGCACCTTGTCGGAAGTTGAGATCGACAGGGTTGTTGATTGATGGTAGAACCTTTTCAACAAGTGCAGTCATACCTTCAACGGTCATGACGCTGCAAATTGTAGCCATGCACTTGGCAGCCATGTATCGGAAGACAGAGAGTTCTGAGTGAAGTGCTTTGATAACTAGAGGCATCATTTCCATGATGAAAGGTTGTAAAGCCTTGTCGAGGGTTGGGGTCATTGTACGGATAACAGACAGTGCATCGACAATTTCTTGTCCAAAGGCCTGCTCGGGATCCCTTGCTTCTGCGGGTAAGGCGTCGGAAAAGGCTCGGATCAGAGGCTCTTCCATGAATGTGCGAAGACTGGGCACGGTTTCCAGTAGGCTGGCGCCGTAAGTCCTGGAGAGTATCTCCAGTGCTTCCTTTGCACCTCGTCTGGTGACACGGGCAGCCTTGGCTTCGCGCGCCCATTTGGCAGCATCGGGATGATCGACGCGGTCTTCCTCCTTTTGCATGGATAACACGCAATCGGTCTTGCGGGCATGGACGGGAAATTCGGGTGTTTCTGCAACTTCGACACAAGAGAACTTAACCAGGTTGGAAACCACCTTGTCTGCTGGTCCCTTTCGGCCCTTCTCGGTAAACAACTGCACGAGCCTTGCGATAGTATCGGCTGAGCGGACTTGGAGTTGTTGATTCTCTTCAGTCTTGACAGAGTCCATGATGCCCTTGATCAGAGGGCTGGGCTTCTTGGGTAGTACCTTCATGCCGACAATGGCGCATGCTGCCGCTGCCTTAACACGAATGTCACGAGCCGCCTTAGCAACCTTGGCCTCTTCGATGGCCAACATAGTTATGCTGCGAGCTTCTGATAACTGTTGGCTGGCAATCATGCGCTGACCTGGTGGCATTGCCTTATTAAGCCTCTCGTAATCGTCGCCGACGCACTTCTCAGCTATAGTAATAGAAAAGGCATTCGGACCAGCCTCAGCTTCTCCTTGGACCACAACAGGCAGCGTTGGAAGCTTGCTGTGTGAGACTTTGCCATGGTCGCGGAAAAGGTGGATGAGTTGCTGGCATTGCGTACGAACTCGCTGGATGAAATTTACGAGATCTCTGTAAGCCGTTGGTCGTTCAGAATCGATAATGCGCTGGAGGTTTTCGAGGTAACGAGGAGAAGCGCCAAGTGCCTGACTGTTTTTGGCATACTCGTCGATTACCACGCATGCAGTCATCTGACTCGAGGAGAATGCAGAACCCAGACCAGGAATCAACAATGCATCGTAATCGTCCAAACTGGCCGAAGGGACTCGAGACATGATGAAGCCCATCGCCTGGGCAGCTGATGCGCGAGAGCGGATTAGCACATCCATTCCAACAAGATCAACGTCGCCTTGCATCATGTGGCCGTCGACGTCATGAGTCAAGCTGGTTGTAGGAGTCTCGTCAACCTTGGTGGACTTTCGACGGCGTTTGGGAGCACGGTCAGAACCATCGGGCGATGATGGTTTGCGAGGTGTGTGCTGAATTGCGCCAGGCATAGTATAAGTGCCGCCAGATGGCTTTTGGAACAGGGAGGCATTCATGGGAATTGGGTTTCTTGAAACACCAATGGGGTGCAAGGTCAACTGCATCATGGGGTCGATGTGAGCGGCGAATTCGTCTGCCAGAACAGCAGGTTTGGTAGCCAGACTTTCAACAAGTGATACCCACAAGTCCAAGGACATGCTGAGCGCTTCCCTGTCCCTTTCAACAATGATGTTCTGAAAGATTAATCGCAGTATTCTCCCGTTAAGCCAGCCCTGCGAAGTCTCTGCATCAAGTTTGGCAAAGGTCGACAAGGCTTTCAGGACAGCCACGCGCACCGAGGTGATGGTGTGGCGTAGGAAGGGGTAGAGTCTAGGAACGAGCAAGGTGAAGGACCGTTCCTCATCCTGTGCTGCCGATGCTTTCATTGCTTCGAGTACCTCGGGGAACCCACATAGTGTAGCAAGGAGGTCCATAATACGCCCAGTGCTGGCACTAAGGTCATCACCAAGATTTGAGAGACTTTCCCATATTATGTTTACGAGACCGTCGAGCTTTTCTGGCCGTAAAGTCACAAACTCCTTGGCCATGGGGATTAACGTGGCAGCACTGACAGAGCGGACGTCATCATCAACATCCCCCAATCCTTTCATGACAGTCTTGATAATACCGTCGATCATGTCGCTGTCTTGAAGGAGAAGATCTTTCCTTACCGCAACAACGTATCTGAGACCAATCATGCCACCATGACACACAGCCCAAATTCGATCTTCGCGATCTTGCTGCATCACCATTCTGTAAAGTATTGTGAAGGTGCTGTACACAGATGATGAAGGCAGGTGTTTCAAGACGGATCCAAGAGACTGGCCAATTGTCTCTCGGATTGGTGCCACAGAGGTATCGGAGCTGTAATCGGTGAAGCGATCTAGCATCAGTACACAGCACAAACGGCAGGCCATGTCATCGAGCCATTTTCGGTTGAGTTCGTCGTTCTCCTCCCTTGATTTGTTGCGACATCTGCCGGCGCCTCCGCCGTGAACCCGAATAACTTCGCGGAGACCCATCGCGGCTCCGTGTCGGGTTTCCCAGGAGTAGTCGAACAGATCAACCTTTAGGAAATCGCACAGTCGTTCGTATGGCCACTCGGCACCTTCCATGGTCTCTTCGGCTTCGAGTTCGGACTTGATAGGGATTACAGGCCCCTTAAATTCGCTTACGACTTTAGTCTCCTCGTCGACATCGGCGGGGCGTTCGAGGTTAAAGTAGTCGTTCACTTTGCTGTTTTTCCTGGCTTCTCCGTCAGGCATTGGCGAGTCATCTCCGATGTTTTCGGAACCTGATGTCATTGACCGTCTGACAGACAAATCTCCAAATCCTCCTTTCCCTTGAGATGCCTTCATCGCCTCTCTCTTGCGTTTTCGTTTCAGCACATTGAGTTGGCGAGAACTTAGCTGAGATTCTTCGGGTGCGTGAGCTTGTCCGCCAGCTCCATCAGTACGGTTGTGTCCGTGACCGTTTGTGGCATCTATCGGAGTCCCGGGCGCGGCCAGATTATCACCACCTGTGTACGCGATCTCTTCATCTTCGTACTTCCTTCCAAGCAGACCTAACCGCCCGGCGAGCGTCTTCTTCTGATGTGCCAGTCGTGCTTGAGGGTCCAGTGCCGCTAGTCCATATTCGATACCACGACCACGTAATAGCTCCCTGCCGTACTCTAGAATCATTTCGACATCGAGGGATTCCAATTTGAAGAGGCCGTCATCGTGGGGTATTGTTTTGGCCTCATCGTCCTCCTCCTCCTTTTTAACATGTCCGTTTTCAGGGGCATCTTCCTCTTTCTTGGGCTCTGCGGGTGCATCCCCAGAGTTTGGATCATAGATAGGGGCGTACTCGCCAATCTTACCGATAGCAGAAGCCGCGGTTCTCCGTGTCTCCCATTCCTTGTGTCTTAGGTAGGGCACAACACGAGAGAGAAGGTTGAAAAGTTCATCAGGATGTTGCTTTTGCCAGTCGGCAAGCTGATTAACGGCAGTGTCGCGGATTAGTCTCGTGCTCCCTGTTTCAAGGATACTAAAGGATGTTAGTCATCTTTCCATACTTGTATAATGAAAGTGAAATTGTTGAACAGCAAAAGCTACTTTGGGACAAATCCATAACCTTGCGTTCACCAATCATGATAAGAAGCCATGTATAGGTACTTACGTGACTAATCTGTCGAGTCTGTATAAAAAATCAGTATCGTGACATGGTATGAGAATGTGGGGAAACTCACCTCGAAGCCATTGTATGTATTAGATGGGGGTAATATTATAAGCGCGTATCAGGACATCTCGCTCGCTGCGGGGCAAATGTCAGTTTTGGATGTCAGTTGAAATGAGTGAAATTTTCTATCATGTCATCAACCAGAGTTGGTGACATTAAAAGCTGTGCCAATGTGCTATCCAGCGCGACGGGACCGTGTAGCGCGACGTGACGGGATATAGTGGGTCGCCGGGAGTGAGATGCATGCATCCGGAATACAAGACAAGGCCAGAGAAGTAGGCGGGCAAGCTCTTTCAGCAGCGTTTCTCAGTCAAAACAAGGCAAATGTTGGAGTACCAGTAGTCCGTGATGGGGAAGATTGAAGAAGGATGACAACAGAATATCGAAAAGTGCCGACATTTTAAGAAACAAATTAAGAAAGGCAGCGAATCATGCATGACGCAGCCTGATCAAATGTGGGGAAATCCATATCGAGGGATCATCAGATGTGATAGGAAGAAAAGGTGGAAAAAGTAAAATAAAAAGATACCAGGGTATGGAGTAAACTTACTATGAGTTGATAATGGGGAAAAAAGGCGGCGTCAAGCCTTGAAAACCAATACGCACAACTGAAGTCGAGTTTGCGAGGCTTATTAGCGAAGCTGTCAACTACAAATGTTGTTTGCCGAAGTTCCCGGTCTAAAACAATCAAGTGTTAAAAATCCCCCTGTCTAGAGCGCATGCAGCATCGGCACTTAGAGCCAAGTTAGGGTGGACGTTGAGATGGATGTTATGCAGAGGGATACGCTGCAATGAGACGTGGCCGATCAGTTGTGACGTGACGACGTTCGGTGGTTTTTTTTTTCTGGTTCCTTAGAAAGACTCCGGTTGGCCGGGTTGCAGGAGCTTGGGGTGGAAGGCTGGGATTTGTAGCTGTAGAGGTTGGTATTGGATGGCCAAGTGTCCGTTTGCTACCGTATTATACCCAGCGACGATAGGGGGGGGAATAACCAGGGATAAAAAAAAGGTGAGGTGCAAATAAAAGTGGGTTAAGCTGGATGGGAAACTTGCTCTTGCCTGGATTGGTAGGAGTGGTGATTTTGCTTGGTTGTTGTTTCCGCTTACGCAAGTTGGTAGTGCTGGTGCGGTGCGGTGCTGGTACAGTGCTGCTGTGGCCAACTGGGAAAATCGGGGTGGAGGGCAGGCTGGGTCTTCTATAAGTGAGTGCTTGTATTTATAAACGCGGCGCGGCTTGGGGAAGCACGGCCAACGGTTTCTTACCTTGTGTTCGCTTAATTTCCCTGTTGCCTTTTAGCGTCACATATGCCCCTGCTCCTTCTCTCCTAAGCTTGCCTTTGGTCAGTTGCATCGAGACCTATCCACTTTTAGCTCAAGCGCACCTGCAGGCCCACTTTAGATGTGGTCAAGCCGCGAAGATCTTGGCCAAGCACTAAGAGTCATTCAGAATTTGGCGTCCGGCTTAAAGATGATCCGTTGAATCTGCACATGTTGGCAGTTGTTGATTGGCGGGTTGGCTGAACTGATTCTACCCTGTATCTCTCATCTATATGTGAGTAGAGTCTTGTCCACGGTCTTTGTTCTTGATGTCGAGGTATGTACTGGCGTGTAATGTTTATTTCATTCTTATTGTATGCTTCCATAAATGGAGGGAGATACTCGGGTGTTATTCCAACTATAAAATCCATAATCGGGCGCAAGGAAACGTGTCCCATTCCGAAGTGAAAGACAAAGCCTAATTTGGCTGCAGATGAAACTCCTCCGAGGTTGCGACCATGACATGTATCAGGACATTGATGACCATGCCAACATAATTGGGTACGCGTAACATGAAACGGAAAGGTAATATTGTAATGGATATATCGTCCGTACTTGATGAGTGCCAGGCTAAGAAAACTTGACGGTAGATATGTCTTCAACTGGGGCGTTAGTGTGTAAAGATGAGTGAGATGTACGTAAGTCGCAGTAAAAAAATTGTCGACAAGATATATGCTTCAGGCTGCGTCTAAGTATGCCGCTTTACGGATACAACCATGTCAGTAAATCAGGCATGTGGAAATTATTAATATGTACAACGATGATCCCAAGAACCAACGACTGGATCACTGACCAGGATCAATGTAAAAGACAAAGCAAAGCTAGCAAAGACAAACAGCAGGTGAGTGCACGGACCAAGGATGTGATTCAGTTCAAACGGAAGGGATGATGTTCCGGTCTAAACGCTAAACCAGCCCGCGACAGGACGCGCCAAGACAGCCACTGATCGCGGTACCAAAGACAAGACGCGCATTCAGTCGCATCACGCAGGTGAACTTCGCAAGCATACTCGAGATTGCGCAACCTCGTGCAGTTTACTAATTACTACCTCCCGCATGCTGCGCAGGAGCGCCGGCGTAGCTCACCATGTATATCAAGCAAATTATCATCCAGGGCTTTAAAAGGTACGGTCACTAACAACGCTGTAGCATTGGGCTTCCCCTCCACGCCCAATATTCAATGCTAACACTGCGACAGCTACAAGGACCAAACAGTCATCGAGCCCTTTTCTTCAAAGACCAATGTCATTGTCGGTCGCAACGGTTCGGGAAAAAGTAATTTTTTCGCAGCCATCCGGTTTGTTCTCAGTGATGCATACACCCAGATGAGTCGCGAAGAGCGGCAGGGTCTTCTCCACGAAGGCTCAGGCTCTGCCGTCATGTCTGCATACGTCGAGATCATTTTCGATAACAGCGACGACCGATTCCCAACCGGAAACAAGGAGGTTATCTTGCGCCGCACCATCGGTCTGAAAAAGGACGAATACTCAGTGGACCGCAAGGTGGTGACCAAGGCCGATGTTATGAACCTTCTCGAGGCTGCTGGATTCTCGCGATCAAATCCATACTACATCGTGCCACAGGGACGAGTTACCGCCCTAACGAATATGAAAGAGTCCGACAGGCTTAATTTATTGAAGGAGGTAGCGGGAACACAAGTGTACGAGACACGTCGTGCAGAATCACTGAAAATTATGAACGAGACAAACAACAAGAGAGAAAAGATCGATGAGCTTCTAGTGTACATCAAAGAAAGACTCAACGAGTTGGAGGAAGAAAAGGAAGAGCTCAGAGGGTTCCAGGACAAGGACAGAGAGAGACGATGCCTCGAATACGCATACTACCACAACATACAGCTCAACGTCCAATCTGCCCTCGAGGAGCTCGATAATGCGCGACAAGATGGCATCGATAGTTCCGACACCAACAGAGCAGAGTTCTCGCAGGGAGAAAAGGCGATATCAAGGCTTGACTCGGAGATCCACAAGTTACAGAGGGAGATGGAGCTTCTGCAGATCGACCGCCGACAGCTAGAGGAAGATAGACGCGACAGTGCCAAGAGTATGGCCAAAGCTGAGATGAAGACCAAGAACTTGAAAGAAGGCCAATCCACCCAGGAACAAGCCCGAGCTCAGCATGCAGCCGATCTTGAGTCCGTGCAGAACGAGATAGCATTAAAAGAGCAGCAGCTGTCCGCCATTTTGCCAGCATACAACGAGAAAAAACAGGAGGAGGACAATGTTCGACGACAACTCGACCATGCCGAATCTACACGCAACCGTTTGTTCGCCAAACAGAGTCGTGGCTCTCAGTTCAGAAACAAATCCGAGCGCGATGCATGGCTAAAGAAGGAAATTCAAGAACTTGAACTCAATATCAGCACACAAAAAGCCAACAAGATTGATGCAGATGAGGAAGTCCAAAGAGTTCACGAATCAATTGCTCAAGCAGAGCAAGAGGTTGCCGAGCTGCGAAATCGTCTCGCCAACTTTAGTACCGAGAGAGGAGCCCTCGAGGAGGAGGCAACGAAGGCGGGCGATGTCATTGACAAACTCAACGATGAGCGAAAACTTGTCAGACGTGAAGACGACAAGCTTAACTCAGTTATTGCCAATGCTCGTCAGGAGAAAGAGGCTGCTGAGCGTGAACTATCGCATACTATGGACGGAGCAACTGCTCGTGGTTTAGCAACAATCCGACGACTGAAGCAAGAGCGTGATATTCCCGGAGCATATGGAACACTGGCTGAACTTCTCCAAGTTAGTGATGCATACAGGCTTCCTGTCGAGCAGATTGCCGGCGCAAGTCTCTTCCATTATATTGTCGATAACGCAGATACTGCCACCTACCTCGCAGATACTCTGTACAGACAACAGGGAGGTCGAGTTACGTTCATGCCTCTTGCTCAACTGCGGCCCAAGTCGATCAACCTCCCTAGGTCTAACGATGCGGTACCCCTCCTTAGCAAAATCTCATACGATGAAGCGTACGAGAAGGCTTTCCAGCAAGTATTCGGCAAGGTTGTTGTCTGCCCCAACCTGACCGTAGCAAGCCAATACGCACGAAGCCACGGCGTAGACGGTATCACTGCTGAAGGTGACACAACCAACAAGAGGGGTGCAATGACTGGTGGATACATCGATCCTCGCAAGTCCCGTTTGCAAGCTGTCCAGGCCGTGAACAAGTGGCGGGGTGAATACGAGAGACTGCTGGCACAGTCCCGGGACATCCGACAACAGACAGAGCTGAAGGATCAAGAGATCACAGCAGCCATGTCAGAACTCCAGAAGGCCAGGGAGAGACTACGACAAGCTGTTGATGGGTTTGAGCCACTCAGGCACGAGCTGATGAACAAGTCGACACATCTGGAGAACGAGCGAGGCCACCTCGACGCAGCTGCCAAACGTCGAGATGCAGTTGAAAGTAACATGAACAGTTTCTTGGAAGACCTCGCAGGCCATGAGACTGAGCTCAAATCGGATTTTAAGAAGAATCTTACATCGGCAGAAGAGCGCCAGCTGGAAGAACTTGGTAACAGCATCCAAGAACTTCAGAAGGAATGGAACGAGCTCAGCAGGGCTCGACGTGACCTGGGACGGCAGAAGCAGCTCCTCGAGGTCGACCTTCGCCAAAATCTGCAAATGAAGCTTGACCAGCTCAACAGTCAGGCCTTTGAGAACTCGACATCTGGTTCTTCAGCTGGTGGATTGAAGGAGGCTCAAAGAGAACTTAAGAAGGCACAAAAAGCGCAGAAAACCGTCGAGGCAAGTCTTCAGGAAGTAGAAGCCAAGCTGGACGACTCGCAAGCCCGATTAGAGCAACTAGAGAACGACAGAGCACAGCGAGAGCAGGCTCAACAAGAGATATCCGCAAGGATCGAGAAGCAGCAGAAGAGAATGGACAAGAGTCTTCGAAGGAAAGCCGTCTTGACAACGCAAGCCGCGGAGTGTGCCCAGACCATTCGTGATCTTGGTGTGCTCCCCGAAGAAGCTTTTGACAAGTACGAGAACATGGATCCCAAGACAGTAAGTTGTCCTTACCACGGGTTAGCGAAAGCGAATACTAACATGTCTTCAGGTGTCCTCCAAGATCAAGCGGGTAAACGATGCACTGAAGAAGTACAAGCACGTCAACAAGAAGGCCTTTGAACAGTACAACAACTTTACGACACAACAAGACCAGCTTATGAAGCGACGTAAAGAGTTGGACGAGTCCCAAGAATCCATCGAGGAACTTGTTGAGCATCTCGATCGCCGAAAGGATGAAGCTATTGAGCGAACATTCAAGCAGGTTTCAAGAGAGTTCACAACCATTTTTGGCAAGCTTGTGCCTGCTGGTCACGGCCGTCTGCTGATCCAGCGACGGGCGGACCGCCGTCAAGAACCTGCTGACGAATCTGATGGAGAGGCTCGAGGTGCTGTTGAAAACTACACAGGTGTCGGAATTAGTGTGTCATTCAACTCCAAGCACCTTGACGAGCAACAGAAAATCCAACAGCTCAGTGGTGGTCAGAAGAGTAAGTTATCTCACATTTTTACCAAAGACTTGGCAACTAACACGCGCAGGTTTGTGTGCTCTATGCCTTATTTTCGCCCTTCAGGCAACTGAGAGCAGTCCTATGGTCATTTTCGACGAGGTCGACGCCAACCTAGACGCCCAATACCGAACAGCGGTGGCAGCCCTGCTTGATTCCATCTCCAACGAGATTGGTACGCAATTCATCTGCACCACTTTCCGACCCGAGATTGTGCATGTCGCAGACAGATGTTATGGTGTGACGTTCCGCAACAAGACCAGCTCGATCGACTGCGTCAGCACCGAGCAAGCACTTGACTTTGTCGAGGGTCAAGCGAAGCCTACTTAGACGAAACAAAGGGACGGTAATGTGGTTTTCTGGATTGTATGTAAAATTGTGCATGGAGATGGTGGACTGGCGTTGGGTTGCTTAATACCAATCCCTTATGTGATTACGATCAGCTTTTTAAGTGCTTGCTTTATCTGCTGTCGTTTTTTAACGAGATGGAACATCAATATAGTACTTTGAGCGGCCTTGTGAGGCGTTGAAGATAGGCATATACTCTGCAGATGCAGATTGAGATAATGAATTTCATGGCATTTGTCTTCACCCACTTGTAACACTTGATGATATCGTGTTGATACGTGCATAGTCCCATAATGATACGTCTTGACATTTTCATTCTTCTGTACAGCAAAGTATACATGGTAATTGTACACGCAGTAGCCCTTCATACTGCCAATATCTACCCAGCCTTCTAAATTTAACGATCAGTCATCATATTGCGCACGCCCTTGAAGTAGGTCTTTGGCAACTCCTTTTCCAACTCCTCACGAGTCAACCACTTGAACTCGGTGTAACCAAAGGGGTTGTCCTTTAGATCGGCCTGACCTGCCATTATTCTGCCCTTGATGAAAAATGTCTTCTCACCCTTCTTCTCAACGACACCTTCCTTGCTGAGCTTGGGTCGAGAGACGACATGGGCGACTGGTATGCGGCTCACGAGCCAAGTGTTCATGTTGACACCAGCAGCCTGGTCAAGAACTCGCTTGGCGGACTTTTATAAAGTTAGCATTTGTTCGACATATTTTTACATGAATATCTTACCTCGTGAAGATTCTCGTCCTTGGGAATCACATCCGCAGGGAAACCCCATCCATCCTTACCCTTAACCACGAGATACAGGGTTCGGTCAAGTTGACGATCCAGCCTTTGAACATCACCCTTACGGTCGGCCTCAGTAACACGATCCGCGGGGGGATCAACAGGAATAACATCCTCGGAAGGAATAACCTCAGCATCATCACTGACACGCGACTCAGCATCCTTCAACAGAGACTTGACAATAGTCTCCTGGTTGCTCAGCTCATCTCCAACCTTGAGCTCATCTTCCCACGCCTTGGAGCTCTTTCCATGGTAAATACCCAGCTCCTTAGCCACTGTACCTTGACGCTCCTGCACCTTGATGTTCCAGTCTAAGCGGCGAGCCGTATCGGGCTTGAAGTAGATGTCCGTGATGAAAGGGGTGTTGAGACGCTCCTCGAGACGCTTCTGGTAAAAGAAGAAGGCGTTCTCAAAGGGGTGAAGCGTCCGTGTCACCAGCGGTGGTCGAGTAAGAATCACTCCGGAGCGGACGTCGTAAGGCGGCGAGTTGGGTGCGGTTGAGGGAGGCGAGGCATCGGTGGGGGTTTTCGCTACGGCTGCAGCGATGGACGAGGAGTAGAGTCGTGCAGGGATTCTAGGCAAGGCGGAGGAGGAGGAGGAAGCGCAGCGGGCGCAGACGTTGGGAGAAGCTATAATAGTTCAAAGTGGTCAGTTTACATGCCTGGCAGCTTGAGAGAGGGTTTAAGAGGGCTCGTGAAAGCGCCAATTGAACCTGATCAAGAGGGCAAATAGACTTACTGGATAGCATAGCCTTAACGGCCCGTCCACCCCGACTTGAGGCTGTCATTCTGGCTATCTTCGCTGACCCCAGACGTTGCGATTGGGTGACGAGAAGCAGAGCGGGATGGGATATGATATTCAACCTCTCGCTCTCGAACTTTTCCCGCTAGCTGCTCGGTACGTACCTGTCGATGCGGTTGGAGGTGGGCTTATCGGGCACGTGATGATAAGATTCGAATGTGGGGTCAATCCACAGTGCAGAACAGCAGCCGCCTTTAAATATTTCCCGGCCTTGAGATTTTCTGTTTCTCTTTCTTTTTTTCCCTCTCAAGGCACCATTCCTTATCATCGATACCTGTTCCGCCTCCAGAACGTCTCGACCATTTAAGGTGCCCAGAGTGATTCCGCAGTCTTTTTCGCTAGCGGGGCCTGCAAGAAATTCTTATCCTACCGGGTTCTGTTAGATAGATACTGCTGACATTTCAACATCTTGATGTTGATTTTGATGTAAAATAACCGTAAACTTGATCCCTGTAGACTTGGCAAGGGATGCCCACTGTAAGGCTCCTGACGTGCCTACGTTTAAAGTTCTATACGTGCATATGTCGAGCAAGCAAGCCATTGTTGACGTGTCGTGAGCTCCGCTCAATGGTTTATTTTCATCTGAATGTTGATTCAGTCGACAACTCACCGGCGTTCGCCAGTAAGAAGATGATATTCAAATATGAGACTACATGGTTACATAAAACATGTCAGGAACAAAGTAACTATGATCATATCCTGTCCTAAGATTTGCTTTATGTCCGACTCAACTCCGCTGTGACACCGCGCTTTCAAAATGCAAAGAATCATGCCCGCCTTTCAAATAATGCTGATTGCGATTACTGGGTATCAAACCACCATGGAACCGAACCCCCACCCAATCATGCCTGCCTGAACGCCTGCTTAACTCTGTTTCCGCCTTGATTCGTTGTATCGTAAAGCTAAGCAGACAATTTTGCAACTGCTTGAGTTACCTCCTTAGTCGCTCGATTCTCCCATTGTCGGCGGGCTTCATCGCTTAGCGATGCCGCACCTTTGACTTCGTCATAAAGCTTTCTTGAGATGTCTCTGTTGATAACCGAGTATTGTTCAGTTGTCAGTTTTCGAGACCGCCAGTGCGGTCGCAGTGCACCCTTGACTATCTCGTTTATGCTAACTTTGTCTTCTTGGGTAAGATTGAGATCTGTTGGTGGTTCCTCCTTTCTTTGAACTGGAACCTCGTCCGGACGGCGTGGTCGGGGTTGTCGTATCTCTAACGGGCGACCTTCGGGAAGTCTTGCAGGGCGTACCTCGGAATCACTGTTGTCGCGACTTGTATGATCGCGGCTTGCACGTTCGCGGCTTGCACGTTCACGACTTACACGTTCACTACGTGAACGGGTGGGCGAAAAGTTAAGAGGTGCATTCCTCGGAAAGCGTATCTCCGAATCGCTGTGGTCAGGGCTTGTACGTTCATGGTTTGTACGGGTAGGTGAATAATTGGCGGGTGCATATCGTGGTTGGATAGTGCTGCTAAGCGAGAGTGTCGGGGATCCTGGCCGAGCATTGAAGTTGGGCATAGGAGGAGGGGTGAGAGAAAGAGCCCTCGGGCTGCCAAATACGGATGATGTTGGCGACATAACCGGCGAGAGCGCTGGAGAGGAGGCATCTGGCACATGCCGCCACCCATTGTTTGTTATTGATGTATCGTCGTCAGACATGATGCTGGGTTCAAGCTCTTTCAGCAGTGACGAAACCAAGGGAGGGTCAATACTGCCATGATCGGCAATACCGTTCCTGGAAGATGCTCCATTGGTGTTGATCCTTGCTGTTGAGGGTCCAGGTGCTGGAGACGATACCGAACTTGAGCCCTCGCCGTTCTGTGTAGGCAGGCGACGAGTTCGTGGGCGCTTGAGCTTCCTTTCAGGTTCTTGAGCTGGCTCTCGGGGCGACGCAGTTACAGACCGCCCTTTGCGCTTGCGAGAGTTGGTGGTGGGCTCTTCAGTTTGTCGTGCACGCTCAAAGGCGCTCCAAGCCTGTCTTTCTTCTGCCGTCTCTTGCACTGGTTCAGGCGCCGGTTGAAGTCGTTCGCTGATGGCTGGGGGAATGTTGTTTACAAAGACATCACGAGCGCCAAGGCGGCGAGCAATGTCCATTCGTTGCTGCCAGCGTTCAAGTTCGCGTCGCCCAAGCTCTTGGAACCGCCTATATTGCTCGAGGTCTTCATCCTCATCATCGTGGTTGTCCAAATCCAGATCGCTCATTTCGTAAAATCGACCAGAGAACTGCCCCCATGCGCCTTGCCACTCGACATTTCGAGCTTGGCGACGAGCTCGTCTTAGTCGCTCTCGAGTTCGTACATGGTACCCGCGCACGTTACGGGGGTTCGGACGACGCACGTATGAAGGACGAGGCGATGACTCTCCAGTTTCGGTAGCTTCTGGCTCGTCAACCATCTGGAAAAGATGTGCACACTCCATGCAATACCAGTCACCGTCAGGAATAACTTCGAGCCCTATACAGTGGGTGTGGTAGGCGGCATCGCAGCTGTCGCACAAAAGTAGGACATCTTCTCTTTCTGAGGAGTTGCAAATAGGGCACGGGTTGCCTTGTTCTTCTTCGTCTTCTTCGGGGTTTTCGCCAAGCCACTGTCTTACATCGAACTCAGCGACCTGTTTTTTATCTTGGACATCGTATTTCGAAATGGCAGTTCCTGCAATGGTGAAGTGATTAGCGAATGTCGAGGGATATGGGACAAGACAAGCGAATAGGCTCAGGCTTTGTGCTTACCGTCTACACCGTTGTATACTCTAACTGAATGAAACGGACAGCGACAAATTGGACATGTATTTGTCTTTTTGGCCCATGAACGAATGCATGCATCATGGATAATGTGATCACAGCCGTCAAGTTCAGCGACAATATTCAAATAATTTGAATCGTCCTCGAGAACTTCTGTGGCTGTAGTGGTTGTGGCAGGAATAGGCGCGGACTCGGAAGTAAAGGTGGATGCGGATGCGGATGCGGCAGAAACACCAGCAGCACCAGGACCAGCACCAGTGGAAGCAGCATCACTCGCAGCTATAGTGAGGGCAGCTGGAGCTTGAAGGGGAGCCGAGGGGCGAGGTAGAGGATCCAGACATATGATGCACTGTTCCGCTTCAGCCATGATGCCTGATTTGATAAAAGAGACGGTATTTAGATGAGAACATGTAAAATAGAATAAAGTCGACTCGGGTAGAGTAGAGCAGAGTTGAATCGAGTCGACTCGATTTAAAGAGGGCGGTGATGATGGTTAAAATGGGAGGTCGATTAGGCGGGATGGAGGGGGCAAAGCAGAACTAGGCCTGTGTAGTGATGCGTTAGTGGACAAGAGTCCCTGCAACAGCAAAGGAAAATAAGAGGAAAGAGTTCCAGCTTTCAACGTTAATTAATCAATGTTTTTCTACTGTACGGCCTGGGCTGTCAGGGACTGGGCTGGGCTGGGCTGGACGGACGTGACTGGGGCCAATGAGCGCTTATCCGACTTGGTTCAGCGCCACGTCCTTACTTGCTTCTCTACAACCTGCATTACAGAGAGGGTGAGGGTGAGGGTGAGAGTGATAGAATATGTGATGACATGAATGGTGTGCGTGTGTATTGTTTTTTATTGAGTTAAGTTTAACATCATTAACATGATACCGGGGCCGATTGAGTCCATAACATGAAGCTGGCGGCAGGTAGTAGTTAGTACTTCTTTGCACTTGCAAGTGCTCACATTCACTCACTCCCATGTGTTCCCGAGTCTCGGAGTCAATAATTACGAACCCCCCGTTCATCTCGGAACATAGCTGGCGACTTTATTATGACGGGCAAAGTCGCGGCGCGACTGACTGTCCCTTGTTCTATTAACGGTCCACCACGGTGACAAAGGTAGCCAAGCCAGATGCGAAAATCCACACCCTGACACTCTATTTCTTAAAGTGCTCTTTAATAAAATAAGCGAATGAAGATATCCAACCCCTCGGGCGTGAGCTTTCTAGAAGATCCAGCAGTCCCGATATGTAGTATTGAGCCATGTATGAGACCTTTGACTCTTGACACATTGTGTGTATTATACATGATTACCTACCTATCTCGAGTAGCTTGCCAAGACTCGAGCAAGTCGACACCTTGATAACGCGAGAGGCAGAGGGGAAGCAGGAAGACACAACTGCCAAACAAAGTAGATACCCGGAATCCTTGCTGTGGTACAGAGACCGCAGTCTTTAGAAGCTACGCACTTGAGTGCCAGCAAGATTTTATCTTCATGAACTTCAAACTCACTCATCTGCGTCTACTTGGATTCTCGCAGATCTCACCGTTTCATTGTGTATGTTTTGTCGGTCTTGATGTCAGAATGAACCCGCTTATTAGTGAAACGATTCGCTCATTTTGGAAGGCAGTTTTATTGAGCGCAAGTCGCAAAATGTATACGTATCAACTCAATCAACCCACAGAGAACGCGTGCTCAAGACTCATGGGCTATGCAGCCCAGAGGTAAACAGTCTGGCCTGGATCAACCCTGGCGCGTCTTGTGTTACGGCCTCGTGACATATCCCACCCAAGTTTGGCTTCGCCTTCACACCAACCTCCACTATGGATGGGTCTTAGTCTCACTCAAGTTGTGTGCTGAACAACTCATTCATGCGAGCTCTTCAGCACCATTATTGCCTTACAAAATGAATCACATTGTGTGAGTCAACCCTAGGAAGCTACAATGGAGTTGGCTACAGATGTATGGCTCGTGTGAGTTTGTGCGCGGTGGGCTTCAGGTCCACCAAACCTGGTTCAGGGCAAACAGTCATGGTCAGTGCCTCTACCACAGGCTCAATCAAGTAGATGTTGGTAAAGCATTCAACTTTGTACCGATGACAGTCGGGCTCGACCACGAAGAGCCACAGCGAAAACGTCATTCATCCATGTCATTCCGAATCAGCTCCAACGTCATTTATGACCAAGACGGGAACGAAAACCCAATGTTCGACTGTAGCGTCCATGTCCATCAAGGTATAAGCAGAATTTTATTTGGTAGAGTCCAAACTTGGATGATGAACATGCGTAGGCCGACCACGATCTCAATAGCTGATGATATCTTGCACTTTGTGGCAGCTGGTGAGTCGTTGAATGGATCCGAAACCATGCAATTCTTTTTTGTTTATTGCTATTCGATCGGCTTCTATGTGACCGAAGTTCGGGTGTCGACGTCCAGATCGTCACCTCGTAATGTAGGCACGAAATCATATCCCCCCGTACACCATACCGAAAAGCAAAGCCATTTTCCCGTTTCGCTAAAGTCCATCCTTAAACCTCAGCAATCTCTCGGAGTCGTCGCAGAGTTGATCGCATAGCGGCGGCAGCGGGGGTGCTGTTGTAAAGTCAGTATTCTGCCGTGGATAATATTCCGGACCGGACATGGGAGGACGCACGCAACGGTGTAAGCACCACCAGCGACGGTGCGCTTGCAAGACTTGCAGTCCCAGATACCGGTAGCCTGGCGCTTGACGGTAACCTTTCCGCAGAAGGTGCAAGTGTACTTGGCGTGCTGGGTGATTTCCATCTTCTTAACCTGCTTTCGCAGGGAAGCACCGTAACTAGCAACCGATATGTTAGTTTCCGTGGTCCCATGAGTCTGTCCAGCCGTGGGCAAATCGACTCTGCTCGTCTATCCCGTGCTGCCCTTGGCCTGTGCTATTTGTGCCCCACTGGAGTTTTTTTTTTGGTGTTGATCGAATTAACAATGCATCGCATGCTCGTTCAGCAGTCGTCGACACGGTGAAAACATGACCGCAGACAGCAGAGAAGTCGTGGCAGATTTGAACCGGGGAGTAGTTGTTTCGAAATGCTTCGGACATGGAGTTTCGTCGTGGGAACTTACCGGGTACCGTATTTACCGCTGTACACTTGTTAGCTCTTGCACTTGATTCATCACGTTGAGAGGGCGATACATACGTAACACCGACCTTCTTTGTTCGCTTGGTCATCTTGAAGGTATTGTGTGGGACGTCTTGCGAGGGATGAAGACGAGAAGATGGTCGGGCGGAGGTGAATGTTGCTCGACTGCGGTTGGAGGCTGACACCGAAAATGTTGCAATGGAAAGAGCGACTTGTGGTTCTTAGGGCAAGCCCACCCGATTTTCGCGAGTGGGTCCCACCTCCCGATTTTTGATTTCGGATGAATGTCGGCAGATGGTTTCCGTTCTTTGATGGTCCGACTCGGACCATGTCACTTTATTGAGTGCAACTCTTCTCTGCACGATTCATGTGATAAGATAACGAGTTGCAAGCATCACCACGACTGTTGATCAGCTTGAGCCGCTTTATTACTTCTTGTCCAGAGGACATTCTCATTACTACAAAATGACACAATTTGGAAGATTGCCTACTCGATTTTGCAGAGTGAGACATCAATCTGCCAATTGATTAAAAAGAGACTATTTACAGCAAATCACATGGGTAAAGATCGATATAAAACACTGCGAAGCAACTGGCCAATTTCGTTTCTTGACTCGCCAGCGGTCAAGTGTCCTGAGTGTGTTGAAGTGTCTTCTACGGACATGCCGAGGCTGTTTGTCCATCGAAATAAGATGCTGATGGCAAGGGCCGAGCGAGATGTGCATGCAAGGATCCCTGTAGCCAGTCACCGTCTCATGACTTGATTGGGAACCGTAAAAGTACACCATATCCGTACCCAGCGTCAATGATACGAAGGACCCTATGTGATGTAGAATGTCTTAACACTAGTAGTGACTTTCCCAAACTTAACAACAAGCTACACCTTCTCAGACTTTACACAAGTTCTCTCGAGTTGCTTCGACTGTGTTGTTGCTCAAGTTCTATCGTTTGCACCTCTTGTACTTCTCTAGACCCATTTCAAGATGCCACTCAAAGATCATGGCCGTCAGTACGACATTATCGTCTTCGGAGCTACCGGTAAGTTCTGAATTGCGGTCTGAGAGCTGTTAGTGTAGAGCCGTTTCTAATTAACTTTCCATTAACAAGGTTACACTGGAAAGCTCACAGCTGAATACATTACGACACATCTACCAACCGACCTCAAATGGGCGGTGGCAGGTCGCAATGAGTCCAAGCTGAATGCTCTTGTTCAAGATTGCAAGAAGCTCAATTCTGACCGACTCCAACCTGGTAAGCAATGTACTTACTTTGTCAGATGACGAGCTGACAGCACGAACTCTGTAGCCATTGAGATTGCCAACCTGAACGATGACGATCTAAGCGCCCTCGCAAAAAAAACCTGCGTTCTACTTACTACCGTCGGACCATACAGTCTTTATGGTGAACATGCTTACAAGGCTTGTGCTGAGGAGGGCACTCACTACGTGGATGTCACTGGTGAAGCAGCCTGGGTCCATAAGATGATAAAGAAGCATGAAGCAACGGCCAAGAAGACAGGCGCCATCCTCATCCCACAAGCCGGAATCGAGTCAGCTCCCGCCGACCTCATCACATGGGCGCTGGCCAAGACACTTCGTACTGAGCTGGGCTCTCAGACAAAGGACGTGACGGTATCCCTTCACGATGTCAAGTTTGTGTACTCTCAATGATGTCACCTCGACACAGCTAACTCAATCACAGATCAGCACCTTCTGGTGGTACTCTTGCTACCGCTTTAAACATTTGGGATGTCTTCACGCTCAAGGAGATGAAAGACGCCAGCAGCCCATATGCTCAGTCGCCAATTCCGCATAAAGAGCCCACCAGGCCCAAAAGCACCATCCTCGAAATGATACTGGGTGTCCGGAGTGTATCGAATTTGGGGCTCTTGACCACATCCATAGCGGGCACGACCGATGTCGCAGTTGTTGAGCGCACTTGGGGTCTACTGTCTGAGACGCCATCCCGAAAAGAAGAGTTCTATGGCCCCAATTTCGTCTGGCAAGAGCGCATGAAAGCTCGCAACTGGCTCCATGGAATATTTATTCACTGGCTCCTGATTGTTGGTGGCATATTGCTCGTATCAGTTGCTCCATTAAGAGAGTTTCTCAAGCAGCGTGTCGTTCAGCCTGGTCAGGGCGCCAGCAGCGAGGATACTGCCAAAGACTATGTCGAGTACCGTGGTATCGCGTATCCCGACTCTGAGAAACAGGCCACTAAAGCGGCTTTTGGTCGCATGTGGCATCATGGCGGCATGTACTTGTGTGAGTTAAAGTTGTCGTCTGTGAATATTCTCGGTTTTGCTAATATATGTTCTCAGTGACTGCTGTCCTTCTGAGTGAGATTGCTGCGACAATCCTCGAAGACGACGTTGAGCTTGATGGAGGATCTTATACGCCTGCTTGCTTGGGCCAAGGCCTGATTGACCGACTCGACAAGTCGGGTCTCAAGTTAGATGTTAAGACTATTGACATTTAGTTTCTAGACGCAAAGTACTTGGCAATTGATACATGGAAGTGATGTAATGAATGATACGATGAGGGTTACACAACCTTGGCATTGGGGTTATTGCTAGATATATAGTATATGACTTTACAGGTTACAAGATAAGAAAAACAATGAGAAATGCCGTTTTCACTCAATGTTTACATATCGTATCATGCATCGATGATCGAAGCCTCATGATTTACTCATGAACTATAAGCCCTGTCAAGGAACATCTTCCAGGCATGTTCGTTGCTTGCAGCAGGTTCTAGGCCGCTTTAGTGGTTCATCTACGCCCCGCTGGAAGCTCGTGCGACCCATGGAAGTGGACCGTTGCTGTCGACGCGGAAATGAATTTGAGCCTGACATCATTGGCGTCTTGCGTTAGTTTGAGTTTCCATTAATCCAACCGAGACTGCGACTCTAGAAAGGTTCTTCACCTCAACACAACAACAGTAATTAACCTTTGATCGCCATCTCGACCGCGATTTTGGAATTGTTTTTAATTATAGATTCCCGACTCTCTACAAGAGTGATGCGCATAACTGCAACTGCATTATACTCGGTCTAGTTATCTTCTGATCTTTCCTGACCTCATCACTTCAAAGCTTCGCCAGCTTGATAATTCGAAATGGATTCCCATACCACTTCCTCAGACGCTGCACCCAACGAGTCGTCGCCTCTACTCCCAACCACAGAACATCGCCCCAAGGGAACTCGATCCGTCACTTTTAGCGACAATCCTGTCACAAAAACCTTTGAACCCGGTCGACAACAACAATTCCAACGAGCTCCTGGACATCATGCCGCCGGGTCTGCCAGCGGCGTCGCTGCCGGCCCTCCCATGCTCGCAGCTCTCAACAACAAGCTAAGAAGGCGGAACAGTCAGGGCTCGGTCCCTGCGGTTGCACACCTGGCCTTTGGCCCCAAAATTGGCCCTCAGCGCAGTACGAAGAAGACGGAAAAGCTTAAGCTGCTTCCCAATCCTGACCTGGACGACCCGGAAGACGAGGAGAGCGGAAGGGATGTTTATTCTCAGTACACACGCATCAAAGACCCAGCTGCGCGTAGAGATGCTGCCAAACTGGGAAAAGCGGACCGTGACCGCTTACCGCGTGTCACCGCATATTGTACTGCAAACAGATACGAGATGGAGGCTCTCATGAGATTCTTGAAAGGACGCGGAAAGACCCGAGGCGCCGTCCCGAAGCTGATTGATGAATGTATATACACACCGTACAACTACGCATCAAAAAGCGTGCGCGGTCGCGACCCAGTCCAAAATTATGAGCGACGACACTCAACTGGAGGCGACGCCATTGATGTCCCGCAGCAAAGACCTGACATGCAGTCAGAAGAGACCGACTCGGAGGCCCATGAACACAATGGCCACGCAAATGGCCACGACAGTGCCAATGGCAATGGCAATGGCTCTCGCATTGAGAGTTCGGACCTGATAGGCTCAGCGGTGGAAGATCACGACTCGATAAGCGAGACCAACCCCGACTTTGATATTCAAGTGCATACGCCCGAGGTATTCTTGTTTGATTACGGTGTGGTGGTAATATGGGGAATGTCCGAAGCCCAAGAGGCTCGATTCCTCAAAGAGATTGCCAAATTTGAGACTGAGAAGCTTGCGCCTGATGACGTCGAGACGGAGTTGTTCAACTTCTATTACACCAAAGACTACCAGGCTCGCATTTACAACGATTTCATTACTCTTCGCGACAAGAACAATTACATGACAAAGTTGGCTATTTCCCATGCTTTAGCGCAGAGTGTCAAGGTTTGTGAAGCTGCTATTCTGGACTGTGTCAGATATGCTAACCATCTCAGACTTCGCTTTTCGAGGAGTTGATCGCATCAACAGTCGATACATGCAAAGATATCCCCACGCAAATAGCCACGACAGGAAAGATCGCGCTGAGCAGGTCGCAGATTAATATGCAGATCGGAGAGCTCTTCATTTTACGCATCAATATTCATCTCAATGGCTCGGTTCTCGACACACCCGAGCTCTTCTGGGTAGAGCCACAGCTGGAGCCCGTCTACCAAGCCGTCAGAAGTTATTTAGAGATGGACCAGCGTGTCGGTCTCTTGACAGAACGTCTCGATGTTATAGCAGACTTATTGGCTGTACTGAAGGGAGAGCTAAGTCATGGTCACGGCGAGAAACTTGAATGGATCGGTAAGTTCTCAGTGTCCCTGTTTGAATTGGCCTAGCTAACAACATCCTCAGTAATTGTGCTGATTGCAGCCGAGATTCTTGTTGCCGCTGTCAACATTGTGGTGGATTTATACGTTGGAGAATAAGTCTCTACTCATTCTAGCTATTTCCTCCTTTAACCTACCTATTTTATTTAAGCGTTAGTAGTTTGGTAATATTGAGCTTCTGCCTTTCAGTTTGATATGGGAGTTTAGACCCAGGCAAATCGCAAGGGACTGGGAGTAATGGTGCAAAATATTCAAAGTATTAGATAGCGGCAAGATTCAGACGAGCGAAGACGTTGTTTCTTACTTGAATTCTATGCTGTTGATCCTTTCTCAGAACTGGTTGTCTCTTCTTTTGATGCGAAAAGACCACCATAAAACTAGTACATTACAATCAATGGTCCTTGCCATGACCCAGGACCTAGGAAATTGTATACCCACCAAAACGCCCCCTTAGACAAATACATTTCGTGCTGTTCATTCCTCTGCCTTCTCGCCAGCCTGAGTATCCTGGTCCTCGGTGTCATCGCCCATCTCGACATCCTCGTCAACGGCTGCAGGCTTATCTTCGGCGGGCTTGTCTTCCTTCTTGTCAGGCACGGGGGTCTTCTTTGCTTCGGCGCTCTTGATCTCTTCAAATCTCGCCTCGTATTCTTCCTTGTCATTATCAGGGAGTTCCTTCCAGAGTTGAGCTAGTTCATCATCGACGTTCATGCTTCCGTCGCCGTCCTTGTCCTTATTTTCAAGATCGGGCCGTTTGTCCTCGCAGAATAGCCAGAAAGCGCTGGTAGGTTTCTTGTCATCATTCGCAGAGACACCGTTGGCATGCTCTTGCTTGGACTGGCTTTCGGGTGGGTGCGAGAATGTATCGGATGTAGGAGAGCCAGCAGCGTTGGCAAACGATGCACCAGCTGATGTCTTTGCGTCGGCATCGGGCATCATGGACTTTCGATGGCCTCGCTTCGTACGCAGAGGCTTATCTTTTGGCTTCTGGTGGTTAGCAGCTAACTCACTGGGTGTACTGAATTGGTAGTCCTAATCCAAGCGCAAAAGCATCAACATTGAACCGGGCGCCGTGAAGAAGAGAGGCGCGGCAGGCCGAGATAGAAGCATTGCCAGGCGTAGTGGGAGGGGGCGATGTGGTCAGGAAATGGGGGTATACATACTGTAGGAGGAGGACTAGGGCTGCCATCGGAGTCTTCGACGTTTGCGCTTGTGCGCTTCGCGAGTTGTTCAAGCAAGAAGGCGCGCTCTACTCGCATCTTCTCGACCTGGCGTTTTATGCGCGCGAGGCGAAGACGAGCGGCATCGTTGGCCTCTTCGACCTCATTTGTGCGGTTCTTGAGCTGGACGCATTTTCGTCGATAGGCTTCCTCGACGGACGGAGGAAGAGTTGAAGGGATTGCTGTTGAGCGAGGAGGCGGGTCAGCCGAGGGTGCCTTGCGTTTGATGGTTATGGTCATGCTGGGTAGTTGATGTTATGGAAGTTGCAGCAATGAAGATGGTAACGCTGAGGATGAAGGCGATGTGCGCGACAGAGAAGAAGCGCGTGAAGGTTGTGTGTTGGTGGTGGTGGTGCAAGGGATGTGCTTCAGACTTTAATCATAGGCGTTGAAGTTACAGCTGCAGCTGCAGCAAGCCATACCAACAGAAGGAACCCACCACGATCCATCCCATCTAAGAACACTGACACTGGCAATGATTGCCATTGATAGCCACAAACTTACCTGGCATAATTGATACTATTTGCAGTGTATTTCCTCCAACAAAAACAACTTTCGGGCCGAGACCTAGAAATTGATCGATGTTAAAGTTGCCGTGATTGTTGACGTGCGTAAGTCGACCGCTGGGACTGAATCGTCAGATGCCTTGTTGTAGCGACTGCTGATGGGAATATGGTTGTATAGTCGCAAAGATAGAAAGTAAAATGTAATAATATAAAACAAGTGTCGCAAGAACAGCAAAGCTATGCAGCCGGCGGCAAGTGTTGGGATTGGATAAAATGAGATGAGATGCAACCTGCGGATGTCTGAGGTTGAGCCCGCGTTAATCAGCCATCGCGACAGGAGCCGCGCCAGTCGCTTTGGGGGAGGCTCTAGCGATACCTAGGTGCCTGTCACCAACGGAACCTTGGTAGCTTCGTGGATCGCACCGACTTGGGTCGTGTCAGGTTCACAGCCACAAGCCACCACTGCAAGGCTGTAAGGGGTTTGTGGCGTCGCTGATTGATTGGGCGGATGGACCCTGGAAAGGTGCCCCTCAAAACATTAAGCAAGGCTACTAACCGCTGTAGTTGTCGTGAGGAAGTATCAACAATCATTTCTGCTGGTCTTGAAAATTATGGACTCGATGATACCTGATAGAAATACCAGCAGCTCCATAGCTTTTAGATTCTTATTACTAATAAAACAATGTCACTTTCTACACAACTTACTGAGGTCAAGATCCAAGAAACAATGAGGCGGTCCAGGCAGCCGGGTACGTACCTACCCACTAACCCGACCGCCCACACCTGCCTGTGGAAGTTTTTGTGGTGGGACACTGAAGCTAGTGGGCGAAATCTATCTATCAGGAGCATCAACCTCATCTTTCAACCAAAGACACCCACTCCTTGCGACGACTCGAATACAACCACATTTCGAGAGCGCTGTGGTATTCAATATGTCTCTCAATATCCCCAACGCCCCCAACGCGGGTCTCTTTAAGCAGGGTTATAACAAGTAAGTTGTCTTGCCTTGTCTTGCATTTGCTCCCCTCCTTATGTTGCTACTTCTGCTTGTGCTGGCAGCTCCCCGCCTCTTTATGTGTCTCTCCCCGTATCACACTTTCATGGCCACAGCCTTCTTCTCGCACACCAAACTAACAACTATCTTTTCCTCTCTACAGCTACGACTCTGAAGATGGTGCCGTCCTCCGCAACATCGACGCCTGCAGGGCAATTGCATCCACCGTCCAGACCTCTCTCGGCCCCTATGGCCGCAACAAGGTCGTTATCAACCATCTGCAAAAGATGATTCTTACCTCCGACGCTGCTACCATTTTACGAGAACTCGAAGTCGTTCACCCCGCCGCCAAGCTCCTTGTCATGGCCAGTCAGCAACAAGAAGCCGAGATGGGTGATGCCACCAACCTTGTCATCGTCCTTGCTGGCGAGTTGCTTCGAAAAGCTGAGGACTTGCTACGCATGGGTCTCAAGACATCAGATATCGTCATCGGTTACGAAAAGGCACAGAAGTTCGCTCTTGAGACCCTTGAGGAGCTATCTGTTGATAAGGTTGAGGATATGCGCGATCAGGAGGAGCTCAGCAAGGCCATCAGCACCGTCATTGCCAGCAAGCAAAACGGAAACGAGGCTTTCCTTGCCGATCTTGTTGCTGAGGCCGTCCTCACCGTCCTCCCCAAGAACCCCGCCAACTTCAACGTTGACAACATCCGTGTCGTCAAGATCATGGGTGGAAGCCTGGAGCAGAGCAAGGTTGTGAAGGGCATGGTCTTCCCCAAGGAGCCTGATGGTGCAATCAAGAAGGCCAGCCACGCCAAGGTCGGTGTCTTCACTTGCCCTATCGATGCTGGACAAACTGAGACCAAGGGAACTGTTCTTCTGCATAACGCCAAGGAGATGATGGATTTCACAAAGGGCGAGGAGTCTCAACTCGAGACCTCCATCAAGGAGCTCTACGACTCCGGACTCCGTGTTGTTATCTGCGGAGAGCGAGTAGGTGATCTGGCCATGCACTACCTTAACCGCTTTGGCATTCTGTGCATCCGAATCCTCAGCAAGTTCGAGCTTCGAAGAGTCTGCCGTGTTGTCGGCGCCACCCCTCTGGCGCGGTTAGGAGCCCCTATGCCTGACGAGATGGGTAGCATCGACGTTGTTGAGACTCTCGAGATTGGTGGAGACCGAGTCACAGTCTTTCGCCAGGAGGATGAGGTCACCCGAACAGCCACTCTCGTTCTCCGAGGTGCTACTCAGAACCATCTTGACGACGTTGAGCGTGCTGTTGACGATGGTGTCAACGTTGTTAAGGCCATTACCCGTGACCCTCGATTGGTCCCTGGTGCTGGTGCCACAGAAGTTGAGCTTGTTGAGAGAATACAGGCTTACGGTGAGAAGACCCCTGGTCTTAGCCAATATGCTATCAAGAAGTTCGGTGAGGCTTTCGAGGTCGTGCCTCGCACTATCGCAGAGAGCGCTGGTCTTGATGCCACTGAAGTTCTGAGCCGACTGTACGCTGCCCATGCCAACAGCGACCGATGGGACACTGGTATCGATATTGAGGTTTGTTTGAATCCACGTCATGACTCGTGAAGACCTTACTAACACCAGTATCAGAACGACGACAACACTGGTCTTCTTGACGCTAAGGACGAGGGTATCCTTGATCTTCTCGTCTCCAAGCAGTGGGCCATTAAGCTTGCCACCGAGGCCGCTCGCACAGTCCTGTCCGTTGACCAGATCATCGTGGCGCGACAAGCCGGTGGACCAAAGCCCCCAGCTCCTAACCCTGTATGTTACTCTTCTTCCTACTGTGACGAACCCTGTCTAACCAATAACTATAGAACTGGGACGAGGACTAAATGGATAATGCTACATTTAAAAAGGATGAAGTGGGCGGAGAGTACGATGTGTGGGATGACCACACAGTATCATGACTATAGAGATATCCTCGCAGATAGGAGTCAAAACATGTGCACATATAATTATGCAAGCCAGATAGTCTTGTATAGATTGTACTATACCCTCTATTTAGATAACAATCCTCTGAGGGTTAATATCACAATCGAAAACACGTACTCGCTCCATATCAAAACGGCCTGGTGCACACGGCAGTCTAATTTACTGATACGTGCAAGCACATATCGTCAAGGACATCACGTACTATAACATGCATCATGGTAAAGACAAGGTTTGAGTGGGCTCATGCATTGAATTCGTAAAGCTCTTTCGCGCGTGCAGTTATGTGCTATGTACATCGGACAGTACCTATATTCCCAAACAAGAAGTATATAAAAGACAGTGCAAACTGTCCAAGACAAGACTCTCAATCATACAACGGAGCCTAAAGAAACGTAACCGTCATATCCCAAGCCTTTTCTTTTGCTCCCATTCCCCAAGTGACAAGACCGCGAAAACATCGTCAAAGCAGTATGGCTGAGAATTTGTTACAGCTGTGATTGCTCGATATTAATGAGTCGAAAGTGGCTCGAATAACGCAAGTCAATGCAAAGCGAGCAAACAGAAATAGTGCCAAGTAGGATTTGCGCCAGATAGTTGGTAGATTCAAGGGGTATCGAACAATTCCAGAGATAAGTCGAAAGAGACAATGCTGGTATCTCTTACCAACAGAAGAAAGGAAGTAGCAAATGCATTTGCGAACAGATAAGTGTGGAAATGCGTAGGTGTTTTGGGTCGTGACGGGTCATGAGTAATGATGAAAATAGAAACCAAATGGTCATTCTCGTCGTAATGGTGTTTTGGAAGAGGAATGATTAAGCATGGAGTGGCAAGACTAGGATTCTTCAGTGATTCCGCCCTCGCCACCTCCATCTTCGCGCCACTCTCTGCTCTTCTCTGTGAGGTTCTTTACACCGCTAACGCGGCACGCCCAAAGCCCCTCGATAGGTGTGCGATAAGTGAAGGCACGTTGGGAGCTGATGACACCAATAGCCTGCAGGACAGCTTTACGACTATCGCGGCTAAACACAGCAGGGTGGTTGATCCATTCAAGGCTGCTCTCGAGCTCAGCATCGAGGGCAGCTACGGTGTTGGCATCAATTCCAGCACTGAGACCGAGGCCGTCAGTTGAGCGGCTACGGCCCAGTTGCGAGGATGGGGGGCCATTGGTGCCAGAGATTGCCGAAGCTGGAGGCGAAGGACTTCGCCTGCGATCAGGGGTGGGTGATAGTCCCGGTGAAGCATCATTCCCAGGGCTGTCTCTTTACCCATCTGACGCTGCCG
>LXHY01000071.1:0-182323 GCA_002093855.1 Fusarium praegraminearum
AATACCTAGCTATTAAATAATATCTAGCTATTTAATAATATCTAGCTATTTAATAATATCTAGCTATTAAATAATATCTAGCTATTAAATAATATCTAGCTATTAAATAAATTTGACAGCGCTGTGCTATTCACACGGCCAGTTCGGGGAGTGTTATAGTGATCCCGCGAGAAAACAAGTTGGTTAGATTGTATATCCAGCTTACAATGATGTAAAAGATTAACGGGCAGGATTCGAGAGCTGATCGGTCTTGGATCACACTTCAAGTTATTCTTGAGTCAGCCCAGAAGATCCTGGCGCCGTATACGTTGACGTATCGAAAGTTGGACTGGTGGACGGCGTATCAGATTGGTCAGCGTGTTGGATCCAACTTTTCGGCTCATAATAGAGTTTTTCTTGCTGGTGATGCTGTACACACTCACAGGTTCGTTCTTGACTCTATGGTGCGCCACACACTGACATGATGCAGTCCGAAAGCTGGCCAAGGAATGAATGTCAGCATGCAAGATTGTAAGTCGCCGTGAATTATTACTGTAGCTAAGCTAATTGGCTTGTAGCTTTCAATCTCGGATTGAAGATTGCCAATGTGATCAAGGGTCTTGCAAGCAGATCCATTCTCGACACTTATGAAGTCGAACGAAAAGTAATTGCGAACGCCCTAATTGACTTTGAACACAAGTTCTCGCGTCTCTTTTCAGGTCGTCCTGCAAAGGATATCATGGATGAGGAGGGTATCAGTATGGATGAGTTCAGGGAAGCGTTTGAGAAGGGTAACCTATTTGCTAGTGGGATTGGTATGTTTTATTGCCCCATGTCATCGGGCTAGAACTGACGTCTTGCAGCTGTGGACTACGAGAAAAGCCTGATCGTCGCGAAGCCTGATTCTACTTCTGCAGACAGCGAAATTGTCAAGAGACAGGCTTTGGCACCAGAGATCAAACTCGGCATGCGAGTTCCCAGCGTCAAGGTTCTTAATCAGTCCGATGCTCGCCCATGGCACCCCCAAGAACTACTCCCAAGTAATGGTACATGGAGACTTCTCGTCTTTCCCGGAAACATCGATCTTGAGCGACAGAACAAGAGAATGGAGGCCCTATGTGACAAGCTCGCAGCTCAATCATCGTTCCTAAAGCGCTTCACACCGGCATCAGCCCGATATGACTCCGTCATTGAAGTTCTCACTATCCATGCTTCTCAGCGCAAGAGTCACGATCTCTTTGACTTTCCCGAGGTTCTACGTCCTTATGACGAGGTTGACGGATGGGATTATAATAAGATCTTTGCTGATGACAAGTCGTACCACGAGGGGCATGGAAAATTGTATCAGACGTTTGGAATTAAGCCTGAGGAGGGGTGTGTTGTGGTTCTAAGACCGGATCAGTATGTGGCAATGGTTGGATACCTCGATGATTACGAAGCACTTGATAGTTTCTTTTCTGGTTTCATGATATCTCAGAACAGGTGTTAAAAGACAAGTACTAGACAGTGTAGTAAGGAAATATCTCTAAGATATTCAAGGCAAGGCACTATTGTAAGAAGTGAATAAATTGGCGATAAAGTAATTTTGCAATCCGTGCTAATGATGTGAATAAAGTGATACATCTCCCACTGAGCCTAATTCCAAAACGCCGAAGGTGGGTGAAACAAGAACCGGCACTGCTTTAGTACATCATTATTTTCATCTGGCCTTTTTCAGTCACCGCTTGTACGAAACGGACCTGGCAGCGAGGCAACTCAGACGTTACAGCACTTTGAGACATGGCATGCCCACCGCCAATCCCATCTACATGATACAAATCAGAGCAAAGATACCAAGTATTTCATGTCATACAGAAAACATGTGCTTCTAAAAACCTATCATACATCATGCCCAAGGCGCCATCATGGCAAACAGTTTCGTTTAGGTTCCATAATCGTTTCAACGGCCAACCCTTGTTTTTCGATTCCTTTTCGCAATCCCTTTCTACGTTTAGGCTCTGGCATCAGGAGGGGAGCCAATCTTTTGTCTCTTTATTGAAAATGCATAGCCGCCATGTCAATGCGTCTACGTGTTTGCCACGCCACGACACAACTGCCAATATTGTGTAAAGTGTGTCGTCCTCTATCTACCCTGCACAAGCTATGTAACGGATCCGCTGATCAGCAAATCAATAATATATCCAATCCCCAGAGTAATACATTCACCTGTGACCCAGGTCAAATGGATCATTAACAACAGTTGCCCCTCCACCATTCTCACACACATCAGCATATTCAAGACCACATTCTATGGCCTTTTCTTCTACCGATTCTAGTACAGACCATCGTCAGTTACGCAACGTTATTTTGTTGCAGTGGCAGGTTGCCTACCTATATCTGTTGGTAGCACAATCGCTCCGCTTTCGTGGAGTGCCACAAGCGCATCTTTAACCCAGATGCGGCAAGTGAAAGCTTCGCCAGTTCTTCTGGAGGGACTGCCATTTGCCGGAATACTCTTTAGAACGCGTTCAACGATATCTTGGCTTTTGATGTTAGATATCCGCATCACCGCAATCAGCGTCATCGAACGGCCCGGGTCGCCAGACTTTGCTTCGTAGTGCCAAGGACCAGTGCGATTTGAAGCATGGTGAAGGGTGGAGTTACCCTGAGAATCTGTCACAACGAGGCCCCAGTGCTTTCAAAGTCAGCGAAGCCTAGAACAAATGAGACGAAGAGTGCAGTTACGTATTCTCCTTTCAGTGGGCGAGAGTTGAGAGAGATGTAGAGGGAGATTGTGCTCAGGGTTCCAATGAGAGTCATATTGAGTTTTGCTTTAAGTATAAAGTGTTGTATGTGACTTGAAACGATGTCTTGAACGAGGAAGATGATAATCAGTGGTGACGTTTAGATGCTAGTTGAGATGATGATATGCTAGTCAGGTAAAAGTCAGTCTTCCTTTTATATCTGTGTTCTTGCTAATATCCTACAGAAGTTTTCTAACAATGTTAAGCGCCTTGTTGGTCATAACTGTATACCTAGGTATACTATTTTGGGAAGGGAGTCGCATATCCCCCTCATGTTCGTGGGAGAGCGGTAAATCCATGTCGAGGTCAACCTTGAGGCCGCAGATCATGAGTAATGATCTTAGTCGTGGAAACAGAGAAGCCTAGTTCTATAATATAATATTGACTGGGCGCTTAACCAACTGGAACTGGAACGCTTGATTGGTGGGAGGAAACAAAGTTCAGGTTACACTCATGCTCCGCCTCAGTGTATAAATTTGAAAATGATATCGGAACATTTATCATCCCTGTATAGGTACTGTTACGAGCATCCATCTCTTGGACGACTCGTCACCTTATCACCCCTGTACAGAATCATGAGGCGCGCGGCTATATTGGCGCCATGCCAAGAGGGTCAATTTTAGTGTGATGTTTCCCAAAATAAATCGCTATTTTGTGAAGAAAGCGGGGACCGAAGGTTTATCGATTAAGTGATAGCCACACGTGACCTAAACTAAACTCATTACTGTACTGCATTCGGACTACCAACTCACAACAACCCCCTTCCATCGCCATCACGTATCAAACGTTATGACGGGATACTTCTGAGCACTTTGGCAAATAATCATAACAATGACCTCTGAAGACTCCCTACTGCAACGCGCTCTAGAAGCAATCGAGAGTTCAGATTTGCGCCATCCCAATAACCGACTTCTCGAACGTTTTCTCGAAGACTCGGCTGATCCAGACGCCTCGGCCCAATACATCTTTAACAACTGTCCCACAAACGAGGGGCTTTTTGATTTTGCGGCCCTTCTATCGGATTGGAAAGGTGTAATTTCTTCATGTAAGCAACGTTCTGCATCCCACTCCTCGCTGTTGTTCTAATGGTGGGCGGGCAGTTGGAACATGGCAACTACAATCTCCCGACAAAGACATTGCTTCCGAGGTGAAGGAAAGAGATGGCGATAAATGCATCATTACGGGCCTACCAAGTTCGTTCTTCGATCCATTGATCGTTGCACCTATTCCTCGAATAAGGAATTCATTGACCAAGGTAACTAACAATATGTCTGCGTGACTACCTCGACGATCATTAATAGTTGTTATTATAGGATCAGATGGAGATACTCAGCATTTTTATTGGTTCATGTTGCCATGATCTGATAATTGATCCCAGCCAACGCGATGGTCCACAGAACTACATGCTCGTTCGCCGCTCTGCTGCCATCGCGTTTTCTCAAGGCCATTTTAAATTCAAGTTCTCGAAAGATCCAAATGTAACCCTCTATTTACCTCCACAAACCGAAAAACCTTGAAACATATGCCTGACTTTATAGCAGTATCATGTTTGGCAAGTCTGGATCGGTGGCCCGGATAGACCATCAATCCTAGACAAGGTGCCAATGACCACAAGGGGCGCTTTTAAAAACCATTCAGATTCTGGGACTCCGTTTCCGAATAAATCGTTACTACAAGCCTTCTCGAAATTCACAAAGGCCATCCGTTGGTATCACATCTCTGTAGAGATTGCTCTAAAACAACAGAAGCCCCCACCAGTTACTACCACCCTTACTCCATCGTTCTGTCATCGACTCTCAGACTATGGCGCGGTGTTGTTTTCTTCGTTTTGTCGTTTGATACCATCACCACTAAGAGCACAGATTTACCGTGGGTTGTGGTTTCTTGGCGCCCGTCTTTACGGGCCGTCATGCAGCTTCAGGGTGCAGCGACTCCCCTTCGGGATGTATCTTAAGACGAAACGCCTAGAAGAGCATCAAAGTCTATTAAACGAGTACGGTGCCTTGCAATCTCTGCGTAGACTTACGCAGATATCTGTTCCACGGCCATTGGATTTTTTTTCCACTTCCGACACATCTTACTTGTTGACAACTCGACTCCCTGGGCATCCCGTTGGTCTTTGCCTGGACGCTATGAGTGAGGCTGAGGTAGATGCCTTCAACAATGAACTACACCGATATCTGAGCGAGCTTCGAGCAATGACGAAGCCAGTTGGCATAAAGCATGCCATCTGTAATGCTGTTGGGGGGCCTCTGTATGACTACCGCATGATCGCTGGCCAAGACTATGATAAAGCCAGAGGTGACTTTATTGAACCATTCGCGACCGAGGACGAATTCAACAAAAAGCTTCAAACCCCGGCGCTTCCCGGTGTCTCCCACAGGTCAGGGCACCAGATTGTCTTGACACATGCGGATATAAACATGAGAAATATCCTATACTATAACGGGAGAATCTCCGGCATCATCGATTGGGAAAATGCTGGCTGGTTCCCTGATTACTGGGAGTACACCAAGGCTCTCTATATCACAAAAGTCAACAGGCGGTGGCTGAGCATGATGGATCGGGTATTTGCAGCCTTCGGGGATTTCAAGGAGGATTATATCACGGAGCGTAAGCTATGGGATTATTGCATGTAGCAGCTTTTCTCACTTTGAGGAGCAAGGATATGGTGAGAAATTCTAGGCTGTATGAATGAACACCGTTTCGCAGTTCGTCATCCTGTACCTTACTTGAAACATTATCGGCCCAGAGTTGAGTCAACGTACCTACTAACTATGGATCAATTCAAGGATATTTATTTAATAACTGCTACTGCTCATTCGATGGGCCCGTCTGTCTTGGGACGCCTGCCATTCATCTCTTCTTCTCTCCACAACTTTCTCTGCTCCTGGCATATTTGTTGCGCCGTCTTGCCATCGCCATTCAGCATGTCAACCCCTGCAGTCCCTGAAACCTTCGATATCATCGTCATTGCATTGTCTTGCAATTGTTCAATCTCATCAATTGAATCGCCTGGCCAGACGGCACATGAAGCAGCTACATGAAGAGGCGTGTTATTGTCCATATTTACCAGATTGGCATCGGCGCCTTGCTCCAGCAATAGTGATATTACTTCAGCCTGATTTACTCCCGCTGCTGCCAAATGCAAGGGCGTGTTTCCAGCCTTGTCAGTATGTGTGACAGAGGCGCCGTGTGCAAATAGAATGCTCATAGCTCTGGTGTCGACACTGTGGGATGTTCCAGAGTCGCTCACTAAAGTATGCAATGGCGTCTCATGACTGTTATTCCGTATGCTTGCATCGGCGCCTTTTCCGCAAAGCAATTGAAATACACAAGTATAGCTTTCATATTGCCGAGCAGGATGTTGTGTAGCATAATGTAATGCCGTGTTTCCTAGGCAATCCTGGTTGTTTATTGCGGAAGGGTCGATGTCCAACAATAGATTGACGACGTTGATAATGTATTTAATCTTTTGTTCTTGTTCAGCCATCGACTGAATAAAGAGCTGCTCATGGGACATATGGCAGCGGGTTACCCAATGTAGTGGATGGCTGCCGCTACTGTCCCGAAATGATATCATGTCTGCAATCTCGACTTCACTGCCTCGACAGTCTATCAAAGTCTGGATGGCATTGAAGTTGGCATGAAATGATGCCATAGAAATCGCACTCATGTTGGTGACAGGAGCAAGGTCGAAATCCCATCCCAATTCGAAAGGATCTCTTGTTACCCTGGCATGAACATCGGCACCGCCATTGATAAGCCTCTTGATAATTTCTGGGCCTGCCCATCGTACAACCAATGTCAGAACAGTTTCAGGTGTGCCCATATCATCCCACAAAGGCACAACAATATCAGAGGCAGAAGCACCCCGATCCAACAACATATTGATGATGGTCTCGCTTTTCTCGACCGATGGCTGCCAGTCGAAAGCTTCGCAGTACAGAGTTGAATCGATGTCCGCCGCTGCCAAAATTGCAGTACAGCCATTGGCATCACGCTCGTTGATATCAGCATAATCTGGCTGGTTGTCGAGCAAGAATTGCACCATCTCTATATCAGCTCTTCGTGCGGCCTCGTTGAGCATGGTGAATCCGAGTTCCTTATAGCTGACAAACCCAGGTGCTATAGTAATTGTTTCCTGATGAGACAGAAGGACTTGAAGTACTCCAAGACTTCCGTTTTTGACTGCGACGTAGAAGAAAGAATAGTGGTCGGGAAGTTCGTCAGACTCACTTCCCACCGCTTGAGGGTCAATAGTGAGATACTGCTCTAGAGAAGTAACATCGTCACGGCGAAGTATCTCCCTAAGAAGGCGACGATCTTCGGTTTCGTACAGTCTTGTACCATCCTGACATGCCATTGTCATTGGCACATCAGGAATATATTCTTTATCGCGGGTGATCGGAGCGTGACTGAACTGCCGATAGGTTGATCTCGATGGGCGTCGAGGAGATGACATGCTGAAGATGACGAAGTTGAAAGGAGTAAGAAAACCTGTTTGAAACCAGAGAAAAATGTCAAGCATTTGATATTATTTTCGTTGGAAGGACTTTTGGTCTTATATCTAGCCAGTCGATACCAACACCAACAGTGACTCTTCGCCGGGCTTTTAATTTCGTTAATTTGTAGCTCCGCTTTGATTCTACCCCGTTTTATCTATGAGCTAGTGCAAGTATGACCCTGTGGTGGACCTTTACCGTTCAATGTTTCATCCGTCGAAAATCATGGAGTTGTGTATCCCCGTTGAGAGCAAGACACTACCTATACGGGTAACTTACCATGGGCTCAAGCACAAGGAAATGCTGAGTTGCGCTGCCACGATACTAGAAAGAATTTTACTCATATCAGAAATTTCATGCAGAGCCATTTCCGCAACGTCTGTTGGTTATTAGTTCAACATGTTGGTTGTCAAATGTGGATTGTGAGTCCACAGCTCCATCAGGCTAACAGGGTTCTGATCATGCGAGGCGTGAACGTATTGTAACCTATAGCCATCGTTGTTGCTTTCACTTGTGGGTTGTCTGAAAGTGCAGAGTATACTAGATACGTTTGTAGCTTTCAATCAAAGACAAACTGTAAAGTCGAAAGTCGAAAGTCGAGCGTCGCAGTACTTGGATGATTTGCTTCTTGCAATCATCTCATACCCTTAACGAGACCGCAATGGAAGTTAGACTAGTGGTTAGACAAGACAACAACGTCAAGCTGTCTGTCTAAGGCTCTGTTTCATGGATGTTTCCTCTGCACTTTGCTCAACATCTACTGGCCCTTTTTCACTAAGCCTCGCTTCTGGTGCTCTAGGCCTCTTCGTAAGGCTGGGGGACAGACGGGTAATCCACACAGTAGCCAACTTTCTCGCAACAAAAATGCTGGTTGATTCACAAGCGGTGTCCTGAAGGGCTCACAGTGGCAGTAGTTGCATTGTTGCCGAAGGAATAGGTACAGTTCCTGTTCGACGCTTCCGTGGTGACTATAAGATAAATGTTCCTGTGTGCAATATTGAAATGGAGTTCAAACTTGAGACACCAGAAGGTGAAAGGAAGGGTACAGTGTAAGCTGACCGAATCAGTTGCCATGGCCGACTTACTCCCAAGCTGTTGGTCCCTCCTCCCGGCAAGGACAAAGAATGATCTCACCAAATATTGTCAGCATAGGGAGATGATTTCCTGAAAGGCGCTCAAAGTGCAAATATTCGTGCCAAGATATGCAAGTTTCAGCTCTGGATGCATGTTGGCCCAACCTATTACCTACAGCGTCGAGACAATAATAGCCCATGAAATAGCATCTCATTACTCAATCTACAGTCATTGGCTGGATTCATAAGGCGTTCTTTAGCATTCCACCAAGCTGACGTCCTGCCATAGTCGCCAAGATTAATCCCACTGACAAGGATCATAATCTGCGCTTAAATATAGTACTGCCAACCCATGTCTCGAGAAGTTGGGGAGCGAAAACCAAACAAGTGCTATGCCATTTAATCTGCACCAACGGCTGAAGCCCTCATCATATCAGGCTCGCCCATGCCGAACTACGAAATAATAAGTTTCTTGCCCGAGGATTCCCGCCGACTGGCTCACACCACATCTTACCCTACTGATGGCCAAATGTTGATAGACTGTGTCAAAAGGCCCCAGCCGACTATGTGATACGGATGGAAGTCGTCCCTATTGGTATTCCAAAGGAGAGCCTTTCTGACGACGTGTGATGGAAATCAATCCGACATCCTGTCTATTCCTAGATGTGTGCTCACAGCCCACTCACAGCCTCAGACCGGTAGCAAAGGTTCCTGTACCACCGAGCTTCAAAGCAGTGAAATCTATACACGCGTTGTTGGGAGTTCTATTTATAGCATATCTATAGTCATGCTCCACCTGTCCAGGTCTTTGTAAATTAAAGCCACCACACTTACAGCTCAAAGAACCTAGAGCCATCCCGCCAGATGAAGGATCTGTTCATAAGTATCTTATCCAATAGGAAGAACAATGCATTTTGACCAACATATCATCACAGAGCGTTCAAAATCAGCTTATGATTTAAAGATTGCCATTTCCCTTAATGCTGGTGAAATTGAAGAAGAATATGTCGGAATTCATTTTATAGTAGATACAAACGCAACGATCCCTACGTAGAAGCCTCTGTCATGTGGTAGATGGACAGATAATTGTCTTCCATTTTGGAACACCACGAGCTGAAATCGACATGATGTGCTTTCCCGTCTGTACTACCACAAGGCAATGTGAGTTATTCCTGGACGGTAATAAATCCAATCGGTTTCTCAGGAATACGCCACCCCAGCCGAAATACGGCAGCCGACAGGAAAGTAGTCTTTCGCATTGATTAGGCCCTGTTTTACGTTTCTGCCTTGTAGCAAGGTAGGTTTGTAAGGATCGTCACGGTCGGCTGCAGCTTACTCTCTTGAATTTGGCATAGGACTTTGGCGTAGGCCTTTTTATTTCTGGCATAGTTTTACGGATAGTATAAAGCACCCCTAGACTTCTCTTGTCGCTATTCCCATCTCTCTCCCACCACACCAACCCTCAACGAGATACAGTATGCAGCAGAAATTTACCGACGCAATTAACCACTGGGGCTTCAACTGCCCGAAAGACAGCAAATTTTACATTTGTGAAAATGCCTGGTTCGAGTTCTTTGGATGCTGTGCATCTAATCCCTGCGCCGATGGTAGTGGAATGTGTCCATGGTCTCACAAACGGCCTCTTTCATATGACTCCAGAAAGCAGTCTTCGTTTCCCCCCCAAATCTGTTTAGACCATTTGAATTTCGCCTTCTACGCCTGTTCACCCACAAACAGTTCAACATTTCTAGGCTGCTGTCTTGGGAACCCATGCGAAAACGGATGTGGTGAACGTGCCCTTGAACTTTCAGGATTGACAAACATCAAAGAATATCGGTCTCGTTTCTTATACCCATCAGGCTTAAGTTCGACAAGGCCTTCATCCTTGACGATTGCTTTCGAGCCAACTTCAACGCTGCAGTCTTCTCCGTTTCCCTCTTCAGTCTACAACAAAGACTCCATTCGGAATGCAGCTTTGATGGGCCCTGAGGCTATGGCAACACTATGCGTTGCGGTAATTGTCGCTGTGCTGCTGTCCGTTGGTCTCATTGCGAAATATTGGTAAATTCCACAACAATCCTTCCTTTAGTATCCCGAAACCTGACATGTTTAAAGCAAAAACTCATCGAGAATTACTAAAAGTCATGGGTCTACCTACTGTCCAATTATCAGTCGGGAAATCGTCGACAGCAATGATAATCAAAAAGACGCTGGTACTCAGACTCCCACTGGTCTTAATACCACACATCTGGCGTCTGGCTGGAAATTGAAAAGTCTAACATTCCCAAAAACCACTGCATTCATTGTGTGGACTTGGAATGTAGTCTTGACATTAATTCCGATGTGTTTCATAGGTACGACATAATGCCTCAAGCTATCTCAAGGCATCTCAAACTTGCAAAAGTGTACTCCCGCTAACAAACTCCGTAGCTCTGGCGATAGTTGTCAATGACCTAGATGGCCGAAAAGAGTCACACTATGGAAAGAAGATACTCGAGTTAACCCGCCTGGGCCCTTCCTTGTATCCGATTTTGTTCGCTGCTGTCGTAGGTCGATTCTACAAGAACCTTGCTCGTTGGCGCCTAGAACAACCAGGGGGTATAAGTCTTGGCGTTCTGGAGCAGATCTTCGGTAGTCAAAGCTTTGCCACGGCCTTGGAACGCGTTTTCGTGGTCCGCACCCACGTTCTTCTCAGCATTCTTATTCTCTTCACTTGGGCACTGTCGCCATTAGGCGGCCAGAGTTCATCAAGAATTCTGTTCCTTGGCGATGGAGAGGAAACGTCAAACGGCACTGTGAATTATTTGCACCCGGCTTACCAAGTATCGAGCTACAACACCCACCGATCTCTCTTGCGTACCAGAGGTAGCGTTGCAGCATTGTATTCGTCGAGTCTCTCCTCGCCACTTGAACAAAAGCGCTGGCAGAGAGACATATGGGGGCTACCCAAAATCCCGCAGTGGAATCCAGACAAGAAGGTGGGAGAGAAATATGTCCTTGATCAAAAGTCTCTTAAGAATGGCACCTACTATTATGCATCCCTCCTAGGCATCAAGCTACGAGGTCTACAACTCTTGGAAGAGAAGACACGATACAACTTCACTGTTCAAACCTCATACGTCGATCTGCAATGCTCGCTGAAGACTGATAAGATAAATATCTACGAGAACGGCTTCCGCGACAGAGTTCTTCCAGTGATTTTATCAACATCAATTGTCCGCTTCCTTGGTCCGAGTGGAAGGCTCTTGAAGACCCCCCTCCTCTTCAACTGTTTTACTTTAGCGACTGGATATGGCGAAATGATCAAAAGAACTTGGAGCGTGCATGGTCGGAAATAAATTGTACGGTGCAATCAATTTTGATGGAGACAGAAATTCACTGTGGCCCAAGCCCATCAGCTACGAGTTGCTTTGCATATCAACAACAAAGGCTCATGGATGCATCCCCCAATCGGCTTCCAAGGCTCATGACAAGAAATCCCGGCGCGTTGAAGCATGCTGTCGCATCTTGGTCACAAGCATCTGGTGATTCAATGGTAGACAAACCGTCGGCCACTGAAAATTACATCATGAATGATACCAGCCCTTACGGCAGAGAAGCGTTCAGAAACTGGACGGATTTGGATCGTGAAAAGTTCCCCAAGGATATTTCACGGCGACTGACGACTGCTTTCAACACCTTCTGGGACGCTACACTGAACCCTATTGAACATACCAATACCACATTCGCGGCTCTCGATGATAACAGTACGGTGTATAAGGAATATTTCAACACTCAACCTTTCATGAACACAACGAATGCGACGATGACTGTCACTTACGAGGTGTATCGTGCGAATCGAGTATGGTTAGCATTTCTGCTCACAGCAACTCTGTTTCTACAGATACTTGCCATTCTGGGATTCGTACTTGAATACTTGATCGTGGGACCAGAGGTGCTTGGATATGCAAGTTCATTGACACGAGACAACCCGTACGTACCTTTTTCAACAACTGGATCAGGTCTTCATGGACCAGAAAGAGCGAGAGCTTTGCGGGATCTTCGATTACAACTGGTAGATGTGCAAACTGATGAGGATATTGGTTATCTAGCTGTTCGCGCCATTTCAACCAAGACAGTCGATGAAACCATGGAGCAGGGTTCCACAGAGGCATTGAACGAAGACGGGGTTTCTGAACAGGCACTATTGAGAAAGTTGGACCGTAAGAGGCGTTATAGATAGATTGTTGTTTCTGTTGATGAATTGATTGTTGAGTTGTTATGAGGGTCATATAGGATGTTACGGGCACGGTTCATTGGATTGAGGGTTAGTGGATGATGAAGATACTGCTTTTTGTACAACTCGATCAACGGTGTTTCTATTCTCTGCGTATACTAGGGTCCAGTCATTACTGTTCATATAGCTAGGCTACTGCTATTTCAGTTACAAATCCTCGTCATTTAGAAGAGTTCATGACCATAAGACTATGTTTTTCATTCAATCAATAGAATTCTAATCTAAATGTCTTGTGCCAGTATTAATATTTTGCAATAGGCGTCTTGGCATCTTTCGACTGAGCTTCCACACTTCCACCGTCTGCAGAATCGATACAATCTCCAGAGCTAGCATCCTCATTCGCTGCTAGACGCATTTCCAAATCAGGGTGCTTTGCCTTCCATCTGTTCATGTACCAAACACCACCCATCAGAATTGCCCACATAGTAAACTCAAAGACAGTCGCCGCGGGATAACCGTGCGGGAATTTCGGTGCCTCAACAGTTGGAAATGTAAAAAGAGGAATCCAGATCTGGTTACAGAATCCGAGAGTCATCATGGAAGAAATAATAAGTCCTCTTTCTCCATAATTCTCTTTGAGTGTCGAGTTGACCCACGAGTAGAGAATGGGAGACGCCATGCCTGAGAAGCCACCAAAGTAAAAGGCAGCGAATTTGAGACCATCAGGTACTGTCCAGATAGATAGAACGATGCAGGCGAAAAAGACAAAAGAGGCTTGAAAAGTCCAGATACCGCGAAGACTGAGACAACCAGCGAGAGTAGTACCGAGCCAAGATGAGATGGCGCGTAGGAGATCGATGAAGGTGGGAAGAATATTCACCAATTCGATTGAGTAGCCAGTGCTTCGAAGCCAAAGAGCCATATAACCGGTCTGTCGTTGTTAGTTTGGTGATCGACACATAACGGACAGGTTAGACTTACCCAGTAGTGTGCCTGACAAAGGAAGATATAGCAAGAGACACAGATCCACCACATAGGTCTACTTAAGGTGTACTTGAATGTCTTCCAAGTGATACCGTCCTTTTCAACAGTGGGGATACGCTTCAGTGCAAGGGCGTGTTCCTGTTCTGTCATGTACCATCTCCTCGGCGAAGTTGGTAACCCAGGCCAGACAACAAATCCAACGAAAGCTATCGGCAGAGTGATAATGCCCTGCACGATGAAGAGCCATCGCCAGCCCGCACGTCCAAAGACGCCGTCGAGATTTCGGTAGGCAGCTGCTTGGAGGTAGCCTGAGAACATGGAGCCTAGTGAGTTGCCCATGAACCATACACCTGCTCTCTTGAAGAGTTCTTCGTTCTTGAACCAAGAGCCAACTGTGATGGTAACATATTAGTCGATCGTCGCAATCACTGGGGTTTGTGTGAGACTTACGAATAAGATGAGTGCCACCAAATGAACTTGCTTCGAGAAACCCTGTCAATGCTCTAAGAATGTAGAGATGCCAACTGTGTTTTATTTCGGACTGGCAGAAGGCAATGATGGCCCAGATAATTTGAAGTGAAGGTAGCAAGAATGGTGCCCTGGAATGGTCAGCGACGTATTGTTTTGTGTAATAATCCTTCACTCACAGTTTGCCCTTGGTTTGCAACGTCATGAGAGGGATCTGGCCCAAAACATATGCCGTGTTGTCTACATTGTGTAAGTTTATAGATCCTTGGGATGTGTGATGAGTTGAAAAGAATTGTAGTGGAGACTTACAAGCCACGACATAGTAGTTCAGCTGATTTCCATACGCATGAAGGTCCTCTTTCATACCAGAAACATAGGCGTTGGTGATGTTTTGCTGGCCGAGGAACTTTGGAAATCAGTCAGTAGCTGGTTTTGGTAGGAGTCATTCGTATCGGGCGAACTTACGCGACAAAAGACTGGATGATATTAGTAACGTGTGTCAGCTCGCATTATAATCCCGAACTCACAGCTCAATGATCCAAATATCAGGATAGCTAGATCAAGCTTTCGAAGTAGTTTTCTCTCTTCCTTTGGGTAGTGAGACGCTGTTGTGTCGTTAGAACTTAAACAAGGGTGGTTGGGGTTTGCATGTACGTACGATACCAGTCGAAGACGGAGACAACAACTGCCCCGACCTTGTTCTTCTTGACATTTGTTATTATGCCCATGTTGAAACAACCAACACCTCTGTAGGATGTATTATGGTAAGACGATCAGGCGATGTTATGTTGGAAGAGAAGGCATCGGCCAATTGGTCAAGTTTTATACAGAACATTTACCCCGACTTCCAATGCCACTGATGAAGTCATCCCAAGCCACAGGCAGGTATGACGAGCTTGACCCCTAGACTATGTATCCACAGATAATATATTACCGAAATAATCCATCTCGATGCCACGGTCTTTGATCTAGGAACCGGGTGGCCAAGACTAACCACACCAAGATAACAATGCGCCCTCCACAAGACAACCCCGCGGGTACAGTTCTACAAACGGTTATATGTTGCAACGCTACATGAGCTACTAGACGACATTTGATATGCGTGGTTTCATTTATAGAAAACGCCATCGATTATCAGATGGCGACATCTGCCCCACTTGAGATATATCAACCAGGTAAGCCACTGAGAGGCACATCAACATGGGAATTGCGGGGAATATCCTCCTCAGTAATCTATTGCGACATTCCGATATATCGTCACGTAAATATGGTAATCTTTTTCCGGATTACTAACTGAACGAGAGACGGATGGATGCAACCGCTATGCGGGGTCGGAGACAGAATGAGTGCCTATGTCTACATCGAGAAGGGAAATGTTGTATATAAATGCGTTGAATAGCAGCACTTTAACAACAGAAATAGTCTTAACAATTGAGCTTCTTGGACCATTATATTCACTACCTTGCAAAATGCCATCAGCAACACAGCTTTATCAATACAACCACGTCCCTGAGACAAAGGCAAACCTCGATTGGGCAGACTGTAAGCTATAGCAACCAATGTACTTACTTGGCGTGATCATTTCCCTAACATTATCCTAACCAAAGTGCCAACAATCGACCTTTCTCTCTATGGAACAGAAAGTGGTAATGCTGAACTTGCCCAAACCCTTATCGAGGCCATCCGCACCAAGGGTTTCTTCTATGTTACCAACTATGGCATCTCTCAAGAGGAGGTCGACACACAGTTCTCCCTAGGTCAACAGTTCTACGAGCTTCCATTGGAGGAAAAGGTCAAGTATCAGCCAGACCTAGATGCTGGTGACTACAACGGGTACAGGCCTGCTGGTAGACGCGTTCTTAGTGGAGGCATCAGGGACAAGACTGAGGTTTGGAACATGGCCAGTACGTGCATAACCATTATTCAAAAGGGTCAAGCTAACATGTTGTAGCCAATGATGGTCATATCACCCAGCCTCTTCCTCGGCTGTTAGAAGAGAAGAAGACTTTGATTGAAAACTTCTCCAAAGACTTACATGACAAGGTCCTCGACCCACTTCTACACCTCATCGCCATTGCTCTTGAACTACCAGCCGACTTCTTCACCAAGCTTCATCAATGGAACGTCCACGATGAGTCTCACCTTCGATACATGAAGTATTCCAAGTTTAGCCCTGAGGAGCGAGAGAAGCTAAGCGATGGTCTTTGGTCACTAGGTCACACTGACCTGGGTACAATCACACTTCTCTTCCGTCAACCAGTAGCAGCACTACAGATCAAGGACCACAAGACTGGTGAATGGAAGTGGGCCAAGCCTCTTGATGGGAGTTTGACTGTCAACACGTGTGATGCATTGAGTTTTTTGACTGGAGGCTACATCAAGTCGACTGTTCACCGAGCAAGTATCCCGATTCATCACTGTCGAAATGGGAATCTTTGCTGACAGAAATGACAACAGGTTTCAGCGCCACCGAAAGATCAGGAGCATGTCGATCGTCTTGGACTTTTGTACTTTGCTCGCCCACAGAATGATCTTGTTTTGAAGACGATTGATTCGCCCGTGTTGAAACGTGCTGGATTTACTCAGAACGAGTTTGAAGCGGGCAATCATAAAGTTCCTACCATGGGCGAGTTTACTACCCTGAAGCAGACTTGGCAGCAGAGAAAGGGCAAGGTTTACAAGGAGGAAGATGGAGCTGAGATCCTGCCAGGGTTCCAAGGAAAATACCATGCGTAGTCTTGGATGTTATTAGATGGTAGTTCGTTAGTGTTGATTAGTACAGATTAGAGACAATCCAAGAGTATTGATATGTTCGTGTTCCGTCCATAGATGAAAGTGACCCTTGTTTAGAATCCCTGTCACGATAAGTCACTTTCCATCACTATTGGCTGACATCTGAAAGAGGGGCTAGTGAATGCCGATTGGTCATCGGAATATCTTCCGGGAGGCTGCGACTGGATAAGACAACAAACTCAAATCAACACGTCGCGACTAAAATTAGGGTTACGGAAGACGATAGGGCTCTGTGTTTCAAAAGTCAAAGTGCGAGATTTTTTTCACTAGATTGACCCCAATGTGAGTATCTGTATACTGTTTAAACGCATATACTTCCCAATTAGGCTTAGTGTGCTGACTAATCCGATTATTTATGCAACTAAAGTGACACTCTCACCTCAAATTTACAGCGCATTTTATCAGCTACAGCACTTCAATTTACAGCGCATTTCATCAGCTACAGCGCTTTAATTTACAGCGCATTTCGGCAGCTACAGCGCTTCAATTTACAGCGCATTTCAACAGCTACAGCACTTCAATTTACAGCGCATTTCAACAGCTACAGCGCTTTAATTTATAGCGCATTTCATCAGCTACAGCGCTTCAATTTACAGCGCATTTAGCACCTCAATTTACAGCGCATTTCAACAGCTACAGCGCTTTAATTTACAGCGCATTTCAACAGCTACAGCGCTTCAATTTACAGCGCATTTCATCAGCTACAGCGCTTTAATTTATAGCGCATTTCATCAGCTACAGCGCTTCAATTTACAGCGCATTTCGGCAGCTATAGTCCACTAAATTACAGAGGGTCTATGCGCTGTAGGCCCTGTAATCGATAAGCCTTATAGCGGGGTTATCCTTCAAACGGGTCCCCACAGAGGGGGTGATTGCATTGATTTTTGACGTTTTCTGACTTTTGAAACACAGAGCCCTATCGTCTTCCGTAAGGGTCACTCTTTGCAGCCATTTTCCGTCGATCACTCGATCAATGTCGCAGCAACTTCGACCGCTGGTACCTCGCACAGCCCCGGGTCAGCAAAATATTACTCCGCTAGATAGTGGGACTAATGGTTCTGCAAGAGAGCTTGTGTCTAGACGGAAATACACCCCTACGGCTTGCAGTATCTGCCGAAGACGGAAGACAAGGGTAAGATGACAATGAATAAGCCGTGTCTATTCTCTACAGGGACTATTTAAAAAGTCTTTGCTAACCGTGTAATCGTGCAAATAGTGCGACGGCGAGCGTCCCACTTGCTTCGCGTGTATCCGCAATGGCCGTTCAGCGGAATGCACTTACGAGACACAGCCAACAGAGACACAGAGCCAAGCACTGAAGCGCAAGTACACAGCCGTGGATGGCGAAAATAGTGTCCATCGTAGATTTATCGACATTCTTCGGTCGCACCCTGCTCAAGATGTCAACGATATCCTCAACCGTCTTCGTGGCGGAGCCGGCGTCGATGAACTTGTCAGGCATGTCGAGTCTGGAGACATGCTCTTGGAACTCGCTGTTGGACCAGACGTACAGTGGCGACATAACCCTGGCGGCTTATTGAACATCCCCGATTTACTTAAGACGGCTAATAACCCTTATGTCAAGTCTCGTGTCTATCAAATTAAATTTGATCCATTATCGCAGGCGAGACAACAAGCACCCCCATCAGGATCCATTGCTCTGTACAATGCGCCATATCACACTGCCGGGATGTTCAGCGCCCTACTTGACAGTTGTCAGCCGTCAAAGTGGACCAACGTATCTAAAGATGATGAGCTTCTCAGAGAAATACTTCGCCGTTACTTTACTTCTGTATACGTATTTCTTCCTTTCTTCCACAAAGACTCTTTCCTATATGACATGGCACGCGAGAAACGTCGCTTCTGTTCCTCCTTGCTTGTCAACTCAGTTCTGGCAGCTGGTTGTGTAAGTAAGCATCGTCCCGTGTCCAGATAACAACTGACCACCGTGAATGTTACTAGAGAGCATGTCCCAAACTACCAGATCGTCATGAATTTTGCAATCCGTCTCTGCTGCAGTACAAGTTCCTGTCGGAAGCTCGTCGGCTACGAGAACTATCGGTTGGTGAAAGTACTATCACAGGAATACAAGCAGATATGATACTGCATCTTGAGCATGGCATGAATGGCCAAGATAAACTGGGGTGGTCTCTCTGCATTGCGGCTGTAGCTTCAGCACAAGATCTAGGACTCTTTGATCATTATCCCCCTACAATGAGCAATGCTCAAAGAACAGTACGGACAATGACTTCATGGGCTCTATTTGCCTGGCAGGGGTATAACAGCAGGATCTGCATCACACGAAGCTTATAAGGTAACATCAATACGCAGACTTCAGAGCTATCACCAAGAGAAAGCTCCTCTTCTCACATCACCGCCCAGTGTGGCTTTGCCTACTGCCGACGAAGCCTTTGGGGAGATTTGGATCAAATACGCCGCCTCACATTCACCGATACCCGTTCACTTCAGCAGCACGTTTGTGGTTCTGGCCAAGTTTCGAGCTATTCTCAACGCAATCACTGACCGACTCAACTCCCCGGTCAGTTCACAGCAAGTTATGGATATCAGTGAAGCCTCGATATTTTATCGTCGGCTTCAGGATTGGTATCACGGGCTTCCAAGCTATCTTGACCCTTACAATGTGGTGTTTCCTGCCCACTTCAATCTACAGTAAGCCATTCTACTATACTCTGGTTTAATTCCGGCGCTGGTTCTCGATTGTTTCGGAGAGTTAACACAAGTAGCATGCATTACTGGCTCGTTGTGGAACGTCTCTTTGCACCCTACGTAACAGACAATGTCATGAACACGTCCATAGAGCTAAACCCTAGGAAGATCATCGATGATGCTAGAGTATGCATGCGAACCCTCATTCGACTTTATTACGGAACTCATGGCGACGACGGGTATGACTTATTCGGTGTTCTCATCGCCCAGCACGTAGGCTTCTCGGCTCTTGCAAGCATGAACCCGACACAACAAGCCACCGATAGGTCTTTACAAGAGATCAATGACTCTGACGCCCTTATATCTGCCTGTATCCTTCGAGGGCAAGGTCGTATGGCGTCCCTGAGCGATATTGTACTCCGAGTGATGTATAAAAGCGCACCTTCAGATCTGGCGAGCAAGATATCCAGATTTACCAACATAAACAACGGCGATAACTCATCTGTGCCGTTGCCTCCGTCTCAGACTGAATGGCCAATTTATGTGGGTCAAGTGTATCAGAAAGATCAGCGCAGGCTGGGGAATTTGTTCCGTGCCATTGCTGAACTATCGGAAGGGAATAGAGAAACCGAGGAGGAGGATGATGAGGAGGATGATGGGTTTTTCCATATCACAGACTCGATATAGAGTATGGTTTCTTTATTTACAAACCAAGTTTCTGAAATGGTAAATTATATTTCTTGTTTCCAATACTATTGCACTAGCTTGGATGTTTATGGCTGCAAGCGGAAGTTCAGGGTACCAGTGGTGGCATGCAGTCAAGCAGATACCTATGTTACGAGGAACAAGAAATCGCTCCATCATGACTTGTAAGGTGGTCTGTCTTAGACAACACGCCACACCATGGTATAAACGTCATAATTTGATTGGAATGTGATGGTTGGGCGTGATCAAGGTTTAGTGGCTCGCAAGTTGAGTACCGAAGAAGCCGGGCGATCCTGGCAGCTATAAGAAGGGAGCTGGAGAAGCACTCGAATTGAGACTCTCACTCGAACAAGTCACTAACTACTGGGACAACCTATCTCTGATTTTACAACCACTGCATCCGATTTCTATAAATACCTTGTATTCTATTTTGACAGCTGACATCAGCTCATTGTCTCCAACAATCACTCAACAACTCTCGACATCGATTCAATACTACATGGGGCCGCTTTACAAGAAAGCACTTATCGTTGGGGCTACGTCTGGTATTGGCGCGGCCTTGGCGTCTAAACTGGTTGCGAATGGGACCAAAGTTGTCGTTGTGGGACGTCGACGGAAACGTCTGGATGAATTCGTCAAGACCCACGGCTCAGATGTTTCCAGTGCAATCACCTTCGACATAACAAAGCTGTCCCATATTAAAGGCTTTGCCGACACGGTTATCAAGTCAAATCCCGATCTCGACTGTGTTATCATAAGTTCTGGTATACAACGAGGCTTCGACTTTTCTCAACCTGAGACAGTTGACCTGTCGCTACTCGGAGTAGAGCTCACAACGAATTATACTGCGGCTGTTCACCTTACAGCAGCGTTTTTACCTCATCTTAAGAAAGAACCCCATGGAAACCTGGTGTACATCAATGCTGGCTTGGGACTAATCCCTGCCATGAGCAGGACGCCAAACTACAATGCTTCAAAAGCCGCCCTACACGCATTTGTCATGGACATACGCTATCAGTTGCGCGATGCTCGGTGTCCTTTACATATCGTGGAGGTATTCCCACCTGCGGTACAAACCGAATTGCATAACGAAGAACATCAACCAGATATTGTCAACGGGAGTGAAATAGGTATGCCATTAGACGACTTTATTGATAAAATGTATGAGGAGTTGGTCAAGGGCAGCGATCAATTTGCCGTTGGGTTTGGAACGGAACTATTTAAAGAAGGGGGTTGGGAATTCCAGCGAGGGAAGATGTGTGACGAAGTGAGGGGCTTATTGAATGTCGCATTGGAGGATTATTTACGAAGTTGATGATATTTTTGAATATCGAGATATAATAAAAATCTAATGGACTTATCGACCCATCGAAACTAGTTGTGACTACATCTACCAGGAAACATCTCATTTGATGGATTCCATCTTGTATATCAAGGAGCGGTGTGCTTCGGGCCGTCTCATTCCGGGTCTATATACCAGCAATCCGCACCACGTCAACTCATACACACCTTAAACTACTTCACTCTACATCCTTCACCATGGTCAACAAAGAAATCCAAGAAAAGCTCAGGGCCTTTGTTGCCGAGCGAGACTGGGCCCAATTCCACACCCCCGAAAACCTCGCCAAGAGCGTCTCCATCGAAGCCGCCGAACTTCTCGAGTGTTTCCAGTGGGGCGCAGAGCCTGATCCAAAACGGGTGCAGGAGGAACTCGCAGACGTTTTGACCTATTGTCTACTTCTTGCTGACAAGATGGGTGTCGATCCGGATAAGATTGTGTTGGATAAGCTTGAGATTACGAAGAGGAAATACCCTGTTGATAAGGCGAAGGGAAGCAGTAAGAAGTACAACCAGCTTGACGATGGTGAAGCTTGATTTTTAGGCGGGCGGCGGGAAACAGGGTTGCTTTGTCTTGGACGATGGAGGGAAGGGCTAGTTAAGTGACATTTATGCCAGAGGTCTGATAAAGGCACCGCCTCTTGTATTAAAAAAAGAGCGTTGTGGGACTTATTCTAAACGAATTTACATTGCAATCTCGTCTATCATTTACAGAGAAGTTGAAAGAGCTCCCATCTTAACTGTTGAGCACGGCGCGTCATACACCGAGGGCTTTGCAAAATCTACCCCAGCCTGGGAATCCTTACCCAGTACAATTAATGTCTCACGATCTGGGTCAAATTCAGGCCACCCGATCTTCGCAAGACCAGACCAGGGGTCATCGCTAAAAGAAAACCATGCGTGCTGCATTATCTTAGTTAGCTCTTCTTGATCTGCAGATGGCGCAATCCCGCTGACATCCTGGGATGCGCCAAAGATCATGTGCAGATCCACGCCATGGTACGCGCCACTCGAAGGGAATAACCTTGTGTTGTTCCAGTCTGCCATGTAGCGGTATGCCCATGAAGGTACCAGGTGGACCTTTCGTGCCTTGGCTTGGTACGAAATAGGGCAAGTGAAAGATTCGAGAAGGAATGATTTGACCTGGGCGTCGGTAGGTGTAACTCCATTTCCATAGGCAGGAATACGGTAATAGCCATCTTCATTGTTGTTATGGCCAAACAATATGGGAATCCTGGCAAAACTTCCAGCCTCGGTTAGACTGAGATAATCCGAAAAGACAATATCTCCATCGGGTTTGGGATAAAATGGAGGGATAGATCGAAGAACACTGGAGCTGGAAGCAGGTTTTACAGCAGAAGCCGCTTTCTTGATATCCTCCCAGTGGACCTCACGCATGCAAGCCATCACGTCGCTGCTGGCGTCACAGCCAACTCCAGATACAACCGTCTCCCAATTCTTTTCCTGGACGGCAGCAGAATTGACAGGAAAGCTAAACGCATTCCCAGATGGGGCAATTATGCCGTTAACAATTGGATCTTTCTTGTAGGCATACGTCCAGTAGTCAACAGCCACGCCTCCGGATGACTGACCAGCAATAGTGATTTTCGAAGGGTTTCCACCAAAGTTCCAAATGTTGTCGCGAATCCACTCAACCGCTGCACGCTGGTCGCGAAGACCTAAGTTCTGAACACCACCTGCTGCACCAGGGAATCCAAAGATATTAACGCGGTAGTTGACGGTAATAACGATAATATCCTCGGCGTCAGCAAAGTACTTGCCGTTGTAGAACGGACTGTTGGTATTTCCAATAGCAAATCCTGCATTGCTAGCTTAGTCAGACTCTGTATGAGAGATATATCAGTTACTTACGACCACCATAGAAAAATACCAACACGGGTTTGTTAGCCTTTGCAGAATTGGGCGTAACCTTTGACCAAATGTTAAGAGTGAGGCAATCTTCACTCTGCGGAGTCCCAGCAGCGCTGGCAAAGTAGGAAATGATGCGCTGGGCCTGGGGTGTCATATCAGGATAGTCGACCTTCTTGCTAGGCGAAAGAGGGCAGTCATAGCCAAACTTTGCCGCCTCAAACGGGATCTTGGAATATGATTCGATGCGCTGTGGAGGCGCGAATCTCAAGTCGTTGATGGGAGGCTTGGCATAAGGAATGCCCAGATACTCAATAACACACGATGCGTTGTCTGTTGTATGTCCTGTAATAGGTCCATTGGATGTGTTGACGGTCATGTACCGGGAAGGATTGCACTTTGGTGCGGCAGAAGCAACACTTGCCCAGAGGGCAAACACGGTCGTCCAATTAGCCAAATACATGTTGCAGTTTTGACCGTCCCAGGAGTACTAGGAGCCAGTAGGTGTCTCACCTTGCGCTGAGGGATCTCTCAAGTTTATCCCTCCTGACCGGAAAATAGCTGCGCCAAGTCCGAATGCCTATTATGCTAAAACCCACAGCGGATGTAACCTGGCCAGGGTATCAGGTCGACCTTCCTAAATGAGTAGACGCATATATACTTTGCTAATGAACGAGAGTTCGCAGTAATAAACTTCTAAACGATAGTCATTCATTATTCTTTCTTTTCTTTTTAAACGTCTCATGTAAGGAGATAATTAGCCCAATATTAATGGTTTGTGCCATATCCTGTATTTACAGGTTTCTTTCCAAGTCCCTTATGTCAAGCGAGTAATAATTTTCCATGGCCCCGGCAGAAGCTAAATACCCATGACCCTTGGTCCTTCGAAAGACGAGTTCATTTTTATTGTTGTTTCCTACCTAACGATAGATGATTGCCACTATTGATACTTTGATATCGTCACTTAAAGGAGCTATCAATATAAGCTTCGCGTTCAGCGGATCGGTATATTGGTTCTTAGCTTTGACACGTGTTATCTGGCAGGGTTTCAGCCTTGGCGCTGTACGTCATAGCGTTACTAAGACACAAGTAAACTTTTGTTACTCAAGAATGAAACATTCACCTCACCGCTATGGGAACTTTGGTGTATTGATCTTGGCGGAAGTCAATGTGGTAGTTGGGACTTTGGTATCTGTATAGCTATTGGATTTTGTAGTCCGTGCCCCGAAAGGATTACATAGGATTCAAGTGGTAGTTAGCTTTGTGATTGGCCCACATACTACTGTGTCCCTATATGTACATGTCCTTCGCCAAGTGTTTCTAGGATTTAGGATTATAAATATGCACAGGCGATCCTTCGGAGGAATCCTTTATTCCTCCCGGGTCGATCAGTGTGATCCGATGGGCTGTTAAAGGGTAAGTTACTAATGGAAATACTTACCTAGAAACTCTCATTACTATAAAACCCTCGACAAGAGTCCTGAATAACGAGTTCATCTACAACAATACGGCATCAACAACCTCAACTCGTTCTTCCATCCATTATCAATACCTAAACCATGAAGGTCGCTCTCTTTTTCTCCGCTCTCCTCTCAGCCCAGGTCTTGGCGATTCCTGAACCTGATACCACAGTTGTCAAGGACGGTGAATTTACATACACTGGTATTGATAAGGTATGAAAACCCCAATATCGATCATATCGTCATGTTATTAATTCTTTTCTACAGGGACTTCTGTCCCTTCGAGGCCTTGAAAAGCGTTGCAATTGCTTCCCAGAATGCCGCAGGCCAGGCTCCAACTGCGCCCCAGGCAAATGTGAATGTTCTGGGGACTATGGCTGTTGGTCATGCAGTGGTGGTCGTATGCAGTGCCAGCCAGGACCTGGCTCAGGAGTCTGCTGGACGAAGTAGATATAGGTTCCGAATAAGGGACGCTAAAAGACAAGGGTTTCCTTTCATTTCTAGATGACTTGTAATGCACTCTTATCCTGTGACTCTTGGCCAATCCCTACAAAGACCAAAAAGCCTTCGACAAATCTTCCCATATTCCCCAGACAAATCAAAATGTTTCCACGATCCTGTGCCATGATGACACAATCTTGCCTCGGGATCTGTCATGGGTTTCCTTCCCATGGGTCCAGTACGACTTCCGTGACTTGGACTTCGTAGAATTAGCATCGCCTGAAACGTAGGTAAGTTGAACTTACTGGAATGCAGTTATAGGAAGGATAAGTATGTCATTCACCAACTTGGGTCTGCCTCCATCTTTTACTCCAGTCAAGCTGGTCCATCGGAATCCCACATGGTCCTCCATCCAAGTTTTTGTAGCAAGAGTGACAGCTGCAGGGCCGGTTCGCTTGAGCGGGTCACTGTTCAGAGCCGCTGTCTCGTTGTCTTTTGTAAAGCTGCGCAGATTGTCCATGTAGCGTGTGACTATAGGGTGATGAGGGGCAGCTGCGAATGTCCATTGCGATAGCTGTTGAGGGTATGTGTAACTTAGACGCCAGTAAGCGTCTGAGGTTGGATCGTTATCAGCTTCCAAGCCCCAAAGAAGATTGACTACTCTTGTTTCGTCGTCTAGCATTGCCGAATCGTTATGATATCCGTAACCTCTTCCCGTGTCGCCGTCTGTCCAGGTAGCTATGTCCGATGGTCCGATCCAGGAAGCTGGACGCCGTATGAGCTCGGTGTCGAGATCGCCATACTACACCAATTAGAGAGAACGATGAAATATTGTTGGGGGGTTCTTACTATTCCGCCAAAGTGCTTGCATACTAGAATGCGAAACACGTCGCTTCGCTCGACTGGTGTCAAGATTGAGTCATAGGTATCAAGGAAGTCGTTCTCATATTCTTGGATCAGGGAACGCATTCCGACATCATCCCAGAATAGGTATGTCATTGCAGGACCATGTTCAACGTTGATTGAAGCCTCGAGCCATAATTCAACCCAAGGTAAAATTTTAGGATTCCAGCCATTTGCTGCCGTGTCTTTCCAGGTCTGGTGGACAATCAAGGGAATATTCGAGAAAGGCATCAGTCTCTCTTTCCTGGATAGAGCACTTTCAGAAGCTCTGCGTGCAGCGTCAAGAATGTTTTGGGATTGTTTGTGATTCGCATCAGTCCAAGACGGGGGAATATACCATGCTTAATTCAAAAGTTAGGATTATGACGTTCTATCATAGCGTGAAGTATTATTCTGGAAGGTTGACTTACCGCCTCCTGTGCCATTGGACGAATAGATATGTTGATGGATTAAAGGATAGTACTTCTCAATATTCCCTTCATGAGAGTAAATCAAAGGTAATTTGATTGCAACAATCCATGATGCTGTGATAAAGAGTAAAGAAAGGGCCAAGAGTCGTGTGTATCGTGACGGACGAAGGAGGACGTTGAACAAAGTGAATTTGCGTATCATGTTTGAAACTTAAAACGGAATAATTAAAATAAAGACGATTCAAGTGCTGTGTCGTTTAGATTGGGTCAAATATTTGAATGTTTGGCCGAATTTGACGTCTTGGCATGGCATGAGGTAGACATATCTGCTTTCCAATGGTCTGTCTAGTAACAAAACTAGGGAAGTGTGGATGGTCTCTGCACGATCCTTTATACGGACTGAATTATGAAACATTTAATAAAGAAGCATAGCCCACCTTCATATTCACAACCTTGCCATTTTCGGGAGCATAATCATACTTTTCGCCAGCCACAATTACGACAACTTTAGTGTGATGCAAGGATAAGTTGAGAGATGCCGGCGTTTTCTTAATTTGGTGTAGTTAGCGGCTTCATCAAAGTGAAATACCCAATGGCTAGGTCGCTTCGAGAAAAGGTCCAATGATATGGACTTTTTCAGTCGGGCCCTGTTTGAGTCATGGCAGCGGAATCGTCCCCAGGTAATGCACGTGGAACTTGTCTTGACGTTACAGCAGCGTGATGAATGTTAATCGTAAAGAGACTCGGACTTAGAGTTCGAATCTTGAAACGTGGGTATTTCTCCTTAGTTGTCCAGGCATAGCTGAGCAGTTACGTCCTCCCCTCTGATCACTGGAGTGACAAATTTCGATGTTGGAGAATGAACTAGTCGAGATATCATGATACCGCTAGTTGAAAGCTTGGATCCCCGTTTCATCGCAAAGAAAGATATGAGTGTTTTATTATTCTGTTGGTGGTATCATAAGGTGCGTCCTTTAGATTGGACGTGTCGTATAATGGATCCTTTAAACGAAAATAAACGGGGCTAACCGGCTAAGATGCCGAAAGCTAGTCCAATTAAAAGGGGGTGTCGTAAACGTTCATCTTGGTCCTGGTTCATACGTGCCGGTCATTAAATTTAGTTCTTTTTGACGGACACTATGACAAATTTAGTAGGATTTTTTGTTCGATCCTTCAATGATCTTACAACTTACATTAGAAAAGGCGCTTGTCCCTTTACGACGGGAAGATTGGTTGTCAGGTTACGCGCGTCCACTTCTCAGCCCAACTGCGTCAGGGTCTGGACCATTAACTAGCGGAGTCGTAGACGATCCTATGGAAGGACTAAATAGACATTGGCTTCCTACGAGGAACGTTGAAGGTAATGATTTCTTCTCTATGGCTTGACACGCTGAGTTAAAGATTAAATACAAAAACTGTATCACAGCTTATATTGAGTTTTGTGATCGACAGGGCCTGGAAGTTTATTTTTTTTATTGTTGAACTACCTACTGACACCGTACTGTTAAAAGCATCCAGTTTGGATAACTCGCCTCCTCATATCACAGCTCAAATAATTGTTCTAAAATTCAAACTCACAGAATACTAATGGCCAACCAGAGCCTGGTGACTAGGACCATATCTGTTACCCTGTGGCTTTGTAGAATCGATGATTCGCCGCAACTCCACCATTTCTTCATCGCTCAACTCAACATGTCTAGAAGCAAAGTTTTGTTCCAGACGCTCCGGCTTCGTTGTTCCCGGGATAGCGATAAATCCCTGAGCCGCTACCCATGCCAGTGCAATCTGAGTCAAGGTGACACCTTTCCGGACAGCAAGCCTCTTGATCTCCTCGACGATCTTCTTATTATGATAGAAGTTGTCGCCTTGGAATTTCGGCGCTAAGATTAATTAGTATTTTTAAACCATATTCGCTCAGGCTGATGAGACACATACATCCGCGACGGAAGTCATTTGCAGAGAAGTCGTCAGGACTCTGGTAGGGGAAATCATCAACTAGCCAGCCATGACCGAGGGGGCTATAGGCAACGTATGCAATGCCCAATTCTCTGGCAGTGTCGATGAGGCCATCAGTTTCGTGCACTGTTTCGAACGCAGAATACTCGGCCTGAATGGCATCGATCTTGGCAACTATGAAAAATGTTGGTTAGTAACATGCCATAAAAGGAAAGAATGTCCTTACTGGAATTGGCCTTTCGCAGAGTTGCAGCAGAGCACTCTGACAAGCCGATGTACTTGGTTTTGTGTTGCTTGCGAATCTCATCAAGCGCACCAATTGACTCCTCGAGGGGTGTTTCTATATGACAGTTGATTAGTTGCTGCGATTAACACATCAGAGTCGATAAAACTCACTAGGGTCAATGCGATGGAGATAGTAAAGATCGGGAGTAAAGCCGAGCCTCTCGATCGTGCCATCAATGTATGTCTTGATATGAGATGCCGAGTTGGTAACCGAGCCGTCACCAAAACAATCGAAACCACACTTGGAAGCAACTACTGGTGTTAAATTTGATGTGATAATAGCTGATAGATTACTTACTAAACACTTTGTTGCGAACTTGATGCTTTCGAATAAAGTCTCCCAGGAGCTTTTCATTGACGCCAGCCTGGTAAACAACCTAAGATATGATATATCAGTATTACAGGCCTAATAACAAAATGAATCAATCAATCCAAACGCACCGCAGTGTCCCAAAAAGTACAGCCAAGCTCAATTGCTTTGAGCAACACTGGTTCGGCTTCTTCAAGACTTAAGTTGTTTCCTAAACCAAAGCTGATACCCATGGCTCCAAAGCCAGGGGAAGCGACTGTGGTGTCAGCGAAAGGAAGATTCTTAACCATCTTGAATTGATACAGAAATAGAATATGTGCTGAGAAGGAAGGTTGTTTCAATGTCGTTGGTGATTATCTTATAACTTTTTATGATGTCTTCGAGGAAACTTGCAGAATTAAATCCGTCCTTAACTCCGTCGTTATGTCCATGTATACTCAGCTGTGGATCCAACACTAATGCAACTGGCTGATATGTGCTAAACCTGGTTGGTAATTTCTCGGTACTCGTCTCAGATATCAATGGGATACCATCCACGATATAATGGAGAAAGACTTTAATAGATCGTAGGTAACTCACTTTATCGGCAGAGGTCTCTGGAGTTATGAATTACCAAATCGATAAGTCCGTTACATCTAGTTATCACCGTGACATTCATGTACGTTTTAACACCTTAGATGTTTGCCACTGCTAAATTTGTCTTGTAACTTGAACTTGAGAGTTAGAGACCTCTGCATAGCCATTTACCTCTGCAGAGGCTAGTGAAATTCGTACTTACACAGACTTGGCAGTGTCAGTAATATACTCAGTATATCAAGTACAATCAGATCAAGACAATGCAATATACAAATCACCAACATCATACAAAGTCGTATCAAACCACCCTTCAATACGCCAATCCATCCCCGCGGCAGAAATTCCCGTAGCCCCTAGCTTTACCTGCAGATTTTGATTCTTGTCAATTTCGATGCGGTTCAAGGCTGTCAGAACCACCGGAGGACTCTTGAACATGTTGGCAGGAAAGTCAACACGACCCAGGTTCTCCTATCTGGGTTGATCCCAAGGCCTGACGTCTGAGACTTTGTATGTACCGCTGGTAACTCCTGCTTTATCACTTAGGTACGCAATCCAGTGAGCTATAGCAGTGTAAAGAACAGTATCGGCGCAGGTGTCAATATTCATTGTGAAGCCTTATGGGGAGATATCACTGGCTGTAGCAACGACACGCCAATTACTGTTTTTGTCCATGTCAAGCGAGCTTAACCAGACGATGACCTTTGGAGTGCCTTTGAATTCTCGAGTAAAGTTGATGCGACAAGAGGTCTTTTGTTAAGGCCGGTCCCACGGATGATCATCAGTGGTACTGAACTTTCCCAATTTGGAAGTCGGGTTCATTGTCGGCGACCTGAAGGGCAACGCAAGCTGCCGAGTAGATGGTTGTGTCGGCCCAAGATTCTCACTCGAACCTTGTGGCCGTTTCGCCACATGGACCCAACAGGGATTGTAAGTGCTAGGGGACTTTGAGCACCAGGGACTGCGTCGCCGGCTGTGAGTTGATGACCATTCTTTGGGTTCTCTTGCATGGATAGCATATCGGCCTGGGCTTGACGGTTAGGCTCGATGGGCATTTGGGTACACATATGGATAGACATGATGAGTGGCGATGGTAGTGAGTCGTGGGAAAATGATAGTAAGTAAGAAATGCCAGTGTTCTTGTAATGGACCCCAATGTTCTACACGCGCGACTCGAGAACCTGTATTTATAGACGACTTGTACTACGGTAGTCGATATCTATCATCGCCCTCTTAGGCGGTAGGTAATGAATGGAACTTCCCAGCTACTTTCAGCTCTATCAGCTTTGTCTCAGACCTCCCAACTATTTGGTTCGTGGCCTATTACTTCTGCTCAATACTCTGTCTCTACAATTCGATAGCTTAGATTCCTCAATCTCTGTCACTTTCTGACCCTGTCGGAGACTTTCCCGGAACATCTACTACTATGGTAAGGTACGAAATCAGAAAGTATATTCCGACAATACCCAATCAAGATGTGCTATTCATGAAAGCTGAAAGATGCCGAAGGCACTAAGTCTCAGTTATTGAAGCTTCTACTTAAGTTAAGCATATTGAAGTCATCTTTCTCAGGTCCAGACTTGAGATAGAGGCTGATTCCCTTTCATTAAAGTGCCATCTAAGACATGGCTCCAGCTAATGCAACAATGCCTTCCAGCTCGTCATGTTCATCCCAACTACAAAAGTGGTTCTACATTTTGTCTCTGTTCTTGGTGCAACGCGGCAAATATACCCCGCAAGTTCTCGTCGTCATTTCATTGTCTTGTGACTTATTGAAAGACCTTATTAACTCCAGCCAACCCCAAAATCAATGATAGTGCGAAAATGTGTTCGGGCCCTTCAGAGTTCTTTGTCTCCTCACTTCACGGTAACGGAGCAATCTCCGACGGCGAATTTCCCGTTACCGTCCGTCCATCCAGCCAAGGTGCTGTCATCAGACCTCAAGGTTTTTCACCATTCGAAAGGTTTCAGGTCATAACTAATCCATTACAAGCCCCATCGAACTCCATTGGAAAACTACACTTTCCACTTCCAACACTCCGGTCACCTGAGGAAAAAACAGTCTCTGGCAAACTCACCGGACATGCAATTTCATCGGTCCAGCTGGAGATTCTGATTTCCCCGCACGGTCAGTCAGCCACAGACAGTGCCTGCTGCCAGGTTACCCAAGTCGGGCTTTATGCAGGGCGAGATCAGATTGGACTGTGGGACAGAGATGGTGGCTTACCAACGGACCAAGATACGAGAATTCCGGTGTGGTCTGTATTGTCGGGGCGGAGGATAATCCATTCGACGACAATCCCAGCGGACTTTGTGTAACGCTGACAGTAGCATTCAGTAGTGGCTCGTCAGCACTGCTAGTGTCTTCGGTGGCTTTGATACAGTCTGTGAGAAGTAGGAAGAAGCACTGATTTAAAAGATACTTAGTACATTCTACTATGTAGAATCATTCAAAATCTTTGAATCCAATGTATTCCTCTGTCCGTCGGCCGTTGAAGAGCATTCACACGCTTCACCGCAAGACACCAATCTGAACGTGTGAGAACTCATATCAACACGGAGACACCACGTGCTGTAATATTGACTCTCGGATGCTATCCCGATATCTACTCATTATTTCCGTCGGTAGCAGAACCGCTTGTAAGTTGATACATGGCCATTGGTTTGTATAGGCGCGCGTGACATGTCCGCCATGTTTATAACACAATCTCCCCTCTCGATGACTCTTTGTTCTTGTTCTCACCTTTCTGGACATATGAAAGTGCAAATGCAGTCAGACCACTTCTTGTAACCCTACCAAACAGGGTCAGAACAGCTTAGGTCATCTCTTGGAAGGTCAATTGTCCGACTGTCTTCTGGGCAGCTGTGACAAAGGCAATCCTGATCCCCTCTTGACTCTTCCACACCTGTTGCTTCGATATTTACATCCAATTCCTGCCTACGATGAAGGAGGAACCACTGAAAGTCATCTCGCCCTTCTCTATCCCTCCCATCTCTCGCCGCATCGACCCTACTCGAATCTCTACATCCAAACCCGATGGCTCAGACAACAACAATGACCGTGTAGAAATCGGACCAACCCCGCTGGCGTTTAGGGAGTGGCGGGCTCTTGGCCTACAGCCACCTCATTTGCCTACAATGCGAGCGTATCGTCTTCAACGCATCCGCGATGAACTAGCAAGTCGCGACCTCGGCGGCATTCTACTGTTCGATCCGCTCAACATTCGCTATGCCACTGACACCACCAACATGCAATTATGGACTACCCACAATCCCGCCCGTGCCTGTTTTGTTTCAGCAAGTGGTTACGTGGTGCTGTGGGATTTTCATGGTTGTAACCATCTTTCCGCACATCTCCCTTTGATCAACGAAAGACGCTCGGGCGCTTCTTTCTTTTACTTTGAGACCGGCAACCGAACCGATGAACAAGCCGCACGTTTCGCCACGCAAATTGACCAATTGCTGCGACAGCATGCTAGAAATAACCGTCGGCTAGCCGTGGACCGCATTGAGGTCGCTGGGTTACGAGCACTCGATGCTCTGGGTCTGGATGTTTGCAACGGCCAAGTTGTCACTGAGCACGCGCGAATGATCAAAGGTCCAGACGAGATTCTAGCCATGCGCTGTGCAGTTGCCTCGTGCGAAGCAGCCATCGGCGAGATGCGTCAGGCCATGCGCGCCGGCGCTACCGAAAATGATGTCTGGGCTGCTCTTCACGCTGGAAATATCCGTCGTGGTGGTGAATGGATTGAAACCCGTCTTCTTAGTTCCGGCCCGCGCACCAACCCCTGGTATCAAGAATGTGGTCCACGAGTTCTTCGCGACGGAGATTTGGTGGTTTTCGACACTGACCTCATCGGCGTATACGGCATTTGCGTCGACGTCTCAAGAACCTGGATTTGTGGCGGACTCGAACCTACCGCGGAACAGAAACGTCTTTACCGCATCGCTCATGAACACATCACTACCAACATCGAGATGGTTAAACCTGGAGTACGCTTCACAGACCTGACACTCAATGGTCATCGCTTGCCTGAATCGTGTCGGGCTCAGCGGTATGGTGTCATGTTCCATGGTGTAGGTTTATGTGATGAGTACCCGTGTATTCGTTATCCCGAAGATTTGGAATCGTATGGCTATGAAGGGGAGCTTCAAGCGGGTATGGTTCTTTGTGTCGAGGCATATGTTGGGGAAGTCGGTGGCAAGGATGGTGTCAAATTAGAGAACCAACTGCTTGTGACTGACACAGGTTATGAGTTGCTCACTCATTACCCATTTGAACAAAGTTTTCTTGATTAGATTATCCGTGTTGAAGTCTTCGACATGTACAGTCGCGGCTTGGAGAAGCGCTAGACTAGGATAGCTAATATTTACTTACAATCTAGAATAGTTGCTGTCATCAGCGACAATTTTAAGATCGTCGGTCACCACAAGTCCAAATATTATCAGAGGGGTGTAGGCTACGGCTCAATGCTTAATGGTGATACATTTGAATGTGTCAATAGTTTATTATGGTATCCTCTTGATATGTTTCTAAAGAGGTATAGCTAGATAGTTAAAATAAACCACGTCCCCATCAAGTGATACCCATGTCTTTACCAGACACCGTTGCCTTTCTTTACCCATCCACTATGTCCGGAGCCCTTGCAATTCGAGCGCTTACAGTAAAATGACTGCCTGCTTCCTTTAGTTGAAGGTGAATAGGTATAGTACGAATCTTTGATCGGACTCAACGCGCAGGTGTTCCATCGCTCCCTCTCCACAGTATACTCCTGGTGGTCATGCCAGTGCGCGACGCAGATTGTCTGGCCTTTTGTACCAGCACAGGTGGCTGTCTGAGAGTTTCCTCTTGTCCACGCTACAGAGTAGCCACCGCTGATCCAGCTAGCCTTTCCCAGGCCCTCGAGAGAAAAGCTAGCTGAGTGAGTGACAGACCATTCTTTGCCAGCACTCATTCCACAGTCGCCCTTGCCGCAGTTGATGCGGTCCTGGAACTTTTGTTAGCTTATGAGCGTGGAGCATAGTGAAGGTTCTTTGGAACAAGGACTGTACGAACCGTGATCTGCTTGTGGAGCCTCCATTTCTTCGGGTTTCCGTTGCCCTTCTTGCGGACAACGGGGGCTTGGTCCCAGCATTGACGTGACTGCAGCTGTTTCGGGTCCTTTGGCTGTTCTTCGTCTTCTTCGATAACGCCAGCAAATACTTGCATCTCCTCCTCGGTGACGACACCGACCATGGCGAGGTCATCATCAGCGGCACGACCAAGACACTCAGCCGTGATATTGTACGGAAGGTTTCCGATCAGTTCGAGCCCACCACCAGTCCATGGGACCTCACACTCAACAGCGGTTATATCAGCGTTCCATCGAGCTTCACAGACAACCCCACCAGACCTGGCAATCTCGAATTCTAGAGGGTAACGTGTATCTCCAACAGTGATATCTCCATTACCCGACTCGTCAGCCGAGACTTGGATAGAGACGCCGTTGAGGGTTATCTTATCGTCGCAGGCATAGGTCAGAAGAGACTTTCCCTCGCGATCAGCCGCGAAGATGATCTGATCACCGGTACTGTGGGCAGTTTCCCAGGTGACAAAGATAGAGTTGGGTGCTTGGAGTGGCTCTCCGGCCCAGTTCAAACGACGAGCTGTTGCTTGTTGAGCAAGGATTGCTAAGTAAGCGGTGACGGCGTGAACGGCCTTCATGATTGCTGGTGTCCTAGAACTGGAGTTTTGATAGAAATGTAGAGGCACGAATTCTAACAGTAGATGTGCTCTGAGAAGTAAGATGTGCTGGGTTAATGAGACGATAGTTCGAGGATACACAAGTACCCTTTTATACTTCTCATTCTGCTCAATTCCTCATCCAGGCGCTCAGCCTGCAAGCCTAGAATGAGGCCCATACATGTCTTTGCTTTTCCGCTCCGTGTAGGTTCCCAAACGACTAGAAGGCCTCGTGGCCGAGATTCTGGTTCGCTCCTTTGCGATAATCTCATTCCCATCCACGGCATAGTAGTAGTCTCATGCAGTTAGTTGTCTGTCCGCACAAAACAGCCCCCAACGAGAAGAGGATCATTAGCACTGCCACTTCCTTCTACTGTAAAAACAAATGATTGTTTTTGCCCGGCTTACATGAGCGAGTTGTGTTGTGAGGCAGAGAGTTTGGAGTTGGCTTTGCCAAGTGTTGTTGGTTCTGATATTATTTAGGACTGTGCCGCTGGGTAATATGGATAATTGAGCCTAACGTTCTTAATTAACCCTGCGATACCCCCAACGCCAAGATAATTCCTCTCAATCAACGTTGTCTTTCCTCACCGTCCCGTGCCCTAATCTACAAGCTTGACTTACATGATAGGTCCGTCTCCGGACTTCATTTTGACCTCGTCCTTGGCAACAGAATTTCGGCTATCTCCATTCTTGGACGCTATGATATAAGCTTAATTGACGTGTCATTGGCCTCTCTTTCAACAACACATGTGCCAAGCGCGTCTAGACCGAACCCCACGCAACAAGGGACATCGTCACAGGACCTGTGGCTCAAAGAGGCACTATGTTCCGACGATCAAGGGTATAACAACAATAAAAACTCTCTACCTGCCCTTCACGGGGGTATATATGCCTGCAATATTTCAAATCTGTAGGATAAATGCTTATTTATGAGAAGCACATTTTCCTTTGCTCGTTACTATTCACTTTCCAACCATCATTCACCTTATTTCCTTCAGAATTACAACTACAGCTAAACTAGTCTGCATAGACTTGACTTATCCTCACAAGCTCTTCTATTTCAGTCCCCACCAGGGTCCACAACATTAGACAGAATGCGTTCAGCTTTCCTACTTTCAACTTTCGGCTTCAGCGTCTTCCATGCCATTCACGGGTTTGAGTTCACAGGTCCTAGCTCAACTGAGAAACTTGACCTTACTCAACCCATTACCATCACGTGGAATGCAACAGGTGGATCCATAGATGAACCAAAGGCCCGTCGACTCCAACTCTGGTTCCTAGCGCTCAGCAACGGCGAAAAGGATCAGTCCGGTTGGGAAATTGCCTCCAACTTGTCACTCTCGGAGAACTCATATAAATGGGACCCCAAGACCATCGTCAAAAGTATAGAGGACAAAAACACCCCTCTCTCGTCCGACGCAGTGCACAACTTCGGAGCCAGACTTCTTGACAATACTGGGAGCATGTTGGCAACGTTCGAAAGCGACAAGTACGCCCTCAAGGGTGGTGACTTTATCGAAAGTGACGGTAGCAAAGGGGTGCGAACCGGAGTATACACAGCTCTTACTATGGCAGTAGTGGTAGGAATGATGACCGGTAGGGGGATTATATGAAACGACAGTTGAGCTCCAGCGTTAGTAGAGATATCTATTGGCTCAACTACATAGATCAAGGGGACCGGAGCTAAACATATTGATGTCACAGTGGTGCATTTACTAGATCAGTGATAAAAAACTAATATATAGATGTATCATGTCAAGGCAAAACTATCTATGTATACAAAAGATTTAAGATCCGCCAAATTATAGCACGATCTGGACAGTCTTGGACATGCTAGGAACACCCTGAGCAGACATGACAAAGAGGTAGTAGTATCCAGGAAGGAGGATACCGTTGTCGTTGGGCAGCTTGACAGAGTAGTCATTGCCCTTGACAGAGAAGTTGGTCAAGGGAACACGTCGCTGATCAGTGTTACTAGAGTGCGTAACACTACCCATACGGACAAGCGACATGGTGACCTTGCCAGAAGTGTTGGTGACCTTGAACTTTAGGGTACTACCAGCCTTGACACCCTTCTGTACAATGCCAGAGATGAGAGGTCGGTCAGCAAGAGAACCATCCTTCTTGAACAGGTAAGGAGGCTGGAAGATCTCTCCGTCGGCGTGATCAGCAGTCTTGTCGCAGCCAGCAGTTGAGCCTCCAATTTTGTTGACGTAGCAAAGACCACCACCGCCGATGAAAACAGTGGCGTCAGGGAGAAGAATGGAAACAGAGTGGTAGTTTCGGGGAACAGCGTGGGGAGCAAGCTGGGTCCACTTGTTGGTAGCGGGGTTGAATAGCTCAGGAACCAGAATACCGTCAGTGTTGGTGAAGACCAGGGACTTGCGCTGACCACCAGTGACAAGGACAGTTCCGTCAGGGAGAACAACAGCGTTACCGAAGCCTCGAGGGAAAGCCATATCGGCGACACGCTTGACGGAAGCAGGTGCGTAAGCCTCTCCAATGGTTGTGACGTGAGCGTGCTTGTTGGCGTCCGAGTTGGTGTAATCGGGGGAACCACCAGCAGTCAAGATCTTGCCATTGAGAGCATCGTACATGACGAACATGCCGCACATGGCGTTGACATCGTCTCGCTTGCCGGACGTGCGCACGGATCCCTTCTGCTTGGTACTGTACCAGTGCTGAGTAGTGCTAGGGCCAGCCTGGAAGACACTGCCCTTCTTCCATCCGAACAACCAAGCGTGGTTGTCCTCACGCCAGATACCCTCGTGGTCCTTGGTAAGCATGGGCTTGACATCAGCTCCATTGAGCATGGTCCACTTGTTGGTCTTGGGGTCGTAGACCTCGCCGTTCTTACCCTGGCGGGGACCGGAGTAAGCACCTCCAATAGTAAAGACACGGCCGTCGGATAGAATAGTGGAAGTCTGGTAACCACGAGGCATCTTCATGTCAGGTCCTCGGGTGAAAGTGTTATCCTTGGGGTTGTAAAAGCTGACAGCCTCGGCATCAGAACCACCCTGGATAATGATACGACCGTCACCAAGCTGGCTCATACCAGGACAGAACATGTCGTGATGAGTGTTGGCGACCTCACGTTGAGCAATGGCTCCGGTAGGGAGATCGAGAGCACCGAATTGAGTGCGACCGGAGGCACCGCCGAAAGCATCTGGGCCCCAGGAAGAGAAGTAGAGAAGCTGCTGAGACTGAGGGAACTGGGGAACAACGTAGGCAGCGACGGGAATAACAGGAAGACGGATGATGTCTGACCAACGACCCTGAGTGGCAGGCTTGACGGCGGAAGGAAGCTGAACGACGCTGAATCGCTTGCTCTGAACCCAGAAGAGAGAGGCGTTGGGCTCAGCAGCCTTGATGTGGCAGACCTTACCCTCGTTATCAAAAACAGCCTTCTTACAGGTGTTGATCTTGGAGCACTGGTCAGCGCAAGCGGCAAGGGAAGCAACCTTGATCTGTCGCGCAGTAGCGCCGACAAAGTCAGTGCTGTAGCAGACGTTGAAAGTCTTTCCCTTGCCCTTGAGGGAGCGGTACTGGTGACCACCCCCAGGACAAGTCGCGATGAACCTTCCCTCGTTGACATTGGTGAGAGTGATGGCGTCAAAGTTGTTGTCGGACTCCCAGTTCATGCGGTTTGCGTTGTTTTCGTCCTTGACGTGGCAGATGCGGCCCTTTTTGTCGTAGACGGCCTTGACACATCGAGGGTCCTGGTTGCAGATTTGAGCGCAGGCGTTGGTGTTTCGAACATCCTTGACGACCTTGAGACTGCCTCCGCCGTTCTTGTAGTCGGTGTTTTTGCAGATGGAGTAGCCAGCGCCAGACTGGGCAGTCCAAGTAGCTTCCTTTGTGGGACACTTGGTTAGAGCGGCGGAAGCGAGGGGAGAAAGTAAAAGGGCTCCGAGAGCCATAGCGTTGAGTTGAACCATGATTAGATATAATTGGTTGGTTTGACAACGAGTGTGTGTTGTTTGTTGTTGGTTGGTTAAATGAGAGAGTCCGAGTCCATTAGTGAAATTAGTTAAATAATGATAATAACGACGGTATTAGAATTGAAACAGAAAAAACGAAATAAACGAAAGAACTACTCGAAAAAGAAACCGAGTACAGAGAGGAAGAGGGATATCCTGTCTGTCACCAAAAAGGTTGGACCACGGGAGGGTTTTATGGTTTTGAGCTCGGGCGGCTGCCTCTGTAAACTTTTCCAGGGTCTTTCTTCTTACGATCTGGAATACCTAAGTTTAGACATACATTCCGCTCTCTGTATGGATGGAAATATCACGTCCAGTATGACTAGACCGTCTTCCCCTGTTCCCCGTTCTGGTGGGACTTTGCAGTACCTGACACTCGCTAACCCGATTAAACCACGCCAAGACAGTTCGTCAGGGGGGGGAGACGAGCTAGAATACAACTCTGGCGGCTGTGTTTCTTGATTATCGGCGCATAAGAAAGGGTTTGTTATTACTAACGCATCACATATAGAGACATATTTGATAGTTCCCGTCGAGGTTACTCTGTGGGAAGAGCAACTAATTGTCAAAAAGGGTCTTGAGCTATGACTTGGCGTTCGAAGCACGGACTTGAAAGTTTCTGTCATTGCATGAGCCACTATATCCAGTGTTTAGACTTTATACAATCAGTTCTATATATGCGTACCAAGACATTTCGTCAGGTACGGAACAATCGTAATTATACCTGTCATATCTCATCACGCAGTTGACTGCTTGGCGCTGCAATACAACGGCGCGTAAGACTTGGTCTGTTCCATATAAACATTATTCCCATTCGATAATATGTTCCTTGCCTCACCTGAGCGCTAAAACATCCACTTCTCTCAGCTTGACAACAAGGAATTGGTATTTCCCGTCCAAGACCGTCGGGAAAATATGGTTGAAAGTCAAAATCGTACTGGACGATGACCCCTGTTGTGTTGGCGCAGGGATCATGCCTGGTATCAATGCCAGGTCCCCTTTTTTTTTCAACGGGAGATCTTGTTCGGTTATTCCGTCGATGGATGTGGTTAGTTAGGTAGAAGGCTGATTACGATAATCTACCAGTAGTGGAGGGTGAATTAAAAAGTAGAAAGTATTTGGAGAATGAGCTCGAGTTGAGACAGGTTGAGCTAGCGACATTCGATAGACGATAGCGAATCTGCAAGACAGTTTACGCGAGGTGGATCAGCGATTGTCTCACTAAAGGCCGATCGAACTAAGTTATGACGCGTTACGTAGCGAACAAAACGCGTTGATAAATGTCTGTAGGGTAACCTTGTGACATCGGATGTACGGAAACTCACAACTATAACAGGTCAACTCATGCGATAAGCATATGCTTGAAGTAAATGAGAGAATAAAGGTTGTTGCTTGGCTAACTTTTCATTTATGTCAAAAAGACTATCCTGAAATTGAGCGTTTGCCGACATATTTTGTGTCTGAGGTCAAGAATCACTGATAAATAAAGTGCAACGAGATTACTGTTGACAAGCTCTAAATAGAGTTTAATCATGCAACTCACGAGGGAGCGGAACTTGCCGTACCGGTTTCACAATGATCTGATCTCTATTTACGACCTTGAAAGTGGTAACAATTTTTGCCGTGCTTGGGATAACGAAGATTTGACAATGTCTCACCCTGGAGGAAGCGCGTTTTGACACTGAAAGATCTCGACTTGTGACGGTGGTCAACTGCTGGGACGACCAGTGGTGATGTCAGTACCAACCGTTCCATAACGAGACTAGCTTCGATTAGACGGAACTGTTAACCGTCTTTAGCCGTGAAGAATGTCCCCGACAACCGAGGCCGACCTTCGGAGTTAGCTCCAAACTGAATTTGTTCTTACTATCAACCTTTTAAATCATCAACATCATAGAATGTCAATAACCAAGATGCGCTTTACTCAGAGACCAATTAGTCTTGCCGCAAGACTTTACTCCAGACAGTACTCGACAACTCCAGCCCTCCCTTCTCGATGGTTTGCTGATTTGCAGACTCAATTGAAGGAGCTAACAACAGAGCGGTATCCTAAAGAATGTACTGAGAAAGCGCAGAAGTTGTATGCTTTTTCGGAACAGAATTGGCTTGAGTTGTTAGCCGGACAGCAAGGCTTTCTCACTGAGAAGAAATGGCGAGGTATCGATAATCATCAGTTGCTTTGGGGTGATATGGTGAGTACTTGCACCTCACTACACAGAGATTTGATTCTTACCACATGAAATAAATAGGACAGTATGGTGAGTTCTTCTTTATAACAGTATTTATGACCTAGCTAAATTGTTCAGGGTATGTATGCTCCCTCCCTGAGTCAACTTTGTCTCACATTTGATAGGACACGTGAATAATATCATGTACAACAAATACGCCGAAACCGGTCGAGTTAAATTCATCCACAACCAGAGCGAAGACGCGACAGAAGAAGAAAAGTCACAATGGCTAGATCTTCCTACACCAAGAGGCCTTGGTCTTATCCTCAGCAGTATCAAAACCGAATACAAATTCGTATGTTTACGCGACAATTTCCCAAGACTAAAAACTAACAGCCACTCCAGCCTTTGGAATTTCCCGATCGCATTACTGTTTTATACAAGTTGCTCGAGGCACCAACAGAAAAGTCAACGTCGATCAAGAAGGAAGCCTGGATTCTGTCAGAGAAGTACCGACGTCTGGCAGCTAAATGCACCGAGGACACTGCCATCTATGACTACAAGACTGCGAAAAAGTCTGTTCTTAAACCATTCATGGTTGAAAAGTTTCAAAAGACGTTCCAGTTGCAGCAGGAACGGCAGGAGAAGTATACCGAGGAGGCGGATAAGCTTATCAAGGCGGCTGAGGAGCTGAAGTCGAAGTTTCAGTAAACTTGACCGTTTAGAGGAGGGCAGCCACGTTCTAACGATCTGAAGGGGAAACTGATGGAAAGTTAAATGGGTGTTGAATACGTCATTTGATTGTCCGTGCTACCGAGGTTGGTACGGATGGTTCCTTTAAGGGGCAAATGTGGTAGGATAGACCAAACCTTTGCATATACCTACAGTTCTGCAATCCTTATCACACTTACTTGACTACAGTGTCAGGTTCTTAACACATCAATTAATTTCAAGAAAAACTTCAATTAATTTCATTGTCGATAACTGCCTCCTTTCACGGTTAGCCTCTCCCCAACAGCCGGTAGCCCGAGACGCGTATCTCGTGGTGGCTAAAACCCTGCAACCCTCATCTTTAGCTCCAACTAACCCCGGAGGAAACCTGCAACGAGTCCACACACTAAACCTTTGCAACGAACCAATCTCGAGGAACTAGTTCTTGTGGCTTTGTTAGAGGCGGGGTAGTGTCAATCGTTATTCATTTATTTAATCACCCTTTCTCTACCTACCTACCTACTCCTTGAGTGTTGTCATGTTTCTCGTCATGGTGTGGTCGACTCAAACGCATAATGTCTGAACATGGCGAGTGGCCGTCAAGCCCAGAGAAAATCGCCCTCGAGGCGTGGTCGCAGGGTTGTATGATTGGGGCCTTGATTATCATGATTGGCATCACCGTTGTTAATATGAGGCGTGGCGTTGTGCTCCACAAACTCATTTTAATTGAGGTGAGTTTCTAATCCCGCCATCAACATTCCAGTGTCTCACTAACCGAATAGCTACTACTGGCCATGCCAAACGGCTTCTTCATGTTCTTCAAACCCCCAGTCTGGGGCTGGTACCTCTCATCGACAGTCATCCTCCTCATCATCTCGTGGAATCTACATAATGTCATCTCGTGGCTCAAGAACAAACCATTTCTGTCGAAACGATACAACGCCATTTACATCGGAACCATCGTACTCGTCCAGCCATATTGGATACTCGAGATTTATGCCAATTTCACCTACTTCAATCCACCTTACACACGTTTCTTTTCTTCATCACGACCTCTCGAGGCTCTCTGCCGGTTTGTACCTGTTCGACTACATCGATGACCAGCCAACTAACGATCAAGCCAGTGATCCATGGTGGATATTCACAGCCCTGAATCTATTCTGGAACATCAAGTACCGCTACGAGTTTAAATACCTGGAACTCATTCGCATATCGCCCCGATTCGCCATCCTGCTATTAAGCATGTCTCTCAGCATCATTTTCATCATCATCGACCTCTTTGCCGTCACATCTGTACTACACATCGGGTACATCAATCCATTTTGGAAATTCGCCTTTATCTTTAAATGTTTCACGGATACGATTGTTCTCGACGACTTTAAGACGGCGCTGGATAAGCTCAGCCGGTATAAAATGGAGCAGAATTATCCACTGCCTTTTAGCAGGCCTGGAAGTCAAATGAATATTGAACCACAGAGATCGAGCCTAGCTGACTTTGCAGTTATCTGTCCGGTGGAGAGTTCAGCGTTGGTGACGGTGGAACATTTGGAGAGGGCACATTCAGATCCAATATCTAGTCCACCTAGGGCTGTGAGAGCTTCGCAAACAGGACTTGGGGGGAGACCATATTAATTTACTGATCTAGTAACCTTTATTTACTTAGCCCTTATGTATATACTGTGAAGACTCTATGAGAACGAGCTGCAAAGTATAAAAGGATCAAGTGAGTCTATTAATCAAATGTCTGATACTATAGACTATAGAACAACTGTGTACCTCGGATACCATAGTAGGTTCTCCCAATAGTTGTATTCTATTTATAGAAGGCATCAAAGTCAAGTGAGTCAAGGTTAGAGACGATTTTAGCACAAGCGTCACCCTTCCCAGCTTGGTGGAATAAAGCACAGCCCTTGATGAGTCCTTTCTGTAGGACTGTAGGGTTCTTGGAACCTGTAGGTTCAGTTGCAGTGGCATTCGTCTTTGCTGGGGCACTAGTTGTTGTACCAGGGACACCCACACAGTAGTAATATCCGCCCCAGAGTCCACTACAGTCTTCTCCAACCGCTGGATTCCATTTGAAGAATGTGTCAAAGTTGAATGTGCCGAAGTTAGAAACGATCTCGGCGCATGTATCGCCTTCGGATACCTTATGAAGGTCCACACAACTCTCAATCAGTCCTTCTTGAGTAAGGATATGCGGCTCCTCGGTGTCCGTGGTCTCGGATCCAGAAACATCAGTTGAAGTAAGCTCGGGCTTATCTGGCTCTTCAGGCAGGCCGTGGTTGATCTCGACACAATACGAGTGGCCAACCTTGATACCAGAGCAGTCATCGCCAACAGTCGGGTTCTAGAGGCAGGACGTGATGATCAGTCATAGCCAGCAGAAGATGAGGTGGTAAGAGAATGTGTACTCACATATTCGGTGAATTTCTGCTCTGTAATGGCCCAATCCATAAGCCATTTTTGACAGTTGACGTATTCGTTATCAGTCCATTCATCATAATACGTGCATTTTGATGTGATGCCTGGGTCAGTAGGGCCGTTGGGCTCGACGTCGCGACGGAATTTCTTATTTCTGGCCGCAGTAACACCAGTGACCAATAGAGTTTGGACGACAACTGAGGAGAAATGCATTGTGGATGATTATCAGATCACTTCAATATGACCAAGTGATAGACAGTGATGCCTCACAGATCAAGGGAATTCGGGGGGACATAACTGTTGATTAAGTATGGGTTACTTGTCGCCTACCTGCAGGGGGTCGAGCCAACAAATAGGTATTCTAGTAACCGAGCTTGACTTCAAAATGGGTCCATTTAGGCAACCGCACGATAAACAGGGTATACAGATATGCATGGCTTCCGTGTTTGGGGCTTCCAAATTGGACATAAGAGACCTTTTGCCAGAAGCTAGACAGCGGTCAGGGGGTCTGCCCAATGAACAAGCCCTAGAGAGAAATGGGCTTGCGATTAGAGCGCCGAGACAAGAAAATTTTACGTATTTGCAGAACCAACAGGCGGAGCTGTGTCTGTTTCCAGGGAATCAATCTCGAGCTGTTGGTTCTAGCAAAGACAGAACCGCACTAGTGTACCATTCCATCCCTGACAAAATACCCACCTTGTATTGACATAGCCAAGAATGTGGGAAGTCCGTCCACCTTACCCTTCTTTCACTTCTACCTTTTTAGCTTTCGCATTCTGACTGACTGACCTGTTGGCCTCGCTAGGCGGTTTGTTTTGCTTGACGGATGGATGAAGACACATTGAAGCACTATCTAAGAACAAGCGGCAATAGATAAGCACGTCGATAAAACAGTGAGACATGTTTAAAGCATTGTTTGAAAGGCTTTGGTAGACGATTAACCATATATACAAGTCAATTTCGATAATGCTATAAAAGATGGAATAAATATGAGAATTTGAATCAGACCTCTTGCCATTAGTCAAATTGGGTCAGTGATTATTTAGATCAACTCAAGACTAAGCTAGCCCTAATATCTATTCGTCACTTGACGAGTCACTTGGTGTAACAAAATCGTCAGCAATTTCACATACTGCCCCAAACTCTTCATTCTGATTAGTGTAGTGCTGCCATCGGCGAATCTCAGAACAACTTCCAGTGCAGTATAGTGCATCTTCCCCAGGCCAAACGTGAACCGCGAGATCTTCCGCGGATCCACGAAAGGAGAGACACCTATCCAACCGATCATCATGCCACATGAGGTATGTCCATAACTCTAATAGATAGCCAGTTGGGATCCTCACCCACCCATATCCTGTGTAGCCATCCCACGATAACGAGATAGCCTTGACAATGGATTCACCTCCTTCTATATCCTTTAAAGCCGCTTCATCGGCGAGCAAAACAAACCTAAAGAGGTAATCTGCCATCGCTTGTTTCTCAGCAGGCCTTGTACTGACGTCGATTTTGTGAGGGCCTTTTTGTACGACTTGGATGTCCCTAGAAAGTTCGGCGTTGCAAAACTCCCGGATTCCTTGAACATCGAGCCCATCAAGTAGTGATCTGTCCTCGCGGACGTCAAGTTGAAACAATTCCTGAACTCGTCGCCTGTCGTCTTGGTCTATATCCTCACGGTCCTCGAAGTCTCCAAATGCCAATTTTGTTTGATGTCTCAAAGAGTGAAGAAGCGACTGCCAATACTCGTCGGACTCTTCGCCGTAGTAGGTGCGATAGACAGTAAAGCCCCATTTGCGGTGATTCTTGAAATTGTCGGGGTTCTTCGGCCCTCCAGGTTCAACCTTGTACCCGCGTTTGAAGTGCCATACTTGATCAACCATCTGCTCGATAATCTCAGACATGTTGACAGAGCTCAAGCGGAACAAAGATGTTTGGGTTTTGGGCTGGCAGCAGACAGCTAGAAGTGCTTTGATTGGTGCTTGAGTGTAGTAAAGTAAATGAGGAAGGAGTTTACTCGCAAGGCCAGAACCAACGGATGTAGAGAGTGCCACGACCATGGCTTAAGTTACTATGTGGCATATCTGCATGATATATCGTGATAAGTAAGAAGCGAATGCGCTAGTCCATGAGGGGATATGCCTCCACTTGTAATTGAGACATTCTTCCTAACCTATACTTTCTCAAACTTCTGCAAAAGTAATAAAATGACATCCATTCCCCGAATGATGCTTGAGCTGGGGTAACTCCTCGAAGCCTGAATAAGATAAGATGATTTTCAGTACCAGAGTGGTACCGTTTATTTTAAAAGGCTATAGCAGTAATACTTCACATTCAGCGACAACTATTGTTCATTGATGAATGGCATTCTAACATAGGTAGTATAGTAAATGGCTGGTACTTCAGGCATTTTGTAATAATGCTGTAAGTAACAGTGACTTAAACAGGTTAACTCAAGTGTATAATCAAATCGACCCTCTAGAATACAAAGAAACTGACCATAAAACTGAAGCTACTCATTGACCGACTAGGATTGTTTGATGTTCGTTCTGTGTTTTTGATATTTTCAGAGAAGATAACATGAAGCTTTGTCACCTGTCGTCAACGTGTGATTTACATATATATCGGACTGTTTAGATGTCCGAGAGGCCGGCATGTATTCCACGGTAACAGGTAGAGGAAATACGCACCGTATGGCTCAAGTTTCAGGGATGCGAGTCTATTCCAAAAGCCAATTTGAAGTCATGATGAATATATGACCAATGACTAGTGCCATATCGTATCAATGTGGTCCATCTGAAACTACGGAAGCGGAGATACGACTACAAACCCACAATCATGGAAACAACGAAACCTTCCACCGCCTTGATAGCGTCGGCCGATATCTTCCTCCGAGCATCCATATCGGCGTAAGAGTCTCCATCTTTCTATGTTACCCCTGATTTGTATCCATAATGGTGAATATCTTGGCTGGCCTGATGCCGGCATCTGTTAATGCAAAGAGTCTTGCCCGAGTTGCCGAAAATCTACTATATAAACCGATAATCACCGTCCATCCTGAACCTGCATCACAACGAACACATTCTTCTCAATTTTTGAATAGCACAAGAACCACACTTAGCAGAACATCGCCCCAGCAGCAAATATGACTAATTGGATCTCTTTCACGAAAACGTGGCACAGCAAACCTTACGCTGCCATCGATCCCACTCGCCCAGAGCTCAATGCTGCTGGTAAATTCGTAGCCATCACAGGCGGTGGAACAGGCGTTGGCAAGTCGATGGCCATTGCTTTCGCCCAGGCTGGAGCATCAACAGTTGCAATTTTGGGAAGACGCCTCGATAAGCTAGAAGCTGCCGCGAACGACATCGCTCAAGCTTCTGGTGGTAAAACAAAGGTCATCTTTGAGACCGCCGACATCACCAAACGTGACAGCGTTGTCACTGCAGTGGAAAATCTGGTTAAGAAAGCCGACGGTGCTAATGTTGATGTTCTCATCTGCAACGCTGGCTATTGTCCCTCCCCAGGAACTGTTATTGGGTTCGACGAAAACGACTTCCGTCAAGGACTCGATCTGAACATCATGGGCGCTTTCAACACCCTCCAGGCATTTGCGCCTGTGCTTGCCACCAACGCCTACGTCTTCAACACTTCAAGCTGCAGCGCGCATGTCAACCCTGTACCTACCATCTGGGCGTATGCAACATCAAAACTTGCAGCCATCAAGATCTTTGAGTATTTCCAGGCGGAGAACCCGGAGCGTCATATTGTTCAGATCCAACCTGGTATTATCTTGACTGACATGACTGAGGGGGCCGGTGTCGCCGACGCTGCGCCAGACGATCGTAAGTTTACCTCAACTCCCTGGCTTTCACTACCGTCTCACAAATGATTTTTTAGCTGCGCTCGCGGGTCAACTTTCTGTCTGGCTTACTTCACCAGAGGCAAAGTTCCTCAAGGGCAAGTATGTTTGGGCAAACTGGGATGTCGACGAGCTCAAGGCTCGCGCCGACGAGATTCAAAACAGCCCTACACTTTTGAAGCTCGTTCTGGACGGTGTCCCTATGTAATTAGAAATAGAAATCAGTCAAGATAAAGTTAGAAATATAGATTTTGTTTATCATGATACTTTCACCGCTTCCTCATACTTACGAACCTGGCATATGAAAGCTCCTAGTCAAGGTCAACTCCCCAGTCAGTTCAGAAACTCAAGGGCAGGAAAGTTGGCAAAGAAAGTGCCGACAACTTGGTCCTTGATTATTTTTGGCATCGGAGATAGCGGGCTTTTTAACAAAAGCCCGTCTTACTAGCCTCGAAATGTCGGCCTATTGGGGATCAGCAACTAGAGAGGGGAAATACACAGGCCATGTTATTCCGACAATTCCGATTTTCTTATGGATCGAGACAATATCTTCGAAACACTAACCTCAATAACCATCTGATAACTTAATTCTCCACATTTCAACAAAGTCGACGGTTATTTACGACACACGTGACAGAAACATGGCAACATCTCGACATTTGAAGACCCTTCGGGCTGGCGATGTTTGTTTTCCCCCTCACTTGCTGACAGTTGTGCTAGGATGATGTCTGACCTTACTAGAATCTCAAAATGGATCTTCTTGTTGAACAAGACTTAGAGAAATACTCGGCAGTTGTTACTGCCGATGGAACCCTGGGAGGGGAGCCTTTCTTTGTTCCCCCACACTGGCACAAGGTCACTTAATCAATATGTGAAGCTTACAGTACTAATCCTATAAATAGCATCACGATGAGCACATCACTGTCCTAGAAGGTCGAATGACTATAACTCTCGATGGGAAAGCAACTGTCGCGACTCCCGAGACCGGAACTATGTTTATTCCTCGCTGGTCTGTTCACAGCTTCCGTGGTTTCCCAGGCGAGAAGACTGTATTCGAAGAAAGGAATCAACCTTCTGGCAATTACAAAGCACTGTATGTTCTATATTCCTTGTCCTAGTATTGTCAACTTTATCATGAAGCTAGCTGGACATGCTTGTAACGGAAACTCTTTTAACAAGTGACAAATAGGTTCTTCAACGATGTATTCCAAAGTGGAAAGGATCCAAGCTTTTGGCTGGCAGTCAGGGCGTTCTTCGACGGCGATGCATATCCCAGTCTGCCATTTGGCGGCAAACTCCTCGATCAGTTGGTATGTTTGACTGTTAACGCAAGCACAGAAACGCGCTTACTAAGGGCTCTTTATAGTTTATTTCAGTTTTTGGGTTTACTGCCAAGTTATTTGCGCCTGTAAAACCCATGACTCTCTAGATGGCTCTGGTATCTATTGTTAACTTGGAGATGTTCAAGATTGTGATCGGTTCAAATGAGCGGCAGTGCAAAAGAAGCTCAGTGCTTCGAGGCAAGGTGGTCGACGATACCGTTTGACGCCACCCTTTTGTTTGAGACTGCTGCAGATGGATGGTATCTAATGTTCCACTATACAACTTGGTGGAAGGTGCTACATATAAATGATTTACAAGTTTTGACTAACCTGTTAACATGTCCAACCCGAGTATACAATAATGCGTCATTTCCCCTCTGCCGGTGGTTATGTAGAGGTCGATTGTTATAGACCCAAACACCGCCGCAATTGTATGAACTGTCCAGCACATACGATCACTTTATTGTTGGGCCAGGTCTTGGTGGATGTGTTACATGACGCATTCGGTGATTCAATTCGCAGCCTACCTCGCTACGCAACATGATCTTGCATAACACAACGGACTGCTGAGCAGGTCTCGTAGTGATTTTGTATTGTGCGATATTAAGTTTGCGTTTATGCCCTACTCTGCATGACTCTCGATGCAGGGAAATGTTTCTTAACGTTGTACCAACCACCAAAAGAACTGCCTAGCACATAATCCCTACCAACATACCGCAAGAATGAGATCTGAGAAGCAGAAGGTATACCATGCAATTCGGATGTGTCACCACAATGACATCAATTATGATAGAGCGAAAGCAACTTGCTCTGCCTGGCCACCTCATTCTCATCGAAACTTTGAGAAGGTCACCTGCACGATTCGCTAAAAAAAAAAGACAAAACAAAACAGAACAGAACAAAAACAAGACGAAACAGAACAAGAACAAGACAAAACAGATAGACGTAGGATCAACGATGGACCCCAGGGATAACTAAGAGCTCAGTATCTCTAATCCAATATGTAAAGGATTAGTTGTCATCATCGTTCTTATAATTACGACTTTTATCGGTTTGGGAACCACAACTGATGGAAAGAAAGAAAGAAAGAAAGAAAGGTTCCATTTGGATCAGGCCCCGTGTTTTATAATCCTTGCTCTGCAAGATTAAGGTTGCGTATATGCCCTACTTTCTGTGACTCTCGATACAAGGCAAGCTCTTCTTTTTAACGTTGTGCAACTTGCTTAGTACCTGGTAGGAAAATCTATGCCCCGTGCCGAGTCACATGATGCGATGCTACATCCACCCGTGGTTGCTCTTAACGGTGAAGATGTGTGTAGTGTAGTTAATTGTCCTATAAGTAACCCTTAATCATCCCGCGTTAATTGATTAATAACATTCTCATTAAACTTGAGCACAGTCTAATTAATCATTATTTCTTACAGTAGGTACCCAACTTCACCGGGTCGGAGCGCAGGTGACTTGAAGCCTGTGAAATGCCAGAGCGTATCTTCTACTGCATTTGGTAGTACGTGAGAATATTTGAGCTAGCATAGCTTATATTCATTTTACATTTGATCATCATGTGACTATTGTTCTTATACTTCAACAAGACACAATTAAGTTTACTGTTACCTGGATCGACCTATGAGGTAGTATCTCACAAGCATCAGGTTGTCAGTTACCATTCGCTAATTGTTTCAAAACCCAGTATTTAGAATCTTCCCTTCCTCCTAAATTTCTCATTTCTCATTTCGAATAACACATTGAATTTGTTAAAACATATTGTTTAGCTCTCACTCATTGCCATCAAATCAGCTGTCCTGATTGCCTTGTGAGGTGGACTAGAACCTTTGGTTGCCGCTTTACCAAACCATCCGTCGACTTCTACGAGTTTATACAACGGGCACAACAACAATGACCTTTTCATCCATCACTATCGACATCAGTACAGCTGAGATTTCAATCACTTCCAACGAGGCTGCAACCTTCCCTGCCGCTACAGCCGCTCCAGGCAGTATTTTCGCCGGGGAAGGATTCGCCCTGGAAGACTATTACTCACGAAGTGAAGAAAATGCGCTTGATGAGGATTTTCGTCAATCATGCATCGCAGATCTCGATTGCAAAGTCTTTCTACTTTACAGTGGGGTTTGCTTTTTGTAACAACACTCTGTTTCATGATTCCTCATTCCTGGTCATTCCAGTGCGTACTTTCACGATAGGGGCTGTCTTGCCAAGGAGCGAGTGTATTGGATTTAGATAATTCAGGCGACTGTGACTGTATTCTTTCTAGTGGGCAGGCGTCTGTCGCATCTAACTATTGGCTTACATCCAAGCTTTGATCACGTCCTTCAGAGCCTGGGGAAGTTTAATCCTAACTTGTCAACGTTAATAATCTTAAAAAGTGGCTACACATTGGTTGTCAAGAGATTCTCCGACCACTCGGCGAAATATGCACGGGGCTCGCATAGAGACAAACACGTTTGAGAACCATCTGACAGGGGGACTGTATGTTTTTAGCGCAAGGGTTACACTCTATTTGCAGAGGGTTACATTCATCTAACTGACTTTGTTTCGGAGCCTCGCGCCGTTTAACCTTATCACATCCATGGCTGCGGGGAGAAAAGGAGCATCAACCTCCGCACCCGCTTCTGGAAACAACAGGGATTTATATCTACATATTTGGTAACGCAGGAATTCCCGGTGAAGAAAAAGTGACGATAAAAGGGTCATCAATAACATAGCAAAATCAAATACGTAAGAGCCGATAAGCTTGAAATGTCATTGTCTGATAGATATTGGCCCAAGTATCGCGGAATAAGGACCATGAGTTTGTTTGAGATGGAGGGATACGTTCCGTCGCATATTGATTGTGAACATCCTGGGATGACTTGCCTCCGACATCTAAAAGGGAAACAGACAAGGCTCGTTCCGTCCGAAATCGACCCCTGCAAGGCTGCGCCCTACCTCGCTTTCTTCCAAACGCCCAACGTAGCACCCAAATAGGCCATCGGTCCTTGGCCATTTTGGACTCCCTGTTGGTTGTCAACACCTCCAATTGGTATATGAATGCGACCAGTGCCGTCTTTTTCGGGTTCAGAGCCAAGGAGATTCTACCCACGACTTTTCACCAATCGCTGACTGGGGATTCGTCATCATGGTTTCGTTTCGCTCCTCATGGCTTCTGGCCATAGCATCCCGTGAGTCGAAACATTTTATGCTCCCGCAGCTTCAGATTACTAACATATACAAGTCACTCAGTATGTGTCTGGGCAGCAGTCCACGCCCACTTCTTTGACCGATGCAAGCACCGGCATCATCTTCGACACATGGAAGGCACCCAGCATGACCTTTGGTTTCAGTTTCCCTGCAGATGGACAGACTACCAACGCCGATGAGTTCATTGGATACCTCGTAAGCCAATATCTCGGACAATATGCTTTCCGTTTCTGACTTGCCAACAGAATTGCGCCACTCCCAAAGGAAAAAGCACCGGATGGTGTGGTCTCTCCTATGGCGGATCTATGACAAACTCGCTTTTGCTCTTTGCCTACCCTCACGAGGGTGAAGTCCTTACCACCTTCCATTGGGCTACCGCACAAGTCGAGCCTGTCCAATACAAGGGCAAGGCTACTCTGACCCAGATCTCTTCCAAGATCACTGATGATGGCTTCACTCTGATCTACCGCTGCCAGGGGTGTACTTCCTGGTCCCAAGACGGTAGCTCCGGTCGACTGGCTACCACCTCTACCGTCGCCGTTCTTGGTTGGGCCCACAGTCTCACAAATGCGATAAACCCTGAGTGTCCCGCTGAGGCCCGGATGCTCCAGCATGAAACCCAGAGTATCTTCGGTGGACAACTTACCAGCAACGCCTTCAATTCTAAGTATGCTGATTGGGCCAAGCTCGCCACCAAGGTTGTCAAGGGTGACTGCGGCGGCGAAAGCCCTACTGCCACCGCGACCGGTGAGCCTACTCCCACCGCTGAACCCACCGGCAATCCCGTCCCTAACGAGACGTACGATTATGTTGTCGTTGGTGGTGGTGCTGGCGGTATTCCCATTGCCGACCGTCTCAGCGAGGCTGGTAAGAAGGTCCTTCTTATCGAGAAGGGTCCCCCATCAACTGGTCGCTGGGGAGGTACCCGTAAGCCAGACTGGCTCAAGGGAACGGACCTAACTCGCTTCGATGTTCCTGGTCTTTGTAACCAGCTCTGGGTCGACTCTGCCGGTATTGCTTGCCCTGATACTGATCAGATGGCCGGATGTGTCCTCGGAGGTGGTACCGCAATTAACGCTGGTCTTTGGTGGCGTCCCACGCCAGAAGATTGGGACTACAACTTCCCCGATGGCTGGAAGGCCAAAGACATGGCCAAGTACGAGCAGCGTGTCTTCTCTCGCATTCCTGGTACCATGGTCCCATCTATGGACGGCAAGCTATATCTTGACCAAGGCTTCAAGGTTGTCGCTGGAGCACTCACCAAGGCTGGTTGGGGTGAAGTCAACGCTCTTAAGGAGCCAACCGCAAAGAACCACACTTATACCCACCCACCCTTCATGTTCTCTGGAGGTGAACGTGGAGGCCCTCTTGCTACCTATCTTGTCTCTGCCTCGAAGCGAAGCAACTTCAAGTTATGGACCAACACCCAGGTCAGGCGTCTCGTTCGCTCCGGTGGTCACGTTACCGGCCTTGAGGTCGAGCCTTTTGCTGGCTCTGGCTATGCTGGTACTGTTAAACTCACACCCGAGACTGGTCGCGTGATCCTTGCGGCTGGCACTTTTGGTAGTGCCAAGATTCTCCTTCGCAGTGAGTTCTTTTCTATCCGCACGCTGTCAAATTCTGTTGATCCTAATCATCCTTCACAGGTGGTATTGGCCCAGAGGACCAGCTCGACGTTGTCGCCAAGTCCAGCCGTGATGGAAGCACCATGATCAAGAAAGATCAGTGGATCAACCTCCCTGTCGGCTACAATCTCGAGGACCATACCAACGTAAGTGAACATGAAAAAGTGATCAGAATATCAGGCTAACAATAAGGCAGACCGACGCCGTCATCAAGCACCCTGACGTTGTCTTCTACGACTTCTACGAGGCCTGGGATACCCCTATCGCAGCTGATAAGACCAAGTACCTTAGTAAGTATTCACATTCTTCTGCAACTTGACAACGAAGACTGACCTGGAGGTAGATGGGCGCTCCGGCATTCTCGCCCAAGCTGCTCCTAACATTGGCCCCATCATCTTTGATGAGATTCGTGGTGCTGATAACCGCGTCCGCTCCATGCAGTGGACGGCTCGTGTTGAGGCCAGTCTCGGCGAGACTGACACCAGTAAGTACTACTTGACAGTCGATGCGACAAGAACTAATTCGTGAATCAGAGGCCATGACACTTAGCCAGTACCTTGGCCGTGGTGCAAAGTCGCGTGGCCGCATGACCATCACCAGTGCCCTCAACACCGTCGTTTCTGACAACCCCTTCCTCAATGACCCAGAAGACAAAAAGGCTGTCGTGAAAGCCCTTGACAATCTTCGCAAAGCTCTTTCTGGCGTGAAGGATCTTGTGTGGCTCCAGCCCGCTCCTAGTGTCAGCTCACAGCAATACGTCGACGATGTAAGTAGTCCATGAACTGTTCACGTACTGGTCTAACATCATCTACAGATGGTTGTCTCATGGAGCAACCGCCGTGCCAATCACTGGATTGGAACCAACAAAATGGGCAAGGATGATGGTCGCCAGGGCGGTACTGCTGTCGTTGATCTTAACACCAAGGTCTATGGCACAGACAATCTCTTCATCACTGACGCCTCCATCTTCCCCGGTATGGTCACCACCAACCCCAGTGCCTACTTCGTCACCGCTTCCGAGAGGGCCAGTGATGCCATCCTGGCCCTTCCTGTCTCGAAGGCCCAGGAACCGTACAAACAGTGTGGCGGTACTGAGTGGAATGGTAGCATGCAGTGTGGCAAGGGATACTACTGCAAGGCGCTTAACCCCTTCTATGGCCAATGCTACCCTGAAGGTAAATAGGGTCTGTACTAGATACACCACTTCATGTATATACTTTTATCACTGTGTGATATATGAGATAGTAGACTTCAATTCAAGTATAACTATTACAACGTGAAAGGACTATCATTGACTTTGGTTTTCATTAAGTGAAATGTCTTGAGAATGTGACATTTAGGTGCTGGCACGTAACAATAATATTTTCGCTGGTGGCTTCTTCCAGCTGACATAGGATCCAACCGACTGTCCAATGACTTCCACGCCATAAGAGTATACTATCAATAAGTCAACTCTCATGCAGCATTACTTGTAACATCCTGTACTCAGGTAGCCACAAAACGCCCCAATCCCACGCATGAACAACCATCACATCTTAGGCGTTGTTATCTAGGACGCAAATTCCAAAGGTCCATATCTTAGTCACATTCAACCTCGTATTGGGTTTCATGAAAGACGGAACTACTTGCACCCTATTCTCAGGTAGCCACACAACGCCGACGTCTCAGCTATGAATCAATATCACATTCTGGACCTCTTGAATGACCTGATCACTTGCGTTCTTGCACTCACCGCTACGAGGCAACAATCCAGGGCTATTTGGAAAATGATATCTATTTATCCTCCAGAGTCAAATAGTTCGTTTTCTGCAGCGTTTGATTCGTTTGGCGCTACTAGCATCCGTGCACATCACTCACTATCAATGTTAACGTCGCTACGACCAGGGGTCTTTCAGCTCGCCACAAGCTTGCCTGAGACATTGAATTGATCTAGATCGTCCTCCTGATCAATATTCGTAGCCACTGCAACTCTGCATGTCAATTCTTATAAGAAGACAGTCTTGCGCTCTACGGAAACTGAAATTTGGAGGACCATCAGCACAATTACACTTCGAGAATAACAGTACTTCAAACTCTCACACATCGTCTCATCAAGAGCCCTGCTGTCGCCACAAATTTGCACTTATTCAAAAACCTCCTCGAGCTTGCACTCAGTCTGCTCTTCCTGACCTCATTCTGGTAAATTGGTTTGAGAATACCAACAACCGCGCTACCTACAGTCATCAAACGGAAACGCTACTGCTGTCACCATGGCTTCTCCTGAACAACAATACGTCTCGTCTCTCACTATTCAGGCATCCAACGACAAGAATTTCTTCCCACCTGGCACTTGCGTGGACCAAAGTGGACGGAAGGCGAGCCCAGACTGCAACAATGGTTTCGGTGGAGAGTACACTTACGTTGTGAAGAATTTTACCACAATCTCATACCAGGCCATCACGGGTTTGAGCATTAACGTCACTGGCACTTGCGAGCCGAAGCTAGGGGGAGACATGGCTAATAAAGCTGGCGGCGACTACCGGTATGTGGTCACTTCGCAAGATTTGACCTTGCCTACCAGGATTAGTGATGTGCAGCTATGGAGATCCCCCAATGATTCTGTTAGCCTTGCTGATGTAGCTGGACGGGGATGGGATGGAATCAGTACTGATATCAACAGTGGGAGAGGTGGCGCGTACTTGTATCTTGTTTGGAAGAATGCTCAGGTCTGAGCTTTATTTGGGATGACGGATACTGCAGATTGAGAGTCTTTGTGCGTTCGTTTGGGATTTCCTATATCTAGTCTGATTATTCTCTTAGTTATGTCAATTATCAAGTTCTTCATCTAACTGTGTGCATCAACCTCTCAGTTGAATATCATAAGCAGAGTGACAAGGTCTGGATTGCGGCTGGAAAGGCCATACATGTATAACACTGATGATTGTATCCTATAGGCTTGAGCCGTTTTGTAATTTCCTCAATAACATGACTTGTAAATTCGGAAACCAGGTGTTGCTGCCCAAGGCTAATGTGTGATTTTCTCACATGACTTAGTCAATCCGCAACTGGAATCAACCGATACTTTCTCGGCCGTCTAGAACCCTTGGCATAATTCAGATATCAATTCAATTGGTGTGTGTCACTTAAATTGGTAACCCTCGTGAATGCATACAAGGAACATCCATAACCCTAGCGCTTGCAATTGGCCATGCAAATCCTTACAGCCTTGGCACCTTAGATGTGACAGGGGCACAGCAATATTGATGGCGCAGCATTGCTACGCCGTACGAGGCTGAGACTCGAGACAATCGTAAATAGTTATAAAGAGACTACGGTTCTCCACCTAAGTTATATCAGCACATACTTCATCGCATCAATGTCAACTCAACATGCAGCCATTGTCGATCAAATCCAGCCCATGGCTAGGCATCCACCTTGACAGGGATACATATGCACCAGGTGACACAATCACTGGGTTTGTCTATCGAACAACACCTATTTGTACCATAGACGCTGAAGTATCATGCTGTCTCCATGGAAGGGCTTCCGTGATTTCTGGCATCGATCCAAGGCTCGATTCAAAGTTCACCCTCATTACGTGCAATAATAGGGATAATATATTATTCCGTGCACCGCTTCACACTCACAACAACAAGGTCGAGCGGTGGCCTTTCAGCCTGGAAATACCAACTTGTGCAGACTCAACAGCGAATACGAGCACCCAACTCGCAAGCTATATGCCCACAGCAGCAACAGATCATCAACTGCCGCCCACATACTCACTTTACTCGATGAATGTCATTGGCGTGTTTGTTGAGTACTTTGTGTCTGCAAAAATACTGTTTTACGAGCGCGACGCGGTTGAGAGAGTACAAGCCTGGCATCCCATCAAACTAGTCCAATATTCCCCGAATCCGCCCATCGCAGACTATGCGATTAGAGTATCGCGATATCCTGGGACTGTAAGAAGTACCCGCTTAATTCCCGGGAGACAAGATGAAAGAGCATCGTTGTTTAGTTGGGCGAGACGATCAACGAGTCGACCCAGTGATCCAACATTCAAATTTGAATTGCTATTTGGATTTCCGACTAGACTCCAGCTAGACAACCAGACACCGGTACCATTGCGCCTAGCTGTCTTTCCGAATTGGGACGAAACATCCGACATATTAAAGAATTTGCCGCAGAAATTCAAGTTGCTCCTTATCAAACTTTCACTGGTTACATGTACCAAAGTCATGACCCGGCACGGAACAGAAAAATACTATACAAAAGCTGTCGACCTTGGTGTTTCAACGGCTATGGACAAACTACAGGACGACATACATATTCCATGCACAAACGTCTGGGATCCGGTTGATGTTGGAAAGATTATAAATCTTCGCATTACATCGGAGGGAATCACTTGTGGGTGGAAACAGGAACAGTTTACGCCGTCGTTTCGGACGTACAACATGACTGTAACACACAAGTTACGGTGGGATATAGAGTTCAAAGTCGCGGGGGATACCTTGTTTGTTAAAGGAGAGGCAAACGTACTTTTGCTGAGGTCCTGTGATGAACGAGAGCAGAGTGCCAGGGGGCTTGGCCTATCAGAAGTGGACGAGGATGATTCGTGGATAAGGCCACCGCCAGAGGAGGATGCACCGCCGTCTTTTGCTGATGCAATTGTAATGGGTAGGAGAATAGATGAACAAGAAACATGATTTTATGCGTGGAGGCGTCTACAGGGAAACGGCATATAGATCACAGAATGCTTGGGATATAATATGGTATAATTCTAATATTCGTGTTACTAAATAAATTGATGTTTATACTTTTCGATCTTTGTCCTCTAAGTAACCAAATACACTCGTCCTTCAAACGGTGACAAAACAGAAGTCTTTTCCTTCCCAGAGTGAGTTGACATTATCGGCACAAGCTTTATATCCTTTCCACTGTGAACCCCCAACTCTTCAGAAGTGGGAGTACTCCATGCCTTGTCTTCCGTAGTAAAGTTGAGAACAACAGCAACCTTGGATCCATCTGCAAGAGACTCCTTCACAAACGCATAAATATCAGGATCATCCTGTCGAATAACCTTGTAGTCCCCGTAAACTGTAAGATCAGGAAACTCCTTTCGGAAACTAATAGCTTTCTTCCAAAAGGATAGGACACTCTGAGGATCGTCTAGTTGAGACGCGACGTTGACTTCTTGAGACAGAGGATGAGATGGCATCCAAGGTTCTTTGATTGGCTGTCCAGCCTTTTCAGCTGCTTCTGAGAATCCTCCGTGTTTGGAATCACTCCAACAAATTGGGATACGAGCATGATCACGAGCCAAATGCTGTAAAGCGTTGAAGGCCTTGTCAACCTCTTGCTCATCGTTATTGGAACGCTCTTTGACAATGTCGAGGAACTGATAGCTCTCGATATCGACGTAGTTTTCCAGAGGGTAGCTCTCCTTTGGTGCATTGACTGATCCAATTTCTTGGCCTTGGTAGACATATTGTGTACCGCTCAGGCAAGACTGAAGCAGAGCCAAGAGCTTGGCTCCTGCTACTCTATACTCGGGGCTATCGTTGGTGAAACGTGATACAGAACGAGCTTGATCATGATTCTCCATAAAGACTGTTGTCCAAGCATCTGTTCCATGGATCAAACTCTGTGTTCGACCAAAAGCATCCTTAAGTTGAGGAAGAGTATAGTTTCTCGGTGTCGTCTCATATTTATGAGTCTTTCCGAAGCCGACATCGACAACATCGAATTGGAACACCATGTTGAGCTGCTTCTCCTTGGCGCTGACATATCGCAAGACGCGCTCCAGGTCTGGTGTATGGGGAAGTTCGCCGACAGTGATAGCGCCGTATCGTTCCAGAACCTCACTCATCTCGCTAAGAAACTCGTGCATTCGGGGTCCGTTACAGTAGAGTAGGCCGGCGGGTTGATACTCGGCTTTGGAGTCGACGATGGGTGCGTCAGGGAAGTCCTGGATCTTGGAGTACATGTTGACGGTGTCAACACGGAATCCATCGACGCCTCTGTCAAGCCAGAATTCCATGGAGGACGCGTAGATGGCTCTTCTGGTCTCTGGGTTCTCCCAGTTGAGATCAGGTTGCTCCTTGGCAAAGAGATGGAGATAGTACTCCCCTGTTGCCTCATCCCATTCCCAGACACTGCCTTTTCCAAAGTTGGAGCGCCAGTTGTTGGGTGGGAGACGTTGGCCATCGGGTGAGTACTTGGCTGGTCGCCAGATGTACCAATCACGCTTGGGACTGTCCTTGCTAAGTCTTGACTCCTCGAACCAAGCATGCTTGTCAGAAGTATGGTTGATAACGAGATCAAGCATAATCTTCATGCCCTTTTCGTGAGTCTTGCGGATCAACTCTTCCATGTCTTGGAGAGTGCCGTATGGTGCATAAACATCTTCGTAGTTGGAGATGTCATAGCCCATGTCAACTTGTGGGGAATCATACATGGGGCAGACCCAAATAACATCAACACCCAAGCTGGAAATATAATCAAGCTTGGATATGATGCCTTGGAGATCGCCCATGCCATCGCCGTTGGAGTCGCAGAAGGATGCAGGGTAGATTTGGTATATGGTGGCCTGCTTCCACCACTGCTTGGTACGCTTGTTGACAGTCATTGTAAAGGTAATTGAAGATAATGATGAAGAGATGTTGCTGTTTGAGAATGATTGTGAGGCAGGGGAGATTTATACCATGTGGTTATAAGATGGGCATACTGCAACCCAGAATCATGTGTTTCCCCATGTTTGCCATACCCTGGTCTAATTCCCCCGCGTTGGTCGGACCGAGGAGATGGTGATGAGAGGCGAGCCAATGAATCAACAAGCTAGTTGTCTCAGAGGTTCTGGAAGGGTGGTATCATAGTCTGATTGGTGTAACCTCGGACCGACGACTTGTCTCTGATATAATTGGTTCTTGACCGGTCCGACGAGATGAGTTGAAAGTCAAATGCCCCAAGCGTTGCTCTGAATGGTTGCACAATGATCCACTGACTTCAGCCACAAACAGCTGAAAGCCAGGTTTCGATGCATCCCACATTCCCCATGATCTGCAGTCTAAGTCAAGACTCTCGGACCGACCCCAGACTTTTGGTCGTGTCCCCCATGGGGGAGGAGGGGAGATCATTGGACCCATGTTCACAGACGTTGAGCGTCTCCTGACAGAGGCTAATTAAACGATAGCTCGGGACTCGGAACTCTGGCTAACCTCGAACGAGACCCGGACCGACATAACAGTTCCGCATTGGCCAATGACATTCTCGTGTAACCTCTCTCGGACAGGCCTAGACACGGCCATCCCCAGGATTTCGCCCATGCGCGCTAAGGAATCTGGCCGAGAATTGTGTCGTAGAAACTTGTTGTTTGCTTTTTCGTCATGTCTCAATTAAGTCGACAACCTCATTCTCTTCATCTCGCTTCGAGTATAAGATGTCAAGCATCGCTCGCTGAAATACCAATTCTCAGAACACCATCATCACTCACTCCTCTCATCTCTTCCCCATTCTCTTGGATCTGAACACTCATAATTCATTTCTCCAACATGTCTCCTGACTCAAAGGTTGACCATGGCATCGCGCCACACGTCCCAGCCGTCGTTGACGCCAACGTCGCCCATGAAGCTGCCGCCGCAACAGAGGCAGAGCGCAACATGGGACTCATCAAGTCTCTCAAGCTCTACAAGAAAGCCTGTCTCTGGTCCATCTTCCTCTCACTCTGCATCATCATGGAGGGCTTTGACGTTGTCCTCCTCAACAACCTCTTCGCCTATCCTCCCTTCCAGCGCAAGTTTGGTGTCGCGCAGCCTGATGGCACTTATCAATTGACAGCTGCTTGGCAGTCTGGTCTCTCCAACGGTACTCTTTGTGGTCAGATTCTCGGTCTCTTCATCAACGGTATCATTGCCGATCGCTTTGGATACCGCAAGACTCTCATCGGTGCTCTCATTGGATGCATTGGCTTCATCTTTATCATCTTCTTCTCCGAGACTCTTGTTCAGCTTCTCATTGGAGAGATCTTCATCGGTATTCCCTGGGGTGTTTTCCAGACTCTTACCACTACATACGCCTCTGAAGTCTGCCCTACCCACCTCCGCGCCTATCTGACCACCTACGTCAACCTCTGCTGGGTTCTCGGACAGTTCATCGCCTCTGGTGTCCTCCGCGCCATGGTCACCCGCGACGATCAGTGGGGTTACAAGATCCCCTTTGCTCTGCAGTGGATGTGGCCCGTTCCTCTCATCATCGGCATCTACCTCGCCCCCGAGTCTCCCTGGTGGCTCGTCCGAAAGGGCCGCATCGAAGAGGCCAAGATCTCCCTGCAGCGACTTACCGCCCGCAACACCGAATCCGAGTTTAAGCCCGACGAGACGATTTCCATGATGATCCACACCAACGAGATGGAGAAGGAAGCTCAGGCCGGTACCTCATACTTTGATCTCTTCAAGGGAACAAGTCTGCGACGAACAGAGATTGTTTGCTGTACCTGGATGGTTCAGACTCTCTGCGGTGCCACCTTTATGGGATACTCTACCTACTTCTACCAGATGGCCGGCATGGCTGTTGAAAACAGTTTCTCCATGTCTCTTGGTCAGTACGCCATTGGTGCTGTTGGTACTGTCTTTTCCTGGTTCCTTATGGGATGGTTCGGTCGCCGCACTCTCTACCTCTGGGGCCAGCTAGCCATGTGTGTCCTCCTTCTGACAATCGGCTGCGTCGCTTTCGCCGGAAAGGAGAACGTCGCTGCTCAATGGGTCATTGGATCTCTTCTCCTCATCTACACCTTCACCTACGATTCGACCGTCGGCCCCGTCTGCTACTCCCTCGTCGCCGAACTGTCCTCGACCCGTCTCCGAACCAAGACCGTCGTCCTCGCCCGAAACACATATAACATTGTCGGCATCATGACCAACATCATAACTCCTCGCATGTTGAACCCCACTGCTTGGAACTGGGGTGCCAAGGCTGGTTTCTTCTGGGCTGGAACTTGTGCTCTGTGCGCTGTCTGGACTTACTTCCGCCTGCCTGAGCCCAAGGGCCGCACTTATGGTGAACTCGATGTTCTCTTTGAGCGTGGTATCAGTGCTCGCAAGTTCAAGTCTACAGTTGTTGAGCGGCTGGATGCTGAGTTTGTGGATGTTACAAATGAGAAGGCTTCTGCTGTTTATGTTGAGCAGGTCAATACCAACCAGTCTTGAGTGGTTTGCAGAATGAGTTATGATGGATTTAGTATTTTGAGCCAGTTTAGCAGTCATTAGCAATGATATTACGTTTATGAGTACAATCAAGTATCAATTTTCTTAAACTTGGCCTTCAAAAAATTATGATCTGATGACATGAAATCAGCCCATTCTTTAGTGTGACAATCTTCAGCAAGCCTCACTCAATGCCCCCGTATCCAAGAACCAAGCAACAAAGAAATAAAAGTGGCAAGTTTACAAGGTGGGGTTGTCTAGCCATAACCTTTCTTAGCGTGATATATTTCGTGTCTGGCAACTCCGCATCTTCATCTCCAGCTCTCAACCTCTAACATTCCACTCCAACAATGAGCAGTCGAACATCAAGAGCATGCGATCCCTGTCGTCTTAGAAAAGTCAAATGCAACGGTTCAGTCCCATGTTCACAATGCGGCCATCTCAATCTTGCCTGCGTCTACTCGGCGCCTCCGTCAAAGCGAAAGCCGACGGTACGAGGACGGCTGGTAGCTCAGATACGCGAGGGTGTCTGCGTGCGACCTGATGATGCAAGGTCCAACTCGGGTTCCCCGCAAACTGACGACCCATCACCTTCTTACATACCCACGAGCAATGGCACGCCATACACCCAGGACTTCTTTATGGGTCTCGTCAAGGAATATGAACGCGCTGTTTTTCCCGTCAATCCAATTATTCTACCATCCGAGGTCGTGACTGCGATTGAAGGGATGGAAAATAGCTTTGAAGATGCTGCTTTCGTGTACGCGTTTGCGGGGGCTACAATCAACTTATCACAAACAACGTGGAACCCTGACAATGATATTCTTGCAAGGATGATGGATCTTCTGGGTCTCGGTTTCAAAGCGCACAGACAAGCCGAATTAGGAGCTGGGTTCCTAAGTAAACTGCCCGTCAGCCCGAAACGCGTCATGACGTGCATTTTTCTCGAGAATTCTCTCATGACGTTTGAGCGGTTGGAGCGAGGTGTGATGATGCTGCGAGAAGCCGGGACAATGATACAGATGATGGATTTTGACCATTTGACAGATGGTTCACTAAGCAATCACGAAATCGCGACGCGACAACGAATGTATTGGGAGATATCAATACACGAACGGTACCTGACAGTCATTGCAGGCTACCCAGCTCTATTACCTCCTCTCAAGACTGGCCTCCCCATCACAGACTATGAGCTACCGCTGGGGATAAATGAGGGCTTCAATCGGTTGATCGAGCTGTTTAATGTGCTTGACGATGAATTCTTGACTCATTGGAGAGCTCAACAGAATCCATCGTGTACAGCACCTGAAATGACAGCCGAATGGATTGAGTATAAACAGGCTCAACTTGATCAAGATGAGATCAAAGTAGCCGAGGCGGACAACAAGTTGATATCGAGTGGCTACGGGGGCTTGACCGAGCTTCAACACGCAGACTTGTTAATCACACGACTCTGGATGAGAATCATGGTATGGCAACTCGCACTATCACAAGGACTACTACAATCCACACCACCACAAAATACACACGAGGGTTTTTCAATGCATTTCCCCGCACATCGTCTCTCAACGCAACTTCGAAACCTGGTTGATCGACTAAAAAGCTTTGACAGTGTAGCGCTGCATGGACCGGGTATTCTGGCCAAGTTGTTTGAGATAACGACCACTGTGGCTGATGTGTTGGCTTTGCCTACTGGCGCTGGGGGAGAGCATGATGCTGAAGCGAGAGTGGAGGATTTTCTGTTTCTTGTCACGTTTTTGTTGAGCTTTGATAGGATTCATCAGAATCAGAGGGATTATCTGAAGGAAAAGTTGAGTGGGTTGCAGGATGCTTCGGGGTTTCAGAATTTGGCTACGTATAATGCTGATGGGTGGTTGTCTGGATGAGTGGTATCATATGAATAATGGGTACGCTTATCTCATGCCATTGATACTCTGAGAATTATTCTATGTGACCTGAAGCATTTGAATCATGTTGGTGATTAACCTTTGTAATATTGAATCAGAGGGTGAAGAGCGTCTGACAACGCGCCTTGTTCGCCATGTTGTCAATCAACAAATCCAAAATAAACTATGCTATTTGTTTATGGTCGTATACTGGATGATAAAATTCTCTAGCGGTTCTGTCATCTCAAATAAGGCATTGTTCTTTACTTGACGTCGAAGCATAGCCTTGACCCTACAGGGTATCCTGTGACATACATATCTAGTCCTAACAGTTCTTTACTTTACGCTAGAGTAACGCTCTCGTAGCATTTATTTTACTATGTGTTGTCCATTTGATTCTCTTTATAATTGTATTACATTGTTCCACGCCGCATTGGATAAAAATTTCGTGGTTCGTAACTTCAACTTAATAACCAGAAACAACATCCTCCCATGGTATCTGGGGAACAACTGGCCACCTATTTTGACAGGCCCATGCCACAACTGTTTGATAATACACGCAAATATAACACCGGCATGATGACAATCTCAATCGACTGATAATCTATTAATTCTGCACCTCTCTTTAAATGGCGCACGAGCCTGACGCGGTGCCTTTTTAGGAAGTTATCACGACACGCCATCTATCTCATGTATCAGCCTAATCCTTCATCATGCTGCACGTCACCAGAAAGGTCTGTATGTCAGAGCATACAACACTTACCCTGAGAATAACCACGAGATTACCCCAACATCCACTCCTCTACATATCGCCAAGACTGGGCAGCAATAACTATTACCAACATCAAGCCTGACGTCTGCGATGGTCCGACTTTAACCGTTTGACGAGTGGCTCGATATCCAAAGACGCAGTTCACGTCCCATTGATCATCCTACCCGACGCGTCGTAAAGTCCGACCTCCACCGTTGCTAATATCCGCGAATGCAATAAGACACAAGCTAAGACTCGGGCCAAACCGCTCTACGTCTGATCCATCCAAGGATCACCCGGCGCTATTGGTCTTTTCAGCATAGGATATCAGAACATCACCGGCGATCCCGTGGAAGAACCGATAAGGGACCAATTGTGAAACACAGCGGTTGGTTAGTGCAGAAGAATATTTCTAGAATAAAAATCGCGCATAAAGGTCGCCGGGACCTAGTATCGGGACGTGCATAAAACCCCTTGTCATGCTGTCAGCTATTGTAGGGAAGGATATCCATTTTACCCCTTGAAATTAGTGGAAACCCGTTGGCTCTGAAGATATTGATGCATGAAGACGACGGTGGAGACGATAACGTTGTGATAGTGATAGCACAGGTTGATACAAATGTTGTTGCGAGGAAATGTCCGTTGACGATCTCCCCATCTTTGGTTTAATGACAGAGACAGTGACCAATGATGTGCTGATTGATGTCAATGTCTCGGACAGACTTACTCGTGTCTTTGACTCTGGTGCTCCGAGAGTGTAGATCTTTGCCGTGGGCAAGACAAGCTGAAGTGCCACGCAAGCATTTAACCAGGAAGCGCGGCTAGACTAACCCAATATAGTAAATCGCATGGCTTTTTGTTCATAACTTATTCTTCTAGAATGATTTAAAGTACAAGTCATGACATAGTTATGCATGCTAGTGTAGATCATCTAAGAACAAGAAATCTGACAATGATTCCTGTGAGTTTTTGCGATCTCGACATTGAGAAACCACTTATCGACGGTTTACTTGTTAAACTAACTGCCAAGTTTCCCCCGGAAAGACACCGTTTTCATCACTCTGGGGAATATCCATCTTCCCCATGGGGGCCTCGCAGGAATTCTGGTTCTCATCAGTAATGAAAACTACATCGCCTGTCTCATCTCCAGACTCGTAAATTATCTGACGAGGGAGACACATTTCGTTCTGCATTCTTCTGACAGTTTGTCTCGTGATTATTGGGGATCAGGGACCAAAGCGTGGGCCTATTATGGGGATTGACCGTGAGATATGGAGTTTGCCAAGGCCGTAATGGAGTTTTGTTAGTCATAGTAATGCTGGAGTCCATAATACCAAGAAAATAGGGAGATGAGGGCACGGCAGATACGAAGTGACGATATGAAATATGATATTCGAGATAGTTGAATAGAGACCAAAACTCCTCGATAACTACCACTGTGATATCCAACACTCACATCTACAGTAGACGTTGTCTTAAACATTGGCGGCTAAATGAGGCTCAAGACTCTACCGCGTAACAAACATCTCCCATCCCTGACGTCAAAACAACCCCGGCGAGCCCGTAAAAAAGCACAGACAGAAAACCACCTTCGGTCAAATTTCCATCCATCTGAAGCAGAAGCCAAGGAAACCTTCTGAGCTGTGCACACATAACCTCACTATCCGACTGGTCCGGGCAACTTCCTCTATAATCCACATACGATAAAAAGACACCGAATCTGGCCGACACGATGAATAATACCCTGAATAGGAAAACTTGATACGTGCCCCATGGGGGTTTAATGAAACGGAATACCTGCCGAGCAATACCTGTTATTGCCAAGAAGCGAAAACAGAGCACCGCCCCATATGGATACAACTGCCTACCCCCGGTTCAACCTGATTTGAGGCGAACGAGATGCTAAACATGTTGTTTTGCGGACCTTTGCAATGACGTCTCGGTGCCCCCTATCCCCGTCAGACCATGAAGCATTGTCAATAAACTGCGCCATTTATACAACGGCTTCAAAGCAAGGCTGGCGGTTATAAAGTTTGAGTCAATTCCACTTAATCTCTCTCGTCTATCTCCATCGCCTCTCCTTCACTCACCTCGATCATCATACACATCAACTGTCCTGGTGACAATTGTCTTTGCTTCTTTTGTCAAACCATCACTCTTGGCTTTTTGTATACACATACACTCCAAACAGAAAATATGGAGAAACTCGGCAATCAAAAGACAGAGGGTCAGCTCCACGATGGAGTCACCTCTGACAGCGATGGCTACAACAAGCACGAGGCCAGCTCCCACGACGGCCACGACTTCCAAACCGTCAATGAATCAGCGGATAACTCAAACATCTACTCCCAAGGTGGCAAGAACTTTCGAACCCTCAAAAGATGGGATACAATCTTTATCCTCTTCGCCAATCAGATCGGTCTCGGTATCCTATCACTTCCCTCGACTCTCAAGACCCTTGGCCTTGTCCCTGGCATCATTGCACTGATTGGCATTGGTGCCATTTCGTGGTATACTGCCTATGAGCTTCTCCAGTACTACCGTCTTCATCCCCAGGTCTTGAACATCGTCGACATGACCCGTTTCGTCGGTGGAAGAACTCTCGAAAGTATCGCCGGTGTCATGATGATGATCCAAGTCATCTTCGTCGCTGCTTCAGCCATGGTTACCCTCTCCATTGCCCTCAACACCATCAGCGACCATGCCGCTTGCACTGTTGTTTTCATCTTTATTTCATGCGCTGCATGCTTCCTCTTCTGTCTTCCCCGTACCACCAAATTCGTGTCTCATCTCGGTATTCCTAACGCTCTGAGTGTTTTGGCCGCTTGTATCATCGTCATGGTTGTTCTTGGCGTTGATGGCCCTCGAGGTGTTGACAACATGTCTGAGTGGCGAAGAGAGATTGTCATCGTCGGTAACCCTAGTTTCCGCGATGGTCTTAATGCTTGCTTGAAGATTGTCTTTGCCTACGCTGCCAACCTCAGCTTTGTGGTAAGTTGAATGGTCACTTGGTTACAAAACACAGCTAACAAATTCCAGGGATACCTTGCTGAGATGACCGCGCCTCTTGAGGACTTCAAGTTCTGTCTTACCGTCCTTGAGTGTGGTTCTATGACCATGTATGTCATCTTTGCAGTTATCTTCTACTGCCTCGGAGCCGAATACACCACCTCGCCAATCTTGGGATCCACCGCACCCATCTTCTCCAAGGCTGCATATGGAGTTGCCCTCCCTGCCATCTTTGCCACTGGTCTCGCTTACGGCCACATTGGTTCCAAGTACATCTTTGTCAATGTCATGCGATGGACCGGCAATCTCCATGAAGTCACTTCTAGTTCAGTCAAGTCCTGGGGAACCTGGATCGCCTCTGTCACTGGCTTCTGGATCGTCGTTTTCATCCTGTCCAACGCCATCCCTGTTTTCGACTCTATCCTTTCGATTACATCTGCCACTACCATCTCGTGGTTCACCTACGGTTTCAGTGCTGTCTTTTGGTTCCATATGAACAAGGGCATGTACTTCCGTGACTGGAAGAAGATCTGTCTGACTATTGTCAATGCTCTCTTGATTATCATGTCACTCTTTATGAACGCAGCTGGTCTGTGGGCATCCATCACTGAGCTTCTTGATATTTTCACCTCTTCGTCTGGTGTTCGAGGTGTCTTTTCTTGTGGAGACAATGCTTCATAAGATGTTATGTACTACTTTATGTATTATAGACGATTAAAGTCAGCGGTTTTCAATTTACAATGTTCTCATGTTTAAGTCATTGCCCAAGTGACTGTAGCATTTAATCTCTCTATACTATGCTATTGCCCTGTGTTATTATCTCCCATTGCTGATCTACGTCTTTCAGCCCATTTTTCTTGAATAAAGTCTGCCCGTTCTGAAAGGTCCAGCATGGTTCGAGGAACGACGTGATACTCAAAGCCGACTTGATCCAATAATTCGCAAAAGTCGTGAAATACGCCCATCCACTCGTCGTGAGTACCTGGCATCAATCGCACCCCATCGTCCATCAACCAAGGTGTCCCTGCCTCACAGACGACTATCAACGCATTCTCCATTCTGTTCTTTACCTCGCCCCAGGCCGGTAATTGTTGCAAGTCTTGGACCCCTTGGAGTGAGGCGTATCGTTTCGCATAGACCAACGGATCAAAACCGGACCGATCAGAGATGAACCAGGTGGAGGATTGAAGAGCATCTTTTTCAGCGACTGCCTGGGCTTCTAGGATGAGCTGTTGCAGTTCAAGACATCTTTTTGGTGATGTTTGGATGTCGTGAGCTGAATAATTGTGCTTTATGAGAACGGTTCTGGCCACTTCGGAGATTATGCTTGGGCTTTCAATCGATGTGCCTGTTAGCCAACGCTGTAGATCATCCTGTATCTTGTGGACGAGGGTAGTTTTGCCCGTTGACTGAGGGCCGATGATGTAAATGTTTGGGACATCGGTATTCGGAGGCATTTTGAATAGATAGGTGATGTCGTTGAGTTTAATGAATCAAGGGATGTCAGATCCAGATCTGACACCTGCGTAATAGATAGTGAGTGGTAGGCCTCCGCGGGGTAATCTTACTGCTGTGAAACACAAACATTAGCCAGTATCCAGTCAGCCAGAGCCAGTAATGATAAATCACCAACAGCCTCTTTCTCTATAGCGCATCGTAATCAACCTTCCCTTCCACAAAGTCAATTCTCACCCTCCTGCTTCGGCCCGCAGCTCAAAATGCCACAACCCAAAATAGACAAAGTTTACTCCTTCACCCTTGTGCCAGTGCTAAGCATCGATGACAATGCGTGGGATTTCAACGTCCCCAATCTCCCGTCGGCTTCCATTCTCAAGGAAGCGGGTGTTGTCAAAGCCATCAGCATCCGCACCGACCTCAAAGACTGCAAACACTCTATGGTCCTGACCCTCCAAGCCAACAGCCCAAACCGAGCCACTGCCCAACACTCACCCGATATTCTACTTCTCTTTTCGCTAGAGTCATTTAAACCACTCGTCGTCGGCCCTGCATCAAAAGAACAACTTCCAGCGCCAGACCTTAAGCCTCGCACGCGACAAGAGGTTTCCGACTACAGCATCAGATGTCTACGTGCTGGAATCGCCATAAATGGTGTGCGATACAATTTCTATGGCCACAGCAACAGTCAGCTCAAATCGCGATCATGTTTTCTTCTTGCAGCGTCCAAAGAGGCCATCTCCCGGCAGATTGAGTCATTGGGGGATTTTACCAAGATGAAGACTGTCGGGAAAAAAGCTAAACGAATCGGTTTGCTTTTCTCATCTGCTAAAACTGCCATGATTATCAGTCCCGACCGATGCGAAGACATTCCAGACGTCGAGACTGCTGACTATATCTTTACTGATGGATGTGGATTAATTGCGCCAAAACTTGCGCAGGAACTCTCGCGGCGAACTCGAATCATCTTTCGTGATAATCGATACACGCCTTCAGTATTCCAAATCCGCTATCGTGGATACAAGGGTGTTGTCACAGTTGATCCGCGTATGAAGAAGCAGAAAGCCCTGCTCAAGTTTCGAAAGTCGATGAAGAAGTTCAGTGGCGGCGATGACCATTCTTTTGCAGTTGTCGAATATTCCAAGGTTTGTATTTGATCCCCCCGCCCATGGACTCTTGTTAATTTGCTGAATTCCAGCCCTTCTCCTATGGCTTCCTCAACGACGAGACAATCATTCTTCTCCATGCTCTGGGGATCTCCGAAGAGACCCTTCTCTCCAAACAGCGCCATCACTTTGATCTACTCAGAAACGCCAAGACCGATCATCGTGACGCATTCCGTCTCTTGAGCTATGTCAACCGACCCGACCTTGCAGAACGCGTCCTCCTCGATGGAAGCGAGAGCATCAAGTCTCAGATCAACAGCGTGGTCAATGCCGAACTGAAGAAAATGCTCAACAAAAAGGATGGACAGAGATGTCGTATTTTCGTTCAAAAGTCGCGACTGCTGTTTGGTGTTTGTGATGCGTGGGATGTTTTGCGCGAAGGTGAAGTCGCAGTCAAAGTCACTATGGAAGAGAACGGAATACCCCACGCTTTGAAGAACGCCGAGGTGACTGTCATCCGAAACCCATGTCTTCATCCTGGCGATTGGCAGAAGTTCAAGGTCGTTGAGCGACCCGAACTTGCTCATCTGACGGATTGTATCGTGTTTTCCACAAAAGGAAAAAGACCAGCCGCGGACATGATGTCTGGTGGCGACCTTGATGGCGATACTTGTAAGAATTTTTCCGTCTCATTGGGCGTAGTAGTTCTGACATGGTAGTCTTTGTATGCTGGGACCCAGATTTGATACCCTCGACTATCTCAACACCAGCGTTATACCCTGGTGGTCGAGACCCCATCACATTCCGGCCGATCACAGATGACGATCGCCTCGTATACTTTGCCAAGTACAACAACGCCTCACTCGGCAAAGTGAAGAACCTGTATCTCGACTGGGCTCGGGCGACAGGACCTATGAGCGCTCAGTGTCAGGAACTGAATCGTCTATTCTCCCAGTGCGTAGATGGCAACCGCATTCGAATTCCTGAAAAGTTACAATCTCCCCCAAAACTGCCGGATGACGCTCCTCCATTCATCCTTGATGTTCTTCACAGCGAATCGAGAAATCAAGTGCACAGCCTAAGTCTTTCCCAGGAAGGCGATTTGGATGGATATGACATTGATTCAATGCAACTCTTGTTGAGTCGTGAACATTTTGCCATCAGTGAGTTTGAATGTGTCAAGTTGGCACATACCTGGTGCGTGAAGAACAAAACATCTTTTGAGAGCCTTTTACATCTCTTTGATTTCAATCTTCTCACCGCAGAACAAAAGGCCTGGGTTCTGGCTCACGTACCGCCGTCACCAAGTACTCCCGGTCTTGTTCTCAATGCTGTGTGTTCATCTGGAATACTTGAACCCACTGAGTTAAAACACTTTCGCCTGGATTATCCTGGCATCAAGTGGAAAAGGATGTACGACTCTTCAATTGATCGCCTCGCCACCTTTCATGAAGCCATTGCTACCAACATGGAACTCTTCCATCGCACCCTAATCGTTTTTCAACCCGACGAGCGATTATCGCTTGCCATATATATTCCCAGAAAGATTGAACGTTCCCAAGACTGTGTCATCGACGATACGGCGAGACTCTTCTCCTTTCCACATTCCCAAGGGCCCCAGACACAGGCTCGTCTGTCTCTACCGACAAAGATGGACTACCAGGTATACTGCGATGGCAGTCTTTTCCAGTTGTTCCAGAAAAGTAAACAGAATACATGGGTATTCATTAATCGACCAGGCAGAAATGACGAGGACTACCGTGATGAAAAGAATCAGGGCGATAGAAGGCGGAAGCGACAGGAAGTAGTCGATCGAGGGGAGCAAACAGAAGTTATCGCAAGTGTCGATCTGGGCAAGTTCAGCGGACAACTTCAAAGACATATTGGGCGTGTGAATCGATCTCCAGTCACAGCTGCAGTAAGTCCGTTTTCCTTCAAACAAATGTTTAGGGCTAATTCAAGGCAGGAAATCTACGTCATTAGCAATCGAGATGTTTCGTCCATGCGAAATCTAGATCTCTGGCTCGAACAGATCGACACTACCGAGATCCTACCTCTATTTTCAGACGAACCGAAGATTTACTCTATCCCGGATCGAAACAATGTCTTATCAACCTCTGATCCATCGTGGCTCATCAGCATTGTAAAATACAATGATCTTGCTTTGTTGACAATCTTGGACTCTGTGGATAAATACAAACAAGTTTTCACCTCGGTCCGAAAAGCCAACGATACGGGGTTTCTGTTGCAGTGTTTCCAACACATTTTGGAAAATATTCAGGAATCTGCCGTGGACTCGAAAGAGCTACTGAACGCAATGATTGAAGTTCTGGTTACTGAGCCCACTTTGGCGATATCTTTCACGCCATTCCTTTCCGACGCTCGTACAGACAAGAATCCAGAACTAGTCGAGTTATTGGAAGCCTCACTGTTGCCAATTCTCCGAGCGTTCATACTGTCGTCCAACGCCATGGATAATCTGATCTTGGAGCCCCTAAACGCTATTCTCTCTAATATCTCGCCCGGAAGCCTATCTTTGAGTGACATGGCAGACCTTCTCGAGCTTGCCGCCTTGACAATACGATCGACTGACCTTGCCTTGGACTTGTTTCTGGATATCTTGCAGCCCAACGCACCGCGTTTCATAACGGCAGATGTCCAAGTCGCCAAATACATGTTACGTAATTTGATGGCAATTGCCGTGGATCATATTGAGGAAGCCAACGCCGAAGCAAAACGACTGCCTGGACTGTTGGAATTGAAGCTATCGCCCAAAGACAAAGACGGCAGTGTTGTGGACATTGACTTCAGGATCGACGCCACTGGAACTCCGAAACAAGGATCACACGTGCGCTTGACAACTGCATCACTTCCGGAAAATAAGCTGGTTGGCGATAATTATTCAATGGATGCTTTGGTCATCTTTGCGGAAACTGGGCGCGCGCGCTTCAAATGTCTACATCCTCTTCCTTCCTACTTCGCAGAATGCTCATGGGTTCTGGAAGATTGTGGGCCATTCGTCACTTGCAAATCCATGATCGACGCTGTCAAGGATCTCTGTATCTACAGGGAAGACTGCTGTGGAGTCGCGGATATAGTCTTTGGGCTTCAGTCAGCTACTTCCATGCCAAGGGTTGAAGAGACGCACATCAAGGTTGCCAAATTAAATGACAGCCAGAACAAAGCTATAAAGTTGGCCCTTGAAAGTTGTCTCCTCTGTCTCTGGGGTCCTCCAGGAACTGGAAAGACGGAAACAATTGTTGAGATGATCTGTGCTCTACAGATAGCCAACGAAAAGGCACGGGTTCTTGTCACTGCACCGACACATAATGCGGTGAACAATGTGATGAGACGCTACGTCAAGCGAATCCAAGAACAGCCTTTGGCTCGAAAGGCTCAGCCCAATGTGCTGAGAGTGTCTACAGAAGTTCGCAAAGTTGCCGATGATCTACGAAAGTATACTTGCGATGCTATGGCAGGCCAGGAAATCCACGGTGACTACAAGGCCATGAAAAAGGCTACCCAAATGATCAAGCAGAGCGATACAGTATTCACAACATGCATTGGAGCTGGCATCGGTTTACTTCGATCAGAGTTTTTTGACATTGTTATCGTCGATGAAGCGTCTCAGCAGACGGAGCCAAGCTCGCTGGTTCCCCTTGTCAAGGGCTGTTCCAAGGCTATTTTGGTTGGCGATCATGTGCAACTCCGACCGACGGTGCAGCAGACTGCACTTGCACTTGACTTTGACGTGTCTTTGTTTGAGAGACTGTATACCGAAGCTGAATTGTCAACTGAAAGTGGGTTGAACACAATGATGCTGGACACCCAGTATCGCATGCATCCCCAGCTATGCGAGTTCAGTTCGGCAGCGTTTTATGAGGGCAAATTGAAGTCTGGAATAGACATGCCCGACAGGCCGCTGATCAATTCAGACTTTCCATTCCCTTCTGTGGTTTTAATCAAGCAGAACAGCAAACCAGACAATGAGCGGGCTATCTTTGTCAACTGCGACACAAAAGAAATACAAGGAAAGTCAAAGGAGAACAAAGGACAGGCAAAGCTTTGTCTCCAAATCTGCAAACTCTTGACATCTCAAAGCGACACCCAATCTATCGTCGTGCTAACACCTTATACCCGACAAGCTGAATCCTTGAAGCGCATGCTACCTCAGGCCATCGAGGTGTCGAGCATCGACGGGTTTCAAGGTCGGGAGGCGGATGTTATTGTCTTCGTAACCGTGCGCTGCAATGAGCATCGCAGTATAGGATTTCTAAAGGACATGCGCAGAATGAATGTTGCGTTGACTCGTGCAAGATCGGCGGTTATTGTAGTTGGACATCGAGCGACGTTGACGGAAGGGACGGAGGATGACGAGAGTCCGGCGATGTGGAAGAGGTTGCTGAGGAGCTTGACGGAGGTTAAGTTGGAGGTTCCTACTTCTGAAGATGGACCGGCTGGCGGGTTGCATAAATATCGGGGTTCGGCAAGGGTGTCATAAAGCTTGGGGCAGTTTGCTAAAAGCCATAAGGCCTAGAATTCATTGATCTAAAGAAGTTTGGCCACTTTCGTACAAAGAAATCCGCTAAATGTCTCCAAGATCCATCAAATACCATTACATGACGCTACTACCTCCGTTATATCTTTGAATATCTGTTATCATCGCTTGCGTGATCAACCCACGCTCAATCTGAACATCTCGATATGATGGCTCCGAATAAGGACTAGGCCAACCTTCATCGACCTTGTCTTCAAGGGCAAGTGAATGGGCAATCAGAAACTTGACCATCCACTTGTCAAATCTATATGACTCTACATTCATTGAATTAATACAGCACCTTTGAAAGACAACCAAGCGATTGATCTGCCATTCGTTAGCATCTATAAACCCTAGCTGGGGCATAGTCTTACCATTCTCTCAACACTTGGCCAATATCTTCGTAGCAGTACCAAAGACTCCAAGTTCGACCCGAGACGAGCCCGAGATGCTTCAAGTTCATGGGTATCTCCAAACATGAAGGTATGAAGAAGAACTGAAGACGACACGATAGTGACGTGACCCACGATATTATACAAGGCTTCAGCTCCAGGGACTTCTCTGGATGCCTTGAGTACCTCGCAGACTACTATAGCATGAGCTTTGCATGACTCGGAATACTTGATGCTATTTCTTGTCTGCGGTCGCCGTCGATCCAGGTAATGGTAGAAGAGCAGCGTGTAATAGTGATGATAGCCGAGATGAAACGCGACAAAAACACGACCTAAGCCGCGCTCCACAAACGTCGACAAGTTGTCTCTCGAGAATGCTAATTCAGGACCAATAGCATCTTCAAAAGCAACGAGCTTGTTTTCGAGGTGTCGAACCGTGTCTTCAATCAACGCCTCGTCCCATTCTGTTGTATCAGCAAGGTCTTGGTGAAAGTTCTGTATCTCGGTGTAGATCTCGACCAAGTTAACCATGTAGCCCCACAGACCAGGTTTCCATTGTGAGTCAGGGATATCTGGATCTCCTGCTTTCATTCGGAAGAAGACGTCCTCGTCCATTGGAGCGCGGGGATGAGCGTTCTGCCATTTGAATTGCCGTGATATGTTAGAGCCTCCGCTAGCCCAGGTGTCGATGATGAAGCATGTCCAGAATATTCGTCGCTTGACTTCGCGGGTGACTCCATCGTCGGCGTCGTCGCAAACGCCAAGTTTGAGGATTTGTGCCATTCGACTGGCGAGGCCTGGTAAAGTCATTAGATACATGGCCTGGTAAGATGTTCCTGAAACATACCGAAATACAATGACTCAACCCCAGCATCTCCTTCGCCAAAGAAGTTATTTCCCACCAAGATGCAAGCCTGAATGTTCTCTAGGCAAATGTGTTCCAGGTCATCTTTCAAGGACTTTGTGGCTTCAGCGCGATAAATTGGTCCGCGGGCGACTGTGTTTGGCTGTGCTGCAAACCTAGCGCCGCGTCAGCTGAAATTCAACTGTTTCAAAAAGACTCGATCATGGTACCTTGCTGACATGCCCATCATAGCAAGAAGAACAGGTTTCGAGACTGTTCCTTGAGCGACACTTGCTTTGAACGTCGGCTCATGGAATAAACTATGCGGTGAATTATGAATAAACCGAAAGTAAAGATCAACAAGATATATTTCTTCTTCTCGTATGTTGAAAGAGGTATAGGGCGCTAGAAGTCTCGTGGCTGTTGACGATTTGTTTTCTGCATTTCCAGAACAGGGCAGATTTCGACTTATGCAAGGATCGCATGATACGTCATCTGTTCGGTCGCATCGTCTTTTGGCTGTCCTGCAGTTGATACATGCTTTCGGCGGGCGCATCCTATAACGGTTTGATGTGATGTATATGAACTGATATTTTTAAAGAGGATAAGTTTTAGTGAGTGAGGGATAATAACACTAAGCTGCTATGGATATAGTAAAATCTATCACGTGGCTACTGGGTGGTATAAAAATAAATAAACTAAGATTAGAGCCTAAATGGTGAAACGAATAGGACTGGGATACATCGAACATATCAAATAGTAAGTGGAAGAAACAGTATTTAAAGAACCTAATCGTTGACTTTATATGCAAGAACGTCCACTACTACCTATTACAAAAGTTCCCCATTCACTCAGACACTTCGAATCTTTTCCTCTGCGGCATTCTCAATTGCATATGCCTCCTCAGCACGACGCTCAGCAAGGGTGACATGCTTGCGGAACTGTCGAGCAGGGATCCTATCCATAAATAGTTCATCCAGCTCCTCGTAACTCCTCATGCGAGTTTCAGGAACAAACAAAAATGCCAGGACAGCAAAGATAATCATGAAACCACCGAAAATGAAACCAATCTTCGCCTTCAGGTTGGCGAACTCGGGGTTGAAGATGTATGGAGCGACAAAAGACCACATTGTGTTGACAGCTGAGGATATGCAAATAGCAATGGCAATCGTCTTGGTTCGTAGAACTGAAGTAGGAATCTCTCCTGCAATGGTGTAGACAGTTGAACCGACACCGACATTGTAGAAGAAGTTGTACATGGTGTAAAAGCCAACTGATGCTGTGACAGCAGCCGTGTTGTCGACCGAACCAGAGATACCCATGCACATGAGCAGGCACGCAAGGGCGATGCAACCAGTGACATACATAGGTCGACGGCCGTAAAAGTCGCCTACAATGAATGCAATGGTTGCACCAGACATGGAAAGGATCTGAGCGCCAATCTGAATCTGGAAGGACTTCTTATCGCCGATTCCGAGATATTGGTACATCAAAGCACCATAATTGGAGACGAATCCCAAACCAGACATGGGCTCTGACAGGAAGACCATGATAGCGATGAGTGATCTTCGAAGGTTAGTACCCTTGAAGCAATCAAGGTAAGAACCCAAGTTTTGAGACTCTGCCTCTTCTAGAGTCAATTTGATTCGTTCCAAATGTCCAGAAGCGTCTTCCGGATCAGAATACATTCGGCCGAGAGCTTTGCGCGCCTGTTCCATCTTGCCCTTGCGAACCAAAAAGACCGGTGATTCAGGCATGGCAATTTGGCCGACGAGGGCGACTGCTGCGAAGCCCCATTGCGCAACAATCAGAGACTGCCACGACCAATTGGTATCCCACTGAGAACTAAAGTTGGAAAGAATGGCGGAAATGAAGGGACCAATGCACTGAGCAAGGTTACAGAAACCGATTGTAGTAGAACGAATAGCCAATGGCGAGACATCTGCAACGTACGCTGTGCAGAGATTCTGGAAGGCTCCGATTGCGATAAAGTTGACCATCTTTCCGGCAAAGAACATTTCGATAGAGGTAGAGGCAAACTCAACGCCGACGGAACCAATGTTGATGGCCGCGGCAGCAAGAACAACTGGCTTAAAGCCAATGATATCGGCAAAGTATGATGATGCCCAAGCACCAAAGATAGCAGCGGCGTTGGAACCTCCACTCAGGGCAGACTGCCAGCTCGTCTCGATGAAGTAATCGCCCTTGTCATCAGGCTTGCCGAAACGTTCCTTGAAGACGGGGATACTAATGACTGAGCCTGAAGACTGGTTCTCGAAACCGCGAACGATTAGAGTCCAGAGCATGACCCCGATCCAGAGAAGAAGCCATGGATCCTTACGGAAGGTCTGGAGGTACGTTCTGTTGTGCTCTTGTTGCTGGATGGCATGGCCGCGGGTGTGGTTAGGGGAGATGTGGAGGGACTTGGAGGTATTGGATCGCTCAATATGGGCGGTGGATTCGGGTTTCTCCATCTTCCCGGACTGGATATAACAATGATGAGAATTGATAACAAGTTCCACTGAATGAGATAGTATGGAGAAACTAATTGGTAGAGGGAACGAGATAGCAGATCCTTCGGTTTATATTTATGTGCAGCATCATACCGACAATACAAGACAATTTCCCCGCATAAACGGCCCTTGTCGTCTCCAGATTCATAGCGCGGGGACCCCAGACGGAGAAGAACTAAAGTAGCGAGGCAAAAGTTGGGAATCCAATAGGAAAACTTCAAAGCCGGCGCTATATTCGTTGGCGTCGGCTTTGAAGTCTTGCTACTGGTGTGTTCTCCGGCTCTAGTGTCCGTTTTGATGGTAACCTCATTTTGCAAGATATTCGCTACTCGGGTCTCGATGGACCGAATTGAACTGATGATTCGATTGTTTTCAGCTGACCCGAGTTCAGGTGAGTATGATTTTGCACTCGAATATGGATTTGGCGGTGATAATTCGTTTCTTTCTCGCAAATTGATACACCGAGTGACGAGATAATTATGGGAGACATTGCCCCGATATGCACCGTTACCCCATGACTACATGAGCTAGTGACTCGTTTGACTCGTTTCCCTGCTACACTAAAACAAAACCGGAACTACTCCTCACGTCGGGGCTAACCTGTTTTCTGTGCAGTATAAAGAACAGGCCTTAGCGATTTCTCCCTTGAACAATACTCCGTTACAGCCATTCGGGTTATTTATCGCAAATATGTCTCTCAAAGTGATTGACGTTCGCTTCGAACATTACCGCCACCCTAATACTCTTGGCGTTCACGAAAACAAACCGCGCATCTCATGGCGCTTCCAAGACGCACCATCAGGCTTTGAGCAAGAGGCCTATGAGATACAGGTCAACAAGATCCTTGGACAACAAAAAGATCATGTTCGTACTGTAGAGGTTCAATCAGCCGACTGTTACTTGGTCCCCTGGCCTGCTGAGGCGCTTGTGTCCCGACAGAGATACACAGTCTCAGTCAGAGTCAAGGGTAAAGGACAAACTGCATTCACTGAGTGGAGTGATGATGCTTGGTTAGAGACAGGCATCTTTGAGAGAGATGGCTGGAAGGGCAACTTTATCTCAGCTCCATGGTCAGAAAAGGACAACGACAAGCCTAAACCAGAAGACCTCTTTCGCAAGACCTTCTCATGCAGGAGAAAGATACAATCAGCAAGACTGTACATCACAGCTCGAGGTGTATACGAAGCCGAGATCAATGGACAGCGCGTCGGTGATCACTTCTTGGCACCAGGTTGGACTTGCTACGATGACCGGTTGACCTATCAAACCTACGATGTCACCGACTCCATCCACGATAAAAACAATTGTCTTGGTGTCCGTTTAGCAGAAGGCTGGTTCACCGGCCGGTTGAGCTTTGACGGTGGCCGAAGAAATATCTATGGTACACGAACAAGTGTACTAGCACAGCTTGAGCTCCATTTCGACGATGGAACCACTGAGATCATCTCGACAGACAATGATTGGACGGTATCTCAAGGTCCAATCCGCCAAGCAGAACTTTACGATGGAGAGAAGTACGATTCCACTCTCGAGATACCAGGGTGGTCTTCTAGTGGTGATGTAAATGGCACTTGGGAGAAGACAGAGGAGGTGCCGTTCATTTCCGGAAGCATCGACCTTACCGCTGCTACTGCCGAGCCAGTCCGTCGCACCGAAACTGTCCAGCCTGTTGAGAAGATTATCACTCCCACAGGAAAGACCATCATCGACTTTGGTCAGAATTTGGTGGGCTATGTCCGCATCAAGCAGGTTAAAGGCCCTCGTGGACACAAAGTCACACTACGACATGCCGAGGTCCTCGAGAATGGAGAACTAGGTACAAGGCCTCTCCGACTCTGTGCTGCCACCGATATCTACACACTCAGAGGCGATGCCGAGCCAGAGAGCTACGAGCCAAGGTTCACCTATCATGGCTTTCGGTATCTACAGATCGAGGACTGGCCTTGGTCTGACAAAGATGTTACAGACGCAGTCGAGGCCGTAGTGTGTCACACGGATATGGAAGAGCAGGGACAATTTGCATGTTCAGATGACAAACTAAACAAGCTCTATAGTAATGTCCGTTGGAGTATGAGAGATAACTTTCTCTCCATACCCACAGACTGCCCCCAGCGCGATGAACGTCTTGGATGGACAGGCGACTTGGCATTATTTGCCCCAACCGCTACTTTCATCTATGGCTGCTATCCAATTCTGAAAGACTGGCTGAAGGGCGTTTCGTTTGACCAGAAACAACGTGGAGGAATCCCTCCAATGGTCTCACCCAATGTCCTTGATAAGTGCAGAATCTGGGGTCCTATCTGGCCTTGCGCAATCTGGCATGATGTTGTTGTTTTGGCGCCATGGGCTTTGTATCAAGAAACAGCAGATCCATCTATTCTAGTTGACCAGTTTGAGTCCATGGAGACATGGTTGAAAGTCATTCCTAGGAACCAAGATGGATCTACTCACCTTTGGTCATTTGACGCGGATCAACTTGCGGTATGTATGTTATGAGGTTGGAAACAAAGCCCTTGCTAACTTTATTAGGACTGGCTTGATCCGAATGCACCACCGGACGATGCTGCTAAAGCTACGACTGATCCTCCATTAGTTGCCAATGCATTTTTGATACATTGTCTAGACATTATGGGGCAGGTATGCAGTGTACTGGGAAAGGCAGAGGCTAGCTCTTACTACACCAAATGGGCCAAGAACGCTCGTGTCGAGTTTATCCAAGAATATGCTTCACCGAACGGCCGTCTGGTATCGGACACTCAAACTGCTTACGCCCTCGCCATTTGCTTCAATCTACTCAATGAACACCAGCTATCACGTGCGGGCTCACGACTAGCCGACATTGTCAAACGAAACGGCTTCCGGATCGGTACTGGATTCGCTGGAACGCCATATGTCTGCGAAGCCCTCACGCGAACAGGCCATGGCAATGTTGCGTACGCCATGCTCCTCAACGAGAAGTGCCCCTCTTGGCTATACGCTATCTCTATGGGTGGCACAACAACCTGGGAACGATGGGATAGCATGCTACCAGATGGATCAATCAACCCTGGCGAGATGACCAGTTTCAATCACTACGCCTATGGAGCAGTAGCCAAGTTCATGGTGGAAAGACTTGCCGGATTACAACAGGTCGAGGCTGGATGGAAGAAGTCTAGGGTGCAGCCAGAAATTGTTGGAGATTTCACGTGGGCGTCTGCTTCGCATATTACACCTTTTGGAAAGGTGTCCAGTTCTTGGAAAATAGAGAAGGATGTCGTGTATGTGGACGTTGAGGTGCCAACTGGTACGATAATGGAAGTGGTGTTGCCTGATGGAGAGCACAGCAGGACAGAGAATGTTGGCTCTGGAAAATGGTCTTTCCAGACGAATTACAGAAAGTGTGTTGAGTGGCCGGTGAAGGAGACTAAGTTTATATTGCAGGAGATATTCGAGGGATTTGAGAAGGAGGAAGGTCGTTAGTCAGCAATACCGGCGCGTAAAACGGTTAATCCTTGAAACAATTCGTCCTTGCTAATCTAAGCAGCCGTGTCTCATCATCCACATCGCGTATCAATCTGACCTAAGTGAAGGCCGTATACCCTACAGAACAGTCTCTCATTAAAATAGCAATCAAACAATCATGTCATCATGTCAAATCCCTACGTACCTCCAGAAGACGGAAGTGCAACTCAACACAACAACACAGAGTCATTGGCGATAAATAACACACCTCTTCGGCGTCTACTGACACGCGTTGCGCTCAAAACTACCGCGCGGTTTTACAAATATGACGGTCCTTGTATCCCCATTTCCAAACACCTTATAGTCAAGACAGGGCGATCTGTTCATCTCACCGAGGCAGCAACCATGAGATTTGTGGCTGCTAATACTTCGGTTCCTGTACCGACTGTTCACTGCTCATTTGTCTACAAAAACCAGGCATTTATTGTTATGGAACGCATCCGAGGACAGTCTCTTGCAAAAGCGTTATCGACATCGTCCGAAGCAGAAATCGACAACATTCTCATGCAGCTACGACAGATGTTTCAAGAACTGAGAGCACTTCCTCCACCTCCTGGTACAGGGGTACAAAGTTGCGTAGGAGGTTCTCTGCGAGATTCGCGTATACCAAGATCACGACCTAGATTTGGGCCGTTCAAATCAATCCAAGACTTCCACCTATGGTTACGTGACGACTTTCGACCAGAAGAACACCCAGACCGCACGGATGACGATTGGAAGGATATCAAAAACATGGCTAGTAAACAAGACGGTCCATGGCCACCACCGATTTTTACTCACGGGGATTTAAACCCATTTAACATCATGGTTCGTGACGGCCGCGTCGTTGCCATTATTGATTGGGAATTTGCGGGCTGGTACCCTTATTATTGGGAGTACACTGCGGCATGGTATGGGAATGAGACTCGAAAGGCATGGCAGGGAAGTCTGGATAAGTTTCTTGATCCTTATCCGGAAGAATTGAAGATGGATAAGATACGGCAACGTTATTGGGGAGATCTGTGAATAGTTGTCCCTATCACATCGTCCTGCCAGAAACGAACGACACAAGAATCGACACTGCAAATGCACTCCGCGAGCTGGGTAGCAGAATCTCTTCTTTAGAATATATCTTGAGTTGACTTTGGTAAATATATATTTGCAGCACTGGTAGATGCCCCAGCATCAATCTTGCCCCCAATGAGAATGCTTATTATGGCGCATGTTTCACAATTACGTACAGCGAACCAGGTAAAAGACTTGACTCTGATAAATCATTCAGTTTATGCTTTCCTAAATCACATAATTTGTATAGATTGTTTAGATCCATCAGAAACATCATTCATCAGGCCCGAAAAAGGTGCTGTAATCAGGCATGCCGTTAGGTCCGGGGTTGTCCCTCGCCACTTGTTCGATTTTGTCCTGCCAAGCCGTGAAAGCTTGTTGATCATATGCCTGAAGTGCTGCCTCGTACGCGGCTCTGGCAGCGTTGTATTGACTCTTGGCATGAGAGTAGGCTGGTGCCTGATGGATAGTTAGGAAGGTAAACTTGGGAAATATTTATTTCGGTTTGCTTACATTTTGAATCGCCCAATTCTCAAAATTACTCTCGGTCATTCCCTCATCCTTTGCGAAGTTGTATTCTTTCTCGGCTTCTTCCTTTTGGCTGACGGCATTGTCATACGCAGCTTGGAATTTCTGCTTGGCATCCTGGAGGCGAGCTTGTTCGGCCATGGTTGTATGATGAGGGGGAATGAATTGTTGATTTTGTGAGAATGAGACGGGATGGTGTGTAAGAGTATGGAAAGTTCACAATGAGACTGAGTGCGCGGTACGTTCTTATAGATAATCTGTGGCTTTGGCGCTCTGCACACTGACGTGTGTGTCGATGTGGCCGATGGAACTAAGGCAAAAGGTAACCACTTTCTTTGAGGTCCGAGCGAGATTTCCCCGCCCTGTATGGATGATTTTGCACCCAGGATCAACAGAAATGATATAATGCCGGAACTAATTACTGTGTGTCTCAGCTTCAGCTCAAGTCTTATTGCTGATCGTAGACTATTCGAGATCTGGCGCTACCGGTAGTCTAGTTGCTAACCTGATATCAGAGCCCAATTGTCTCAACATAACCAATCCACACAGTCAATCTAAATAAAGTCAGTCATACTAGCCAGATCTACTCTGTACATGTCGCATGTCAACCCTTCAAGCAGCTGAGTGGTTCCACAGGTGGCATTGTCTGACGAGGTTGGTGCTGTTGACCTGGCATTGTGGCACTGACATGATTTTGTTGATCTGCACAGTGATGTCAGTACGGATACCCCGCTTCCATACAAAACTCAATTCAACTCGATGATCCCATCGAACTTCACTCAGGTCAAAAATCATGGGTTATAAGCGCTGCACGGTTAAAACTTAGAAGTCTTATTGTTGCCCGATAAGTTATTGTAGTCAAATTTGTGCTAAAGTGTTGCTTCGTCTTGATAAAAGTGCTAATAAAATTCATACTAAACCATTCTCGTGGCAGGAACTTCCTGTCGACTGGAAAGGCAATAGTGTCCGATAGCTGGTAGAGCCTCTGTTTCATGCCTATCTATTTTTGGTTGCCGGACAGGCAAGCGTTCCGCATACTGCCGGACAAAATCTGGAAACAGAGAGCTTCTGCCCGGCGCACAATGGAGGGCCTTCGTTTTTATTCCACTTATGTCTCATTTGTGGCTTCCAATGCGTCATACTTGGCTTGGAGTTGCTTGTTCCTCTGCTCTGCATTCTCGTATTTCTCTTCAAGATTGGTGTTTTCCCGCCTCAACTCCTCGATCTCCGCCTCGAATGCCTCAACTCGGCCTGGTATTTTTTCGAGAGTGTGGAGTTCGGCCCAGAGAAGGGTGATATCGTCGTCGCGTTCGGGATCGTTGTCTTGACGAGCACACTTTTTGCTGCTCCGATCGATCGGGGGAGGGGGAGTCGGAGATATTACCGCTTCGTCCTATGATGGTGTGTGTCAATGCCGCTACTGAAAGATCGATGCGTTTCCCTCCGATTCCGCCGTACATACTGGCTATGTGGTGTTGTGTGGTGCATGGCGTAAATCGGCCTTGGTTAACTGTGTCGCAGATATCTTGCGACTCGTTCGGCGCGTCGCATGCTTCTATATAGATGGACAAGGCCGTGGCCTTGGATAGATCGCGTATCATATCGAGGACGTCTCTGGAGTGTTTTCGAATTGCAGATAAAGGCTCCGGAGTGCCGATGGGAACAATAATAGCAGGGGGATCTTTCAACGTAAAGTCGAGGCCGAGGGCGGTTGAGACGAATTCGTCTTGTATCCCTAACGGGATAGTCGTTGGGTTCTTCGACAGCTCCAGGGACGCGATGGTCGAAGCGCAAATGCGGAGAATGGCCTTGGTGACGGTATCTAAGCCCTTGAGCTTGACACTCGTTATTCTCACCTTATATTATAGCAGGAGAATCTGGACAATAAAATGCCGCCTCTTTACCATTGGCAGCTCCTGTCAACTCAGTCATGATCCAGGCGATGTTCACCACCATCAAAGGCTACAAACATGGGTGCCCACAATCATCACTCTTCATTATTTAGAATCGCGCAATCTTCGATACCGATGCTCCCAGCCAGCTGTGGCTTGTGGAAAAGTCTTATTAGCTTCTTTAATGAATGTTTGTGTTTACCATTGAGTTACAAGACTATACAGGTTCATGCATCATGCTTGCAATCACCAAACGGCAAATGCTGAAACAAGGGCCACTACCACAACTAAACATCCCTTTGACGTCAAAGTTGTCGCTGAACTTTTAGAGGTTGACTTAGTCTCATTGGTGTCACCCGCCAAGGTGGTACCAGTACCGTCCGAGTCAGTCTGAGTTGCTTCAGACTTCCCCTTGCCAGCAGACCCATCTTTATCCTTAGCAGCCGTGATAGTATAGACAACACCATCACCGCCATTCGTGTACGAAAACAGATGCCCACTCGCAGGAGTCGTCACAGACCCAGGGCCGTTACTCAACGTAGCGGACCCAGTCTTGAGCGCATCATCCGGCTTCAAGAATGTACTGACCCCGTCTAGCGAGAACGAGAGCTGCGATTGGCAATCAAATGCATCCATGTACTTTCCACATTCGGAATATTGAACATTGAGTTGTGATTCGAGCGTGGCAATGTTTGATAAGCCGACGAGTTTGGGATCGGTGTCGGGGCAAATCTCAACTATGCTACGAGGCATTAGCAATGTTAAGACGTCTTACACAACGAGGCTGTCGTACCTTGAAAGAGTGCCACTTAGTTCACAGCAACTGCAACCCTCCATCTGCTGTAGGTTCGCTCCGGCGTCACCAGAGTTGGCATTGTTGGAACATGTCCCCGCCTGCTGAATCGCATCGTTAACAGCAATATTAACCTTGCCAAGATTGCATGAACAAGCATCCGGGGCATCCTTCGGGGCAGGAAAGTATGGAACGGGAAGTTTAGCGGTTGGGCAATTCTGCATATACGCGATCATGTACTCTTGGTATTCGCATTCCCAGACTCTGTTCCAGCAGTAAGCTGCGTAACAGTTAAAGTTGTTGACCGAGTCTTGACAACCACATGCTAGAAGCTCTTTCTGGCTGCTGTCGTGTTTTGCCTGACTGATGCAGCTCGATGTCTGTTTATTTGCGTCATTTTGGCAGCTTTCGAATCCTGATGCATCAACGCAGCCTTTGCTTGTCAGACTTGGGCTAGCTACTACGGCCTGAGAGGCAAAGTAAAGAGACACAAGGTGATAGAATTGCATCCTGTTAATGAAAAAAAAAGATTTGTCAAAAAGTACATGACCGAGTTTGAGATACGGCGGTGGTCATATCGCTACTATTATATCTTACCACTCCGGCACGCCGGGGGCCAAATTAGGAATGGAAAAACCTCGTGGCTAGCAAAGAGAGCTGAAAGCTGCTGTGAGGTATCAGAGCTGAAAAGTCCCTGGATTTTAATCCAGGCCGACATATCCGGTTTATACGACGATGCATTGTTGCAAAACCACAAAAGCCCTGCAATAAGTATGCCGAGATACCGAGTGGAGAGACTAGATTCCAACAGAATCTATGAGAAATTAAGGCACGGCATATTTCCGTGTGTATTCCGCGACAATTATGTCTGTTTGACAACGCTAATGTTACATTGAACGAATCAGATATGCTTCTTTAGAAGGGTAATTGAATCGCGTACACTCAAAGTAGAGTTGGACAAGGCTGTCAAGATACACAAAGTTACAGTTTCGCACTGATACCCTAATATGGCCTCAGCAAAACACCTGTGACCATATAGTCAAGTCTTTCGGCATCGATATGCCACTTCAGGCTTCCTCAATTCTGAGTCACAATCATAATTCATACAAATTGTGGCAGTGCTGTCATCTATCGTCGCGGGCTGATCTTGACGAGACACAAGTCCACCAGAGTTGTGTCTCATCATCTTCATTGCATTGGTAACATTCACAGATTTCTAAGGAAAATAGTGATATTACAGGCTTCATGGCTGATCAGAGCTTGAAACGACGACAGATTGAAAAGTGAAAACCCCAGTACGGGTATCTCGGGTACCTTATCAAACCCCGGCCATAATATAGAGTATCACCTCGACATTTAAGATCGTAAGTCTCCATAAGCCTTCCCCACTTGAGTAGGTTCGTTATTGGAGACTACAGTGCGGTTGTCGCTCAGTCACGATCGCTCAATGAGCGTACTCCACCAAAGAGGTTTTATACATAACAGCTAGTTGCAACGTTCATTTTCCCTAACTAAATGCCGTAGAATCAGCGCTGATCAAATGGATATAGGTTTGTGTATACATATTTAAAGAAACCTACTCTGCCATTGTAGATTTTAATTACCATATCCTCCGTTATCAACCCAAAACTCACTTCTCTCCAAAGTGTCCTGGAACGAGTACTCATTTCATATCTTCGTCTTGATTGCAAACCACTCGCCAATGAGAAAGGCTCTCGCAGCGACCAGACACCCTAAGCCTAGCGCAAGTATACCTGTCAGAAGTCCACTCAGTGCCTGAGTGCCCATCCTCTCAACCATGGTACCACTAGCAGGAATGGATACCAGCAACGAGAAGCTGATGAAGAAGTTGAGGGTACCTGCTAGTTGTCAGCAAAGCTATCTCAGAAGGGAATGTAGTCGCACCATAGTATCGGCCGTATTCTTTCGGGTCACATGTCTTGCCGACACATACTAGACTCAATTAGTCGCATAATCTTTGTCAATAGCCCATAATGAAGTCTTACCTGGTGTTATAGACAAGAAACCTCCAGAGCAGAATCCCCACAGTCCAGTAAAAACATAGAGAACGACGCTTCTGTCGCCAAATGGTACAAACAAAGCACCCATAAAGATAAGTGTCATTATCATCATGAAGATCAAGACATTGTAATGACCGAACTTGTCGCCAGCTATTCCAGGAATGACTCTGCCAAACGCTGAAGCTCCACCAACAATAGAAAGCAAGGTATAACCAGCTTCGGCTTTCAGACCAGCTTGGATTGCAAACGTAGGGAGCAAACCACCGATGCCATAGAGCACGAATTGGATGGCGAAATACATGACTGATAATAATGAAAATGGAACAGACCGAAAAGCTGAGAAGTTGAGAACAGCCATACCGCGTTTTTGTGTGGCAGGTACAGCAACGAGCTTGATTAGTCGCTTATAAGGAACGAGACAAATAGTGCCGATGATGAAGATACCGAGAATGACAAAGGCCAGAATACGCATTGACCAGCTCCATCCTACCTTGGGGAGTAATGATCGGAGCATGATAGGGAATATCACTGTACCGATCGATGATCCGGTGAGAGCCAGCCCAATAGCCAACCCTCGTCTTCTTGAAAAGATTTTGGCAACAACAGTAACGCCTATGGTACCAGCAATAGCCGTCGCAAGTCCGCCGAGTATCCCCAAGCATAGCATAAACTGCCAATACTCTTTACACTCAGCTAGTAGGATGAACATGACCACAACGCCGCCGCCGCCTATGATGCTCAAGGCAAACGGTCCATGTTGATCAAGAACAGGTCCAACTTGGATGGCCACCAGCATGGAGAGAAACATCCACATTCCAGGAATCCAACCAATCTCACCAGCTGTGTAGTCGCTCAATTGGTTCAATTCGAGGTAAGATTGGTATGTTCCTACGGATTGCATCATGCCTGGATTGTTTAGTGAGAGTGATTCAGAGTCAGGTGGAGGACATACCGAATGTGGGCATGAGAAAGAGGAAACTTCCAAAGACGCAAATCCATGCTGATAGACTTGACTCTATGTCCACGATTGTTGTGTTATTGTTTTGCGTTGGTTGTGTTTCCATCGCGGCGGATTGTTCTTCACCAAGCGCATCCCTGGTAAGCTCGGGTGACTTTTCCGGCGACATCGTGACTTGTTTGTCTTCTTGTCATTGACGACATCTACGCATGTTTGGACAAAGAAATAGCATGTCTACCCTCTCAATCAGTCATATATTATGAGTTTGAAACGATGACAAATCGAAAAGTGAAAAACCCGGTGTAAGGATCTCGGATACCTTATCCGACCCCGGCTATAGCACCTCGACATGAATTAACCCGAAAGATCGCAAGTGTCGGCGAGCTACCCCACTTGAACAGGCTGGTCATTGGAGTGCAGATAAGTCTACGAGGATGGCTAACTGTTTTAGTAGTGGGATCGTCTTGAGATGGAGTAACGGTAGTTGGAGAGAACACTTAGGATGATGGCAGGATGCGGAATGAGATGCTGGTTAGTTTGTGTCTTGGTGAACGTATCAGAAAATAACAGTTATGGCCACTATAAAATGCACAAGTTACGGATATGTTTATTTATGTCCTTGTATTGTTTGGGAAAATTCTGTCTATAAAGAAATTGCACAAATCTTGGTGTTTGTTTTAGTTTCTAGGTCTCTGGACCGAAGCCTTCTCCTCCTGGCCCAAATGTTTAACCAAACCATCAATTGATCAAAGCCCCAGAATCTTCGTACTTCATCCTCTCCGTGATTGACTCTCCATCAGATGCTGCTCCTCCGCAATCCATCCTTCAGTCCCGCTTGCCGACAAACACGATGCCAATAATCAGCACCAGCACGGCGATTATCAGCCATTCGTCCTCGTTACGCTCGGCCTTGAGCTTCTCCAAGTCAGTCTTTATCCTCTCCAGCTCGGCCTGGATATCGAGGATCTCGGTATCCTGTTCGGCGGCAAGGCGATTGATTTGCCCTTGACTCTCCAAGAGGTGTTGCGCAGTCGAATGCGGGACTGCCTCGGGGTTGCGTGGGATCTCCCACGTTACTATATAGTGGATAGACATTCTGTTGTGAATTAAATGTTAGTAGATGGCTCCACGTTGTAGCATGAATGTGTAGGCAGATGTATACTTACATAGTTATAGTGGTGTATATAGTTATGGTAAGGTAGTGGGAATGGTATAATGTTATGTTGGAATGGTTGCAAATTTGCGCCATATAGATCAGGTGTTGGTTTTTGAAGGAAAGAAGGTTGTTAAGATGAGAGGTAAAATGTTTCCGCATGGGAATGTCACCTTAGGCAGAGATTGAGTTGTCTTTGTCATTGTCATTATACCGAACAATGGTCTTTAGGAAGATCCATCATAACGATATGGGGCGCTCTCTATCGAGCCTATATTCCGAACGCATTATTGTCATTACGACAGTAACCCACTGAGTATACAATATCGTAGAGCAAAATTTAAGAGTCAACAATGGTATAATAGGTGCGCGACATATATAACGTAGGAATTAAATACAAGAGAAACAATTTGAAACCCCTTCATCTAAGCTGGAGGCAGGCAGTTCTCTTATAGATATGTCTGACTTCCAGAAGGTCCCTTAGATTGACTATTGCCTTCGATCCAAAGGGAATTTGCGTTCAAGGAATCATATAAACATATAGAACAAATAGCAAAAGACAGGCAATCTGAATGTTACATGGACGTTTGCTCTATCAGTATTGCAGGAAAGGTCAAAACGAGGCAAACAGATACTCAACCATGGACAAAGACCAAGCTGGTCCTATACATATGAGAATCTTTGCTAGGAAGTGATAAAACAACTATACTCCAACATGAATATATGGAATCCAATCCGGCCACTCAACGTCATCTTCATCGTCACACGCTACAATATCTCTCGTACTATCACTACCTGCCACCTCCTGGCCATCGTGGCCCCCAGCACGTTCATTAATCACCACTCTCTTTACCCGCTTTGACAAAGCCCTTTCGTTGTCGTCCCTGTCCAACCACTTATCTCGCAACGTCCTCGCCGCATGATGCAGCCCCTCCGCAACAGCTCTATCAGTTGTCCCATGATCCCTCAGATGCTCATAAACAAATCTCGCAAAGTGCACGCACAACGAATCCATAACAGCCCAAAGAGTTCCTATCACATGTCGAAATCCCAATAGTTGAAAAGCGGTTATCAAATGTATCCCTTCATCTGTTAAATCTTCATTCTGGATTTCCCCTGTTCCGCATGCCGACAGATAAGCGAGAAACGGGGATTGTCTTTGGAAGTTTATATCCAGGAGATTTGAAACAGTAAGACAATCTTCTTTGTTAGCTTCTAAGCACAAATAGCTCCCGGCTGGGTCATGTCCATCTGTGTAGGCATGGCCAGCGTAGTGAAAGATTTCTGACTGGAGAAGTTGGGAAGTAATTGCTGCTTTGACTGGTTCTGGCTCGACTGTTTTCATTGACATGGACTCGCATACCTGTCGCACGGCAGCTACCTCTTTTCCTGCGTTGGGTAAAACTGAACAGCCAGGAGTCATCTCCATACCGACCAGCAGTGCTTGCTGTAGCGGCTTTGCTTCAAGAGGACGTTTTCGACCACGAATAATTGCTTGCACCGAGTTCTGGTATGACGAAATAACTCTATCCAGTACCGTATTTGAGCTACCATGTGAGTGCTCCCCTGCTGCATGTATAGGAAATTTTGACAAAAGCCCTGTCATAACCCACCATACATGAGGCCACTCACTATCTGGAGTTTTAACGAAACCCAGAGCATCAAGTACAGGCTTTGCAATACAGTTCCACAGCCATTCAAGAGCAAGGGAGCTTCGCAAGGTGCCCTCTCTGCTGAATCTTGTCATCTCGCGACGGCTAAAACCTAGCAACGGCACAGATCGAATTTGGTTCGTCTCGATTATAATGGCGTCGCATCGCAAGAGACTCGTATTGACAACGATTATAGGGCCATGTTCAGCAGCGTCTTTGATACTTGAACCAGTCGGAGGGAGTAAAAAGTCTTCAAATCCAGGTTGCTGACGGATCTCGGCAACGAGTTTGTCAAATTCCTCTCCAGCCTCGTGCCGCTTATTCGAAGCTTGATTCCACCTAGGATTACTTTCTTGTTGAGGTATATCATCCTGCCCTAGTTCATTCCGTAGTGAGACGAAGCTTTCTGCCATTTCGGGAAACTCTTTTCTTAATGCATCAACGTCAGTGTGTAAGTCGTCAATAGACGCTGCAAGCAATCCACGACCTCTTTCCAACATGTCGAGAGCTTCCATGGGTTCTTTGTCAAGGTTAAGAGCTATAGCAGCGGCATCTGACGATATTCCTCCGAGCCTTTTCAAGAGCTCCTGCTTATCGTCGTTTCCCAAAGATCGAAGCAGCAACTGGGGTATCAAATCGATAGCTGCCCTTGCAGCTTTATATGCCCGCTGCCAATCCTGATTCATGTAGATGTACGTAAGTCGTCTAGCCGCTTCTATACGACTTTTTACCGATGACTGAGTCTGCCTTATTGCTTCTTCGAATAGTTGTGCCGCTTCCAGCATGTCATCTTCGCTTCCAGTGATACTTTGTCGTTTTAGTAGGTATAAGCCCATGTGGAAAAGAGAATCAGCTCGTCGACGATTTCCCGTTTCCATAGCATCGAGCGCTCTTCTCTCGAAGGCAATGGCATCCTTCAGATCTTGTTCATCTGCCGTTTGCCCCCACCTCGATGACAGATTTTGTGCCAACTCTTGTAAGTGTAATGAGTAGTCCACATGATTATTCGGTGTCAGTTTGAGGGATTCCTTCCCCAGATCTATAGCTGTATCGATGTCTTCGATGGAGCCATAATGGTCAAACCGATGCTTCAATGACGATGCCAGGCGGGCAAGATACATGTGTCGATTTACATCGCGCTTTCCACATTTCTCGACTGTCATCTGACCAAATTGAATAGACTTTTCCAAGTCAGAAACTCTTTTAAGTCTCTCGAATCTGTTTCTGTATGATCCTGCTAGATTGTAAACAAGTCCTATCCACGACAGGGTTGTCTCCGCGGTTTGGTCCAATGATCTCTCCCATATTCGAATAGCTTCGTCAAGATCTGCCAACCTTCCCGTTCGGTCATATCTATCAGAAAGCCCGTTACCTAGACTCATAAGAAAGAGTGGCAATTCATAATATGTTTCTGGCGTGACTTGAACTGCCTTTTGAGCAAGCCTGATGGACTCATCAAGATCATCCATTGATCCTATCATGGAAAATCTTTCACCCATGGCATTACCGAGGATGTGAAACGCCCGTCCCCTTTCTGGATCATCTTCTGGGGCTGAAGCGAGGCTGGTTTCAACGACCCGTACCGCTTCGTCAAAATCCGAGGGCGCTCTGGTCCGTATGTACCGTTCCTTTAGTCGACTCACGAGACGAAGCGAGCGCTTCAAGCGTCGCTCATCATCATCAGGTGACATCTCAAGAACTTTTTGACTGATGGCAATTGACTCACTAAGGTCTTCAAGCGACCCTGCAGCAGCCGAGCGTGATTCAAGAGCAAAGGCTAAGTCAAATGACCTAGAAAACCATTCTGTATCATCATCGTAAATCTCGGCTGTTGCCTGTCTAAGGAACTTGACCGACTCTTCAATGTCGCTTCTAGCTCGTGTGAAGTGGAAGGTGTCCATTAACAACAGGCCGAGGCGGTGTAGATACGTTTCCCTATCCAAGCCATCTTCTGGCTCTGCGGCAAGTGCATCTCTAGCGAGTTGCACGGCTTCAGCGGGATCCATGTGTCCTCGTCGTACTCTATACTGCTCGTTCAGTAATTGAGAAAGTGTAGAGAGGGATTGAGCTCTGCCGGGTGCGTTGGTTGGTATGCTATATACAGACTTTCGTATCGTATCCAAACCCTCCTCCAGTTCATCAAGAGATTCGGTATAGACGGTTAAGTCATATAGAACGCGACCGAAATGATCAACGTATTCGTGCCTGTGTTCATGACTCTCTGGACAATCTTGCACCACTTCTTTAGCGGCCTCAAATGACCCCCTCCCGTTACCGTGATCGTATAGAATATATGATAAATTATCTAGATATCGCAGTCTGTCAAGGTCGGTCTTAGGGGTCATTTCTACTGCTTTTCGAGCTGCAGCGATGGCCTGCTCAAGAGAAGCCTCACACCGATTGTGACGATACAGATCCCACAGTATCAGACCAAGATCATTATAGTAACGAGGGAGGCTGGTGTCCTGATCCGACGTGACAAGTGTGGCCGTTCGAGCCATATCTGCAGCCTCTTCTAGAGTTTCTTCTTCTCCCGATATGTCATGGTAGTGACTATGCAGCTCAAGGGCGAGGCTGTTCATGTACGATGCGAGAGCCAATTGTTGGTCATCATCCGGGCTGCTAACATCCGGCTCTGACTGTTCCCCTCTCTCTGGAACTGATACTGTAGGCTCCTGCATCTTGGACTCTGATATTTGAAAGATTTAGACGAACAGCATAAGTAACTGCAGTCAAATGGACGAGGGGATTTCCAAAGTGGTTGGTTTTTTATTCAGTAATAGAAGCAAGATGACATTTCAGTCAGCATGTACCATCGCCTGACAAATAACTCATATCGTCACGTGTCGACCTCTCAGATTTCACTGCAAAGCATCGTAGCCTTATTTTCATATATTTGCTGTGCCTTAGTATTGTTTGTTATCGATAAGAGGTTACTATGAAATGACGCGCTATTGACGGACGATTTCTACTAAAGCTTGCTTAGCTGGAAGAGAAGCGAAAAATATTGTTTTTTTACTTACCCTATTACATTCTATCGATGATCGGTTACATTATCCTCCTCCTATTACCGAAACCGTACTGTAAAGTACGGATGTTATGTAAAGTATTATCGCAGTCCAGGGTTAAGGGTCTAATCTCCATAGCTAACCGAAATCCGCCTAGTAAATCATGGCCGTTCGCTTGAGGCTTCTAGATCATTCTTTCAATAGGGATCATATCCACTTACACGCGATAATCACCGGTGATTTCCATAACTAAGAAGACCCTTGGCAAAGTAAGTTGACATTGCGCCCTTGGTTGACATTGACAAGACGCCCTGCTATTGACATTCAGGATACTCGCTTTGCAACACGATAACACGACATCTATAAAATCATGCCCGTTACCGAAGAACAGCTAACCATCATCAAAAATCCATTCGGTTAAAAATGACATACGATACTGAACAATTCACCCTACGCACTCACCAGCCTGGTGACATGGATTACATCACACACCGCCACGCCGTCATCTACGAAGACCAATACAACTTCGACTCTCGGTTCGAGTCTTTGATATCAAGAATCACAGCAGATTTTCTCGACAACTTCAACCCAGACCTCGAGCGCTGCTGGATCGCCGAGAACAATGGTCAATTCCTCGGCTGCATCATGCTAGTCAGCGATCAAAAACCAAAGACAGCAAAACTTCGACTCCTCATGGTCGAAGAAAGCGCACGAGGTCTTGGTGTTGGAACAGCTTTGATCCAAGCCTGCATTAACTTTGCGAACAACGCTGGTTATGAGCACATTGACCTCTGGACGCAGAACGTGCTAGAGGGTGCAAGGCGACTATACGCAAAGGTTGGGTTCAAAATGATTGAGACCCAACCTCATAGTGACTGGGGAGTTGATTTGGTCGGAGAGTTCTGGAGTTTGAAGTTGCAAAGAAAGGAGATAGTAGTCTAAAAAGCAATAGGCGGAGACCAGGGTTTTTGTCTTGTCTTGTCTCAGTCTTTAGAGCAAGGGTTTTGAATACGGGGCGGGAATAGAGTTTTGCTGTGCCGCTAGAGAAAAGGAAAAAAAGGGTAACATTTCTCACCAATCGTATGAGGAGTAGGATTACTTTTTAGACTAATTAGTAATATCACAAGACCCCATATCATCAAGCTGGCGGCCTAGAACACGAGTCAGGATCAGCACAAAGTGTACTCTTCGTAGGGCTACAAGGGGTTCAGCTGATGGAGACGGCGAGCAGGGGAACGCGAGGGTGCGGAAGGGGAAGCGGCCCGGGGAGTGAAATTGGTCAAGGTCTGTTGGGAGGATCGACAGTCCCATAGAATAGAGAGAATCATATCATCTGATCGGTCTGTCGCTGTCCACTTCGGGTCCGCAGTGGGACGTGCAGTTGGCTCGTGTTGAGGCATAGGGTAAGTTTATGTTTATTTTATTGAATTGTTTGTTTGATAAGATTATCTTAATCAGATAGGTAGTGTTAGCAAGTAATTCTTAGAAGTATCTGTGTCTCTCAAGCATTAGGTCGTATCTAGATTTTGGTGCATTTGCTATTTTCTTGTAAGAAGAATTGCACTCTTCCTGAGCATCTTGAATCCAGATTACTCTTCAGCGACAACCCGAAATAGCAGATTGACCAGTCAAATTATCTCTTCCTAATTCCCTGCATCTGTGCCTCTCCAAAGCTCGACTTTTTTACCAAACTTGGATTCTTCAGCCCGCCTTATTTGCTTCTTTCCTAGTTACGACACCACTTTCACTACAACATGTGGTATAGTCATGATTCTTCTCAGTTATCGACAATCATCACCATTCAAGGTTAATCACAGAAAAGTAAGATTACCATCAAAAACAACAAAGCTGAAGACATGACTCTCAACAATGATAGAAAAACATGCTCACTTCGAATAAACCTGCTGTATTACCAATTCATCACACCGACCTACATCCTCTTTGTCTCGATGTCGCATAAGTGCAAGCCACCTATCCTCACCGTTGAAGATCATCATCAGTGGCTTTCAACTCCCATCATGCCAACTCACAAAAATCCTAACGCCTCCTAAGTAAATGCCAGCTATAACACACAAGAAACGCAGATCACTTTTCGATAGACAGTTTTGATATCAGTCTAGTTACCAAGCCTATCTCTCTTATTCTTCCGGTAAAGATCTTCGGGCATTTTCCAATAGTCTAAAACAAAAGTGGCTTGCATCTGACAGCCGGGTTCATTACTGGACGCCTTTGGTCTTAGAGGCTGGGGAAACACTGCACCAACGCTGGCGGAGGACGTGGCCCAATGATTTATGACAGACGAGATGTTCGTTATTAATGACAAGTGGAAGCTCCGTGGAGGGACGGAGAGGCTGCTTTCAATTAAAGAAGGTGGTTTCGCAGATCCCTTTGAACAAAAAGACTCGGCGAGCAGGGTTCTGAGACATTGTTTCTTTTTTCTCAGTTTAGTGAAGGATTCACCAGGAACGGTGAAGATTTTCAACGTGTCAAAAAGAAAATATGCGCTACTATTGGGTAGTCTTGTCTCGCATGCGTGTCTTGGCCGTTGGGCTTCCATGCTAGATTGAGCACTGCTTGCGGTACACGTTCAAACTATCTATCCACTTTGGCCCAGAACTGTCATAGTTTTTAAATTGCAAGGTACTATTTGCGCCAGTAATTTGCTAGACACGAAAAGGTAAAAACCAGGGTTAAGCGCAACGGCAATTGCAACGCCTCATCTCTGTCAAAGTATTGCTTTTCAATGCGCAGCAGTCGACACCTTTTGGCTGGCAGTTTTCGTAAAGATGCAGTCAGCGAGCTATCATCGATCATGAATTACAACGTTGATCGTCCCAAAATCAAGGACTTGGGATTTCCGGTACTACCTAGGGCACCAATGATCTCCCACCGTCTCGGACCATCGGCATTGCAGATACCGCCATCTACTGCCGATCCCTTTTACCAGGAAACGTCCCACAGCGGCAACTAAACCGGGATGTTGCAAAGCCAGGAACGAGTTGAACAAACAAGTGCAATGCAAGTGGATCTTCGTATTGAGAAAGCAACAACTTGACCCGGTTTAAGTTGACATTGGCCCTGCTGCTCCACGATAATGCAGACCGAACTCCGTAGCAGAAACAAACATCGAATGAGAACCGCCTGCAAGTCATGGGCAACAGGTCGTTGACGACGTGGCTAGACAAGGATAACCCCTGTGTCGTACAGGCGTAGTTCACTTCACGGAAGAGCAGTCAACGGCTATACTGTACGATAACTCATGCTGTGCAATTTCCAGCTGCTGTACAATCATGCAGCTGTCGCAAATCAAGTTATTTCTGAGGCCTGAGACAAGGTCTCCCAAGAGCCTCATGTACTTCAATGCGTCAAGAAACAAGAAAAAACGAGGCTTGATGACGATGTGTAATTTACCCTCGGAGAGAATCTCCAGAAGAAACATGATTCTCGTCGGGGCTTTGTTTTGAGGCTCAACCCCACATTACGGGCGTTTATTCAAGTACAGTATCGGCTCTAACGGGCGTTTATCGTGCCCGCATTGTGGACAAAGACCGTGGAGCTCTCCGTGGGCAATTTAAGTTTCGACTAGCTAGTTTAGTCACCGTTTGTTTTTTATAGTAGAGTACCTAGTAAATGATACCGTTGCACCAAAGCAACCCATAAACAGAAATAAATGGAGATGGTAATATGATCCGAGCTTAATGTCATGGGGGGTTTCCCGTGCCCGAATCTGCCGTGTGGTAGATCATGCGCAGGGGGAAGTACGAGGCGAGGCGAGCAGTCAAGTCAAAGTCGGGTCTCCACCAGGTGCATTGATCCCAGGCTCAGCTGAACGTTGTTGACGATCGTGGGCATTGATCTTTGCTTTGGTTGAGGAAACATGAATGAGAAAACAAGGCGTGGTTTTGGTGAGAGCCTCTCAGGTATAAAGACCCGACCATCCTCCCTCTCAAACTCATATTCCTCACCACCAACAATCAACTCCATCTTCCAACAACACTTCCAACACTTCCAACACTTTCCACTCCCAAACAAAACCAACTTTCCCAACTCCATCATTCAAAATGCAGTTCTCTACCCTCACCACTGTCTTCGCTCTGGCCACCGCTGCCATTGCCGCTCCCCACAGCAGCGGCGGCAACAACCCCGTCTGCTCTGCCCAGAACAACCAGGTCTGCTGTAACGGACTCCTCAGCTGTCCTATCCAGGTCCTCGGCAGCAACTGTAACGGCAACTCTTACTGCTGCCAGACTGATGCCCCTGTTGTAAGTTTCCTTCTCACGCTATTCAAAAGACTACTTTCTAACTTTCTCAGGGCGCTCTCATCAACGTTGCTCTCCTCAACTGTGTCAAGCTCCTCTAGAGGACCAGTTGCATTAGCAGCTCGAAAGCTCTCTCCATGAGTGCTAGGATGTGCAGGATGGGTTGATTGGTTGGATATTGGGGATATGGTGTGGAGGATACTGACGGGGAAGGCCGCTGCTAGCTACTCCGTGTCAATAGGGTGTTCACTTCTACTACAACTTGGCTCGAATTATATACTTTTATTTTCGAATGATCTCTCTCGTGAAATGGCAATGGAATTGCAACATTTGGTGACTGTCTTGTAAACTCAGGGACATTTCTGCACTTACCCAGCCTGCATATGCTTGTCTCATGTCTCTCTCAACTTCAGATGAATACCGCCACCAATAGTTCGTCCCATTTGAGCCAAGACAGTTTTCGGCACTTCAAATCTTTATTGCTTGGGCCACCAATCGTCGGATGCCTCGGGTCCAAACTCGGGTCATCCCTGCTCGTGCATTATTTCCATTAAGAGTATTATTTAAACTTCTAGGCTAGTGGCGATCAGAAAGAATAAACTCTAAGCCTCAACGTATAAAAATAAATGAACTAAAATTGCAATATAAATAACATGAACTGACTTATTAATTTCGTCTCTTATAGGTCGAGCATCCAACGTTTCTTGAACCTTGATCTCATTACAAGAGTAAGTGTCCATTCTGATAGCTAGTCAAATCGTACCCATGCTCAAACAAGTCGTTCCACGCTGTATCAATGCTTGGCGTGGGATACTCCGGTCTTACCGGATTTTGGCTCTTGACACCAAACCACGACATAAACTCTGTATCGATATCGGCCTCGGCATATGAGCTATTGTCAAAAACAGCCAGCGTCGCATTTCCCAGCCTTCGGATAATCTGCATACTTCGCTCCCCGACTGTCTTGCCATGGGATATCTTGGACAAGAGTCTCACACATGTCTCAATATTAGACTCAACCACCTCCCGAGTCAATTCATGGCGGACAACGGAGCTCGCACGAATAGAATACAGCATTGTGACAGCCGCCAAAAACAAAGAATCCAGCGCTACAAAAGTGTAGATGATCTTGTTCTTGGCGTACAGCGCGTTGTAGCAACTAATCAAGCTGATCGATGAATCAGCGCAGAGCCGAATCGCATCGGCGCTGCTCACGGGGGAAGCGTGTGACGGACGGTGAAGGTTAATAACCGCTTGGTGGTACGCAATCTGGAACCACTCTGGCGTCTGATACATTGACAGCGGAGCGAGATATCTCGGAGCGGACAGAAGCCACGCGTTGAGGCGAGTGTAGTGCTGCTGGCGGATGACGTCGAGGTTGGTGCTCTCCAAATTTGCACCGCCAGCTGAATGAAGAGCTGAATAAATTCCTCCGTTGATCTGGCGAAGTTCCACGATGTGACGAAAGGCTGACATGTCTCGGACATCCGGGAGGATATTGGGAATAGCGCGATCAGGCGGGCCGGCAAGCTGTTCATCTGAGAGAATCAGAGGAAGAGGGATAGTTATGTCTGCGTCTTGAATCCCGAGTGGTCGACCGAGCGATATGGACACGCTTCGATCCATGGTGTAAAGACTCCAGAACAATCTCTTTCGCATTTCTGCGTCCAAAAGAGATTTCTGGGATAAACTCTCGTCTCTGTGCATCTCGATGCCAACTGCAAGTCTCAAAGCCATACCAACGGTGTACCACAGATTGACGGACTGTGGTTCATTGCTTCCGAACAGACAAAGAAGAGAAAGGCATCGGACGCAATCAATATCTTCAGCTGCCAGAACAGAATCGAGATCTCTCACCGCCGCTTCAAAGAAGTGTTCGTGAGAAACAGGCGCGTCAGAACTGATGCGTGCTTTTTCGGAAGCGCCTATCGCAAGAACCATATGTACTTCAAACGCAGATAGCCTGTTTCGTATCTGTCCGTTACAGTAGGGGATGTAGTGCTGCTCCATAAAGGTTGGCCGATGGATCACAGGGTACTGGGGCCATCTGCGGTCGAAAAACACGTCTATCAGTCCAATTCCATCGCGATGGAGGTTGAACGTGTTTGACGTGGGAGTCGGAGGCGTGTCGCTAGCAGAAAGTCCATTCCACAGCTGCCAAGGACCACTCCTGAAACCAGTCTCGGAGGCTCCATTTGCACTCGTTCCTCGGAAGGTGGGAAGAAGCATTCGTCCAACATAGCCTCTTTCAAGACTTGCAACTGATCCATCAGGTTCTGGTCGCTGGATAGGGCGCAATTGCATGCTATCTTGAGATAGTGCTTCTGAGGGAAGTCTTGATTGCATGGTCAAGCGGGTCTGTAGTTCATTGACGCGATCTTTCAGGCGCTGTACTTGACCTCTCAGGTGGTCACACTCACATTCCCTGTCTTGTCTGACAGAGAGGCGATCTGAAGGTACACAGGCGACATTGGCAGCATTGCAAGATCCGCAAACAGGATGGATACCATCGCACTGCACAGCATGTTAGCTGTTGTTCATCCTCTCACAGCATTGATGCATAGACTACCTACCTTTTGTTTCCTGCGGCGACATCTTTGGCAGGCGGCTGATACTCTCTTTAGCCCATGACGTGGAGATTTAATTCTGTCGACGACGATGCTGTCTCTGTCGGAGTGTGTGTCATATGCTGTAGTCTCAAAGACTCCGGGGAGTTCATCCGTAGCAGACATTTTGTAAAGTTGATGATGATATGGATACAATGAATTGAGGAAGTTGATGGGCAAACAAATCATGCCCGCGCTAGTGGGTACAGTAGCGGAAACGCTTCCAAGATAAGTTTTAGGGTACAAAAATAAACAGTCTTGGAAGTCTAGTCTAAGTAGTCTGAAACTGACGTTCTAATTGTGTCGTATGATTCTACGCGACGAACTACTAAGGTAATGATCCACTATCGATAAGCCCAACAATCTCCGATCTAATGCCGGCGGTGCTGGAACCAACACTTTAGGGTAAGAAAACAAGGACTGATTTCGTCTTTTATCCTCGACTTCAACCTCGCAACTTTCAACGTCAACAAGAAAATGGGACCATCTGCACTTGTATCAAAGCTCCGTAATCGGAAGCCTTCCCAAAGAATCTTGGACTTTCCATCCCATTATTCTGCCAAGCGCCGATTTGACCAAATTATTAGGCACTTCGGATGCGCAGGCCTTATACCAGGTTACAAATACCACCGCGTCAAACTGGTTAGCATAATGTATGGCAATTCGGCAAACAAAAGGTTTAAAGATGGAATAATGGCTGCTTTCTTTGCGTCTGGAAGACTGTAGATAACAGACAAAGATATCAATTTTGACGACCCAACCCGTATGGATGAACTCCGAGCTTCCCATGATAACTTCGCGGATTACTCTGTTTATGACTTTTTTCTGCTACTCAAAGCATCGGCCACAAAACGCCCTAGCCTTTGCCAGCTACTTTTTATGTTCGTCTCTTATGCTTCCAGGAAGGGTGTGTACTTTCTTGGACAGAGCTGCAATTCCTTGGGAAAACAAAACCAACCAATAGCGGATCTTCCTACACCAACAGGGGTTGTCATTAGCGCTCATCAGCTATCAGCAACCACTGAACCAAATTCTTCAGCGCTATCCCTAGGCCTACCCCGCAAACCGAACCCCTAGAAGCTTAGTCTCGGAAGCAGAGCCATCTTATCAACTGCCATTCCCCATCGGAAATTCCACCGGAACCCATCTCGTCTTATCTTGACTTTCCTCTCCCTCATCAACCACATACTGACGAAAATGCCACGCCCAATCGTCCCAGCGCATCAACGACAAAGAGCAGCAGAAGCATGCAATCTCTGCCGCGAAACCAAAAAGCGATGTAGTGGCTCGGCACCTTGTACGCAATGCGTGAGGCGAGGGCTGGAGGCGCAGTGTTTTATCACGTATGCGCCAAGAGGATCAAGAACCAGAGCAAGGGCAGAGAGAGCTGCTGCTGTTAATTCGGTCACGAGTACGGGTCGGACGAGTTCAGTATCAAATCAAAGCGTGCAGCAGAACATAGAAACGGAGGAGAATTACAGACCGCTTTCACCATCTCATTCACAGCAGGAGGACGACAGGGATAGTCAGGCTGATGCCTCGTCTGCTACGAATCCACGGATGCTCTTAAATTCACGTGGCGAGAGAGGTAAGTCTCCATTATCATTTGGTTGACAATTTCTCATTAATTACCAGTCTACATTGGTGGTGCTGCATCGATATCATTCTTGCAAATTGTTCGCAATCTCGTGTCTCAACAAATTGGACCCTCTGCCTTTTCTCACAATGAAAAGAGCGATACCATGCTCGAGATTGAATCACCAACTGCCACAACACACGATCATGAAATCAACGCAGAACTAAGTCAAGCACAAAAGACACAATACCTACACTCTTACTATGCAGTGGTATGTGAGCCAAAGCATTCTCATCGACATCACTAACACCACCAGACTGAAGCATTAATTCACCTCTTTGACACACCCGAGCTCGAAGCACACCTTTCAAGCCCTCCAGATTCACCCTCGCATCTGATATCACCTCTCAAACAAGCCTCTCTTGATCTGGTAATAGCAATTGGCGCACAATGTGAATCACTATCCAGCTCCAGGACAATAGGCCAAGCCTACTTCCGTAAAGCCCGCAGCCAAGCTTTCATAGGATTTCTCGAAGATCCAGACCTGGACATGGTCCGTACATTCGTCCTCATGGCATTTTATATGCTGGGCGAGTGTCGAAGAAATGCAGCGTTTATGTATCTCGGTGTAGCTGCAAAAGCTGCTCTTGCACTGGGGTTACATAGTCGGGAATCATATGGCCAGAAGCCAGACTCTGCAGATCAAGCAAAGTAAGTGAACACACCACTCGGATATAATTGTAGCTGACGGTCAGACTACGTGTTTGGATGAGCGTATGCATCCTTGATAAACTCGTCAACTCTCTTCTCGGCCGCCCATCCGCTTCAGCCCAGATCCGATCGGATAGCAAACTTGACGATGTCGCACAACCAGGAGACCGGATAACCGAATGCTTAATGGCTGCTAACAAGGTTTCATCCATAATAAATGACATAACTGACACGCTATACGATCAAAAGAAGGTTACAATCCCAATAGTGGAACAGTTCCTCCAAGACATCGAGCGGTGGAAACGAGACCTTCCTGCATCGGTAAAAATACCCACCGATGCATCAGGACAGCATGGCACTATTGCAAAGGTGCATGTCTCGTGTTTGTATTATTTAGCTGTTATGTTGGTTTCGAGACCGTTCTTGATATCGACTCTCACGGCAAAGCCACTTGCGAAAGGAGCACATTCACAGTTGGCAGCAGCTTGTCTTGACGCTGCTATGTACTTGTCACAAACATGCGTCGAGGCACTAGACGCTGGTCTTCTTCAGGGCAATATGTGTATCATGAAGTAGGTGCCCCTCACTTATTGCGCTGTTCTTACTAACTCGTACAGAGCTCTTGTGTTTGGCGCTGGACTAATCCTCGGCCTCGAAATATTCGCCAAGTATCACGTTGAATCAGACATAAACACAGCGTTCCAGGGTGCAAAACAAGTCCTGAAGCACTTGTCAACGCAAAGTCCCCAAGCTGCGCACTACCTCGACATCCTCACGACCCTCTCAGGCGCCATCGACAAGCGTCGCTCATCAGAATCATCCACTGGTAGAAGCCGCTACGTGTCGAAACTTTTCAGTTTAGATGCACCTACAAATTCGCAAGACGAGAATATGTTGGATGATATGTTTTCGTTTACAGATGTCCAAGCTGGTGTGGCTGACGATGCGATGCAGGATTGGGTCTTTCAAGAGCCAGAGAGTGGTGACTTTAGTTTGGATTGGGAGAGTTTGAACGTTTCTTTGTGGGATACCTATCCATTTCTATCATGATAATGTAGCGAAATATGAAGATTGTGTTATCAACTCAACATTGTCATTCCCAACGAACAGCTCTCATGCCTGTATTCACTGCCGTCTTCTAAGCCGAGACCACTCGCTTCCCCATCCAGTCCCTGTCACCACCCTGTAATCTACACAACCCGCTGTAATTCCAGAAGTTGATCGGCTATAGCGCTGGAGCCTCATCCAGCCACTTCCAGCGGTGCATTACCCGACGCCAGCGGATATCGCACTATATCCGCAAAGTTCACATCCGTTATCTCTCACAACCTTTACTTCCGAAGTTCCGTCACTCAGCAGCCGCAAGCGGTTGAAGATATTGATAGTGGTTGCGAGGCGGATATGAACTGGATGGCTGATGATTATACTTAGATAACGGTCAATCGTGAGAAGCTAAATAGTGATGGTTGCTCAGCTCGAGATATCAATTCATAACTCATCAATACATCAATCAAACCATTAATACACCTCACGACTTGATCAAGTCTTTCAAATCAATCTCTATATTTATCTCACTTATACAACTTCATCATGATCAAGGACACACCCTCAATGCCCAACTGGAAGCACCTTTCAGTAGCAGTCGTCGGAGGTGGCATCGGCGGCATGTCCGTCGCCATCGCCCTCCGCCGCGCCGGCCACTCAGTCACAATCTACGAACGCTCCGACTTTGCAGGTGAAGTCGGTGCATCCGTATCCTGCGCTGCAAACGGAACTCGCTGGCTCCACGAATGGGACGTTGACGTCGCAAAGGGCGATCCCGTCGTTCTCAAGAAGCTTATCAACCGCGACTGGAAGACTGGCGAGCCTGTCAGTGTCTATGATTTGGACGACTATGAGAAGCGCTGGGGTTTCGTGTATAACATGTTTCATCGACAGTACATGCACGCTATGCTCAAGGATACTGCTATGGGCGAGGATGGAGAGGGTGAGCCTGTGAAGCTACTGGTTAAGCACAAGTGCACTTCTATCGATATTCCCAACGGAACTATTACTTTCGATAATGGACTTTCAGTCAAGCATGACTTGATTGTTGGTGCTGATGGGATTGGTTCCGTTGTTCGAGGAATCTTGGGTATTCACCCCGAGAAGAAGCCTTCTGACCAGAGCTGTCTTCACTGCAACGTCACCACTGAAGAAGCCGTCAAGGCTGGTCTCGTCGATTACTCTCAGAACAGCGCTCTTGAGTACTGGGGCGGTCAAGAAGGAAAGTGGGATAAGATTGTCTTGTCTCCTTGCAACGGTGGCAAGCTTCTCTCATACTACTGCTTCTTCCCCCGCGAGCAGGGCGATTACACCACACAAGCATGGGGCTCTGACAGTCTTCCCGTTGAGGATCTCCTAAAACCCTACCCTCAACTAGACAGCCAAGTTCTCGGCCATCTCGCTATCGGAAAGGAGATTCAGCCTTGGAGACTCTGGGTCCATCAGCCTTATCCTTATATCCACAAGGGCAACGTCTGTCTCTTGGGCGATGCCGGTCATCCCATGATGCCTCATCAGTCTCAAGGAGCATGTATGGCCATTGAAGATGCCGCTGCTCTTGGAATTCTTTTCAGCAAGCGATACTTTAACGGCGACATTGCCCAGTCTCTCTCAGTCTATGAAAAGGTCCGTCTACCACGTGCCACACGTGTTCAGGCTGCTGCTGCCAAGGCTGCATACAACATCAACGAGAGGATTGGATTCTCGGTGAACAAAGATGTTTCTACATACAAGGTTGAGAATGAGAAGGAGGTTTTGACGATCGAGGAGATGAACACGTAAGTTTCTGCCGTTCCTAATAAGAAAGAGGGTTATACTAACTTTTTCAGATATGATATGTATAAAGATATTGAGGAGAAGTTGGCTAAGGAAAAGGGTGACAAGTACGATGGGTTCCTCAACGGTTTGCCTTTGGGATTAGTACTGCCTAACGGTGTTACTATTGGGGCTTAAAATAGGGTTTGTTATTTGATTTGGCGTGATATCCGTTTGCTACTTTTAATACAAGAATGTTCAAAGTTTAAGATATTGAAGGATTCCCTTGTTCTGGTTTCGATCTCCAGTCCCTTGTGGCCCATTCTGTGATATATGTCAACCATCTATGTATCTGGAGTTGAAAGTTCTATCAGTGCGGAAACAAAACCTTTTCATATGATATTAGAACTATGCAGTTACTATGTTTCGCGATAAACTAGTATGGGTACATCGTAGCAAGTGTATCAATTTGAATTGACGACTAGGTACTCTAGACAATATCTAGATGTTCATTCTAAAGACTTTAAATACACAGATCACACGTCTAGACTGTTGGTGATGAACTCAAATAATTCTATTTTGTAGCAATAATATATCTAGTTTTGTTTCTCTACTTCTTATAAGCTGCAGCCGCACCAGTATCCTATAGAAGTCAGCATTGTCTCATCAAAAAGTCTCTATCCAAACTCACCAGATAAACCTGATAAAACTTGAGCCGATACTTTCCGTCATTAGCCTTTTCGAGTTCCATCCTCCCCGCCCACTCAATCTCTGCCGAAGCGCCATTCTTCAGCTCCAAAGCCACTGTTCCATTCAGCATGACCTTGTCTGAGCCAGAGCCGAAAGAAAACACTTTATCGAGGGTGTGCTTGCGCGATGAAACAGCATCCCACATGCCTTCTCTAAGGGTTGTGATTTCTTCAAGAATTAGTACTTGACGGATGCACCGGAGACGGTAAATAGTTACCTGCGTGGCCTGAGGCTTTCTTGGAAGCGACTATGAATGTCGCTTCGGGCGTGAACATGTCGACATACTTTACGGTCTCGCCGGGAGTGTCGGATACACTAAAGAAAGACTGAATGAACTGGATGATGTGCGGTTGAACCGACTCATCCGAGGGAGATTGAATTGAGTATTGCTGTTCCATATTGTCGATATCTGAACGTGTTTGTTGATGCAAATTCTTCTAGATTGAGATCCATCATGTTCTCAATTCTGTTGTTCTTGACATCCAACCCTGCTTCCGACTTCCGATACTAACTTCGGATGTCAACAACGAGCGGGTGGCTGGGAATTCCGTCGCGCTACGGTACGTTCCTGTTAACAGTATCCACTAACCCCCCAGTGCTGAAGTGCCGATCTTACCCCATATTAGAACATCGGTCCTCGGGGATCTTTGCATGATTCAGGGCGTTGGTGCTTTATCCGCCAGGTATCTTTGCGGGGGTGCATTACCCGGGGTAACTTAGTAACTGTTACCAATAGACGGCTCGTGATATAGGCATATGTAGTTGAATGAGAATATATATCACCTTATTCCTCATCCAAATCTACAACTATCATCTAAACAACATAAACACTTGACACTTACACTTCAACTACCACCCAAGATGTACGGAAAAGTAGCACTCGAAGAGGCCTTCAACCTCCCTCGATTCGAGGAGAAGATTCGATGGTGGGCAGGTCTCTTTGCTGTCGACCCCGATAAGCACACCAAGGAGATGGTCGATATCACAAACCAGCGCATCAAATACATGGATGAGCATGGTGTTGGCTACACACTTCTCTCATACACTGCTCCTGGTGTTCAAGATATCTGGGACCCCAAGGAGGCTCAGGCTCTAGCAGTCGAGGTCAACGATTATGTCGCAGAGGCTATCAAGCCCCACCCTGATCGATTCGGTGCCATGGCGTAAGTTTGATTGTCATTATTACAAGAGTATTTACTAACTGAAGCAGAACTCTGTCTATGCACGACCCCCAAGAAGCCGCTGATGAGCTACGAAGAGTGGTTACAAAGTACGGCTTCAAGGGTGCCCTCGTCAACGACACCCAAAGAGCGGGTGAAGATGGCGATGATATGATCTTCTACGACGGCCCAGAGTGGGATGTTTTCTGGTCAACAGTTACAGATCTCGACGTCCCCTTTTATCTCCACCCCCGAAACCCCACAGGCTCTATCCACGAGAAGCTCTGGGCCAAGCGAAGCTGGCTCATCGGCCCCCCTCTGAGCTTCGCCCACGGCGTCAGCCTTCACGCTCTGGGAATGGTCACAAACGGTGTCTTCGACCGACACCCCAAGCTTCAAATCATTCTTGGTCACTTGGGAGAGCACATCCCCTTTGATATGTGGCGAATCAACCATTGGTTCGAGGACGTCAAGAAGCCGCTTGGTCTGTCGTGCAAGTTGACTATCCGGGAGTACTTTGCTCGCAACCTGTGGATCACCACCAGTGGACACTTTTCTACATCGACACTCCAGTTCTGTCTGGGTGAAGTTGGTGCGGACCGAATTCTGTTCTCGATTGATTATCCTTTCGAGTCGTTTAGTGATGCTTGTACGTGGTACGATGGCTTGGCGATTAATGATGTTGATAAGAGAAAGATTGGAAAGGATAATGCGAAGAAGCTGTTTAAGCTTCCTCAGTTTTACCAGAGCGAGGATTAGGGATATTAGCCTTTAGATTATAAAAATGTTTTAGTTTTATGAATTCATTTTAAGTAAAGAATGGGATAAGGGATGTGAACAGTGAAATTGTTGCTTTCGGGTATGAATGAAATATCTAATCGCTTCGTGTACTAAGAAACCAAAACCAACTCCGTCTTGTATCGGTATTTATCAAACCCTCTTAATCCCTTCTCACGACCTCTCATCTCTGGTCTCCATCATATCATTCGGCAGCAGAGCCGTCGTGATCACACAACCCAACATAACACCACCAGCCAGATAAAGCACGCTGTTAATGTCTCCCTGTCCACCGTCCCCAGTGGTTCTACCGTACAAATGCTGGGCGATCAATGGACTCACGATACCAAACAATCTTCCCCAGAACCCTGCGAGACCACAGGCAGTTCCGCGGATAGGAGCAGGGAAGGCTTCAGGTGTCCATCCGTATAGGACAGCGTTGAACATGGATTGGAAGAAATACTCCATGGTGAATAATCCTTCATTCTTGGCTCTCGTGTCCACTGTCGAAAATAGAATGATGGAGATGCCCATTAGGGCAGAGGACAATACCATGGTCCATTTGCGACCGATAGAAGGCACGCGGTACAAGGTTGCACCGAGAAGAACTCCTACAATACCTGGGGCGTAGGTGTAAATGTAGGCGGCGTATGTTGACTTGAGACTGACAGATACAGCACCGTTCTTGAGAGCGAGAATACTTGGAAGATAGAAGCCTAGAAAGTTAGTGAGTGATCTTGCGATGGATAGATTAACTTACCAGCAACAGTGAAACCCCAGTAGTCCATTATATAAGTCAGCCACACCAGGATAGTCAATCGAGTCATCTTAGCTGAAGAAAACAACATCTTGTACCGGTACAACTCCAGCTTAGCCTTCTTGGACCACTTCAAGTTGAGCTGTTTTTGGCCCGCTCCAAGAGCAGGAGTGGCACTATCACCACTTCCAACAGAGCTCTCATCACCTTGAAGCGACTCAAACATCTCGACAGTAAGACCGCACTCCTTCTTGTTAACATCAGCCATGTGCTGCAAGGTGTTGATAGCTTCTTCGTCCCGACCACGGTAGACAAGATACTTTGGTGTCTCACGGAAGTTAAAGACAAAGAAGCGGAGAATAAAGATGAGGAGGGTGATTCCACCAATGGTAAATAAGAGGTATCTCCAGCCCATGTTATCGCCACGAGAGCAACATCTCTCGCCTCCTGATGCATTGTTACATGATATGAGTGCGTCTGGTTCAGAGAAGTTGGGCGAGCAAGCGTAGACGGGGATGAAGCCAAAGGCGATGGCACTGCAGATGACGACGCCGATGGGCTGAAAGACGGACAGGCAAGCCAACAGGAATCGTTTGTTCTATAACTGTTAGTAGAGAATTATAACTGAGACGGTGGCATACCTGAGGAATAAACTCGAGCGTGATGGTTGTGTCGATGGGGATATTTCCACCAACACCAAAGCCGACAAATGCAGTCAGGACCAAAAAGGTGTTGTAATTATTCGACGCACCAAGGCAGATTCCAAAGATAGACGAGAATAAGCAAGTCAAGTTAAATGCCCATCGACGGCCTGGGATTGTCAGTAGATGTTCATAACAAAGGAATAGCAATCTTCTGGTAGAGGACCGTTGTTCTCATACCAATAATATCCGCCAGAAATCCCCATACAAAAGCCCCAGCTGTGAGACCAGCATTAAAGCTCGTCGAGATATTTCCAGACTCGTTATCACCGAATCCCATCTCCTGCTGTAGAGGACCTAGCACAAGACCAAATGCTTGTGCCCAGAGGAGATCCAACAGGTATCCGAAGCCGCACAGGGACCAGATGTACCATTGGTACTTTCCCATGCCCTGACGATCGATCTCGCGGTTGATGAGGACGCATTTCTTCTCGTAGAGGGTGAGACCTTCGAGACCGTGGAGGAAGTTACTCCGACGACTGTACGGGCCTGCATTCTCGAGCTCTTCGTTTGGTACAATGTCGTCTGGGAATTTAGTAGAGTCCGGCATGGTGACGGTTTGTGTGAAAGGTGATTGTGTAACGGTAGCAATGGAATGTCGAGACGCGGGGGATCAGCTTAACTAGGGTCCTAATTAAACCCCGATCTGCAATCTTTTAATACAATCGGGGAGACATTCTGATCGAATCATTTAAGAGGCAACGAAAATGGTTGATGTCATGGGCTACTGATTCGGGGTGTACGACATAGACCGGTAAGGGTGTGATTGGTGCGGAGCATGTTCCACGAGACATCCATGTCAGACAACGAATGCACCGTTATCTGTTGGTCTGTTGGTCGGGAATAGAGATCACGGGGGGAGCGGGAGGTTTGTTTGTGGTTGTTTTCGGACTAGTCCGATGTGAAGGCGTCACGAAATAAGGACATCAACATTCGATGAAGGGAGTTATCGCGGTATTTACGACTAACCAAAGGTTTACCAGCTAATGTTCCAGACTGAACAGCATTAATTGTATGAAATAGTTTAAATATAGAGATATTGTCGTGAGGAATGTGAAGGGTAGTTCCGTCGGCATCTCCACCTATCGGAGGCTGAAGAAGGCGCGGCAATAGCCATGCCCGACTATGGACATCCCGAGACTTGATCCAAAATGGGTTCTACGATATGAAATACCTATGGCTGATAAAAAGAAGACCGAGAATTTCATTCTTCTTCTGAGATAAGGTGAAACACCAAAGACCAAGTTGAGTAAATTCAGACAAGACCATACAAAGAAGTTCAGCAAGCACAAACCAAAACCCAATACCAAAACAACATTTGCAGCTCCTCATAGTTTACTAACAGATTGCACGTATACTCTAGGGCTACACTGTCAAGTATAACATTGTCTTAAGCAGTGAAGCCCAGGAGATCCGAAGTAAGGAAAATGTTGTTATGGAGAGAGCTGGAATAAGGAGAGGTGTGCATTCTGTGTTGATCGTCTACCGGTTGATCTATGATATGGGCTTACGAGCTTTCAATTATTGAGAAGCCTAAATAGATAAACACAATTTTAGTATTGTTTGTAATTAGTAAGTAAGTAATCCTGATATAACTATTTCGTAAATGATAAAAAAATATTATTTTATTCTTGTTGTCTTGTGAAGGGGGAGACAGTTGAAATCTCTCTTCTAAGTTAAATATCAAATTTGAATAAGAGTCAAACCAGAAGCTACATAAAATCAATAATAGTTGCAAAGAACAATTATTTGATACACCTAACCTAGACACAATGCAAACAGCTTCACCAAAGTCTGGTATCATCATTCCACTGTAACAAGGAAGTGAAATTCTACATAGATTCAGATCGATCTAGGGTGGTTGATCGACGAAACCTGTGAAACAAGATTAGCTTGCGCCCAAGATCGGTGCTAAAACCAACCTCTAATCTCAATTCGGAATATACCACTAGTCTACAAGAGTCATTGACGTCAGTAGCTCAAGTCAAGCCCGTCATGACTTTTATTTAACAAGTATTAGATAAAATGGCAAGACATATGGTTTACCATGCTTGAAGACTCAGCACCTTGTTATTTTGCTCACTGATAAAGATATTCATGTCGCAGACTTACAATACCGACATTGAGCACGATAGCGCTGCCCTCATGGCTCAGAACGGAGAGACAAAGGCCAATGATGGTCGAAAGCGCGTCCTTGTCGTAGGAGCTGGCGCAGCTGGGTATGTTCTCTAAAAACTAGCATGTCAAAATGTACTAACACCAACAGCATGTCTACAGCTCACCACTTATCGCAGCATCCAGACAAATTCGACGTGACTCTCATTGACGCAGTTGATTACTGCGGAGGTCAAGCATTCTCTATCCCCATTGAAAAAGAACGACATGGAGCGTCTTGGTGTAATCAGGGTGTTCAGGGAGGTTCTTATATCTTCCACCACACCGTCACCATGTTCAATCGTCAAGGTTACCACGCGGATCCTTGTGAACTACAAGTCTCGTTTGGAAAAGATGAGACTTTCTGGAACAATGTGTTTCCTACTGAGCTGCTCGTCCGCCACCAAAAGGAAGTCCGTCGCTTGACAACTCTTCTCAAGGTTATGCGCTGGTTCGAAATCTTCTTTGCCTTGCTCCCCCTTAGGCTGGTATTCAAACTCTTTATGTTTTCTGAAGAGTTTACGAATACTATTGCTCTTCCTATGACGGCTTTGTTCCTTGGTACTGGAAACGAAACACCACGGGTCCCTGCCATTATGTTTGAAAGACTTTGTACCTCGCCAACGTACGGAATGTGGTACCCTGCCGATAAGAATACTGTCATGAGCAACAAACCACCAATGATAGTATTTCCCAAGTTTTCAGAATTCTACGAAACCTGGCGAAAGGATCTCATCTCTCGCGGCGTCACTGTCCGATTATCTACCGAATTGACGGAGATCATTCAACGAAACAAACACGGTGTCGTCGTGAAGCTAAAGCCTAGAACTCCCATGCCCGACCACCACAACCCAGCAGGAGGAGACCCCAATGCACCAGTCGGAGAAGAAAAATACGATGAGCTTGTTCTCTGCTGTCTTGCAGACACATCCAAGCGCGTCCTCGGCAAGACAGCAACCTGGAAAGAGAAAAAGGTTCTCGGGTCTGCTAAATTCAGCGACGACATCACCATCACCCACAACGACGCAGAGTATATGAAGAAGCACTACGAGAACTTTTACCGAGACGATCTTGCTGTCGCCAACGTCAACGGAACTGATCAGTCATCGCGTCTGAACTTTGCAAAGACGGAGTATCGACCTATGTACTATATCAAGATGTATCCCGAGGATAAGTCTAAGCTGGAGATGTGCTTTGATTGCACAAACTACCAGAGTCAATTCCCAGAGAAGGTTCCTTTTGACCAGCACATTTTCCAGACGATTTATCTTAACAAAGATCGTGATGGAAATCTATGGTCAGATGATGAGATCGACAAGGACAAAATTATTCGCAAGGACTGGTGGCATCAGCTATGTCACAGCTACACGCATTATCTCTTTGTCGTCCCATGGATGATGTTTCTCAACGCGAAAAATCACACACGCTTCGCAGCATCATGGACTCTTGTCAACGCTCACGAAGTCGCCGTCATGTCGGGTATCGCAGCTGCTGTCGACCTGGGAGCAACATACCCCGAGGACTTAGAGAACGATAAATTCGCTTTCCTTTGTTTCAGACTTTACTACCTCCTCACTTATGGAAAGTGGTATAGACGAAACTTTACATCCAAGAAGTATATCAAGGAACATGGAGAGACACAGGCGGCGAAGGATGGTAAGAGCTGGGCTACAGGGCTTTATGGAAGTGTTTATAAGGGACCTGGTGTTTCTGAGGTTGAGAGAAGTTGTTGGAGGGAGGAAATTAAGCAGGGCTCTAGCACTGGTAATCTGTCTTAGGATGGCGAAGTATGGACGAGAGAAGCTTTGTTATGTAATATTTATATGCATGCCATGGATAGCGATTGCTGCCGATTAGCAAGCGTGTGTTCATGTTGGTCGCAAGTTGCCTCGTTTCAATATCAGTGGTAGGCATAGACTGCTCTAGACTTTACAGGGGTATGGTGGTTGTGAGGCGATGTGACCTTGAAGTAATTCTGCATCCCATAGCTGTTCATGTTTAGGCTCTCAACAAGGCGGCATTCGACTTGTATATTTGAATAGTATTATTTACCTCTGCATCTGCCAAGATATTTGAATGAATTTAAGAATTGTTTCCCTAGATATCGCTTCTAACCGCCGTAACTCCAGGTGTGAGTGCCTTGGCGCAGTACTATTGTCTCAATAGCCTGAACCGCTGCAAGCCACCATCCTCCCATTCGTCCCACGTCAACGAGGCTTGGACATGCGGCAGAATTTAGTGGTTGCCTTTTTTCGTATCACAACGCCTTATCAATCTTTGCAGGGGTCTCGGGCTGCCTTGCTTGCCCTGCATATAATTGGGATATCCAACGGTTTGCTCCAGCTCTGTTCTCATCGTTTTCTCCTTCCTCTTGTGTAATTCGTTACTGTTGAAAGTATGAACTCTTCCATGTCGCCAACGTGGCGTTTATTCTACGCCACACTTATCGTGTATACAACTGCTGCACTCGCTCGGTTCATCGATTATCCTCTTCCAACTACTATCCAGGCTTTTGAACAGCCGATACCTACCCTTACGACACGAGCGTTGCATCTCGAAGTTCGAGCGGACGATGGCGCGCCTACATATACGATCACGTACGCATCTGACTCAGTCTGTGGGTACCTCTCTGGCTCGGTACAAATTCCAATCTCTTGCGAGAATAAGAACAGGTGTTTGTGGGAACTCGAGTCATTCAAGTACATTGCCTGCGAAATAGATGGAGAGACAACTGGTATTGCCCACACTAAATGTCTGGCAAGAGATGAAGCTCTTGATGCCAATCTTTGTGATGATGTTTGCGTTAGTAACGCGTATAATTTACAGTGGTATGTTTTATCTTTATAACTGTCTCGTTGCTTACTTACTGACTTGGCTTCAGTACAAACGACACAGCACCTTACTGTCGCACCTATGCCTACCCTCGAGGCGTCCGCGATTATCGATGTGCACCCACGCCTGCCACAAGAGTGTCTAGTGTCGACTTTACCTACGACGGACAAAAGTTCCCAGACCCTATTATATCCACAGTGACGGGTGTTGATCGACCCCGTTCGTCAGACTCGAGTTCTACCACGACGGAGTCAGAGTCAGTCTCCTCAACGGTCACTTCCGAAGCAGAGCCAGGTCCAAAAAAGAAGGGGTTGTCAGAAGGGGCAATAGGTGGTATAATAGTTGGTGCATTGTTTGGTGTCCTGCTTGTGGTTGGTGGTTTCTGGTACTATCGTCGAACACACCCGAAAGGAACACAAGCTAATGCCGGTCTTGCTGAATCGGTTCCTCCTGGGGGCAAGAGAAGTGGAACTGTTGTCAATCATCGAAGTGTTCAAGCAGAAGATGGGATAGAGGTTGTCGAGGAGATATCTACGAGTACATAATTACAGCATAATGATAGTTCATCTGCATAACCCCGGACCTTATCTTAGACAAACATTACACCCACCCACCCCCGTCAAATCCCTGAACCTTCCCCTGCACCAGAGTGCGTACAGGGCTTGGCTGCGGATTGTCCATTGTGGCATCTCTCACGTTGTTACGCTACCCGAGGTCATTGCCTTGGCCACGGTTGCCTTTCGGCTGAGAGCTTATGGATTCGATGGTAAGATACCAGAACATGTTCTTTCGAAGCTGATGAAGCTCAACAACGTCTAATTCATTCAGAGAGTCTGACATGGTAAGACTAAAATTCCATGTCATTTATGTACTGTACAAACATCGCTTTCCATTACTATTAGTCTTTTATATAATTAAGTATCCAATATACTACCTGCTGATATCCAAGCTCTGTGGTATGTAATTGTTGAGAAACACCAAGGCCTTGTCACAATCAGTTCTGCCTGTCCTTTCCGGGTTCAACATATCCTTACGAATGAATCGCAGAAAATCTTGCAAGAATTTCGAACCTTCTTTATGTTCTGCCTCGAGAATTAGTTTGTCGATCCACTATCTCAGAGTCAGCTACTATTCACTGAAAGTTTAGTTAGAATTCTTACATTTGCTACGCTGACCTTCAATCTTGGTACCTCTTCAGGATCTTCTGGACATGTGGGAATAGGCCCGTTCTTTTTCATAATACGAGAAACACCGTTTTTGACCGCAGAGTAGAGTCTCTCAGCTGGCCTTCTCTTCTGTCTGTGTTTCAAAAAGAAGTTATCTTCACGCCATGTCCCCTTGTTCTTCATGGCACCAGAAAACGACGGCTCGTTTGTTCTTTCTTGTTGATATTCCTTGCAGGAAGCATTGTCGAGGATGACCCAGGTCATGAACTCTGAGAAGACGCAACCCAAAGCCCAGACATCAACCTTCTTGGACATGAAGTAACTTATGTCGTGTTCCGGTGAGCGGTACGTTTGGGAGGCTGCATGTGCTGATTCTGAATTTACCATGGTTCTAGAGGCGCGTGCGTGGAATGTGACGAGGCCGAAATCTGCAACCTTGAGATTACCAAGACGACAATGATCTGTCTCTTGGCTAAAGTGCAGGATATTAGCAGGCTTGATATCCCCGTGTATACCAAAGTCCTTGTCTTCGCTGTTTCGATCTCCGTCTTGCTCAATGTGCGTATGTTTGATACGAGTATAATGAATCGTCCCAAGAGCCTGAATCAAACCACGGCATTGCATCGCGACCCAACGGACAAATTCCTTCTCCGTCAAGTCGTATTTTTTCAGCAGCTCTTTTTTCGACTTGCGCATTAAATGTTCTAGGCTTCCTCCTTCAGCCCACGGGAAGAGTAGCATGAACTTTTCACCAGTGATCTCGAGTGTCGCACACAGCTTAACCAGATGCGGCCCAGGCCTCATCCTGCGGAACGCAGCAATTTCCTTTTGAAAGAAGTGGTAATCGTCATTAACATATTCGCGTCTCATAGTTTTGAGCGCAAAGAACTTGTACTGTGTCTAATGATCAAGTTAGAAGTTGAGCATGTGAACAAAACTGCATTGGACTTACAAAGGAGTGATGGTCTGGGTGAATCCTGACCTTCTCCACAACTCCAAAGCCGCCGCTTTCATCTTTATTGCCGATATATGTCCAAGGGATGACTGTTCCCGGTTCATATCGAAAGTTGAGTGCTTTGGAATTCTTCGTGTCCCAGTCCAAGAATGGAACATGCACCCACCACTGTTTGCTGTAGAATTCTCGCATCATCTCTGCATCCCTTGAATGGACCAAGAAGTCTACACGACTTTTCCCGGCCGGCTGACGATAAAATAGTTCTGTTCGCTGTTTGTTGAGGCTGAACGGAAGGTTCTTGTCACTAATTCCTGCCCTCTCGAATTCTCGCAGAAACTTGACCTGGTTTATCAGGACCAGCACTGCGAAGATCTCTATCGCGGGTCTGTGACAAACATACTGAGTATAGGAGTCTACATCGTGGGCCCCGTACCCATTGACAAGTAGTTCCTCGCGCACAGCGGAATAGTTGCAAATGGTATTCAGATCCCCGCTCGGTAAGAAACGTTCCTTCTCACTACGCTGGTCCAGCTGTAATGCGCCATTCAAAAGGGTCTTGACAGAGTCTTGGAGGTCGTCGTCACTGATGACATTAGGTCGCTCAATGGAATCAACATCCGCTGAGTCTTGCAAGCCCGCGAGCGCGTCGGTGTCTGGAGGAACTCTCTCCCCGGCTTCGTTTCTCTCCCGTACACCTCTGCCGTAGTCTGAGACTCTGGATGTCTCGCGACTGATGTGAGTGCCTACAGAAGGCCGCTCGAAGGCGACTGTTCGGCGGCCTGGGGCAGAAGGGTAGATTGGTAAGGTTCGTATGTGAGTGTTTACTGTACCGTTCGACTGTGTTTTGATTTGTTAGCTTAGTATTAGTGACTCACAGTGATAGTCCATGCGTTGTTGGATTGCTGGACTTTGAATGGTTTGCCTTACCGGTTGGGACTCATAGGGGCCTGATGACATGTTTTCTTTAGCGTTGTTGTTGATTGGAAACAACAACTCGCTGATGTTTCGCAAACGGAGCCTGTAGGACGGCAGCCTACAGCTGGAAGGGAAAAGTCCTAACGTTTGTGGTTTTGCCTAACAACTTTATCATGTGTTGGTGTTGTTACACAAGTTATCTCACATAAATAGCCTATAGGCGCTAAACTGAGACAAGTTCCAGGGAGGCGCTGGAGAGGGCAGCTGGTCTCTACGCCCCAATACCAGTGACACAAGTGTGACAGACTTGTCATATTTGAGAGTCACTACTTATGCTGTGAAACATGAGAAACCAGCTGATCGACCGATTACTGCCGCAGCCTGATTGATTGGAGGGGAGTATGATTTTCTTATTTACGACGAGTCCCCACTATCTGGGGAAATGGGATTTCCGTCAAACTTTATCTTATTTCCTGGGTTCACTACAAGCATCTCATATTCTTTAATATCCCCCCAACTGCCAATATTACCAGCAATTCTTATTACCATGAGATCTTTCTTCCATCCAATGAAGCAGCCGTACACATTTCGTCAAGAATTAGACGGCACAAACCTGAGTGCAGTCAAGTTGGAAAGAATTTTGAGTCGTCGTTGGAGTAACAGATACACCGTCGAGGTAGGTGATGTTACCAAATCCTCCCTGATACCCATTAGCTTACCGAATCCAGATGCAATCCAACAGACTTACAGTCATCACACCTGGCCTTTTGTCTGTTCGGGACATTGCCAGCTGTTATCGTTGAGGTTACCTTTATGTAGTGTAAAGGTTGGGTGATGAGTGGAGATAGACATTCTTTTTAATCTTGATGTTTTCTTGGCATATTTGAAATATTCAGAGGTTATGGTTTTATGCAATGTTGCGATGGACGGGATAGGATCAATGACAATTCCAGATTGAGTAGAGCAAATGGTGTTTGACATTCAAGGAGTTATTTCACATCTTTATCAAAATACACCAGTTCCCCTTCCAGACAATATGAACAAAGACGGTCAGGCAATTTCCTCTCACAACCTTTCTCGGGTTTCCAGCTCAAACCGTGGGTAGGTAATGGCGCCGCATACTCAGCTTGATTTCGTCCACCTGAGTCTAGAACGTGATCAGTAGCTACTGTGTCAAGGGCCATGGTAGACAAACTGAATTCAACTTTTGAGAGACCAGGACTGTCCACTGGTCATTCGAACGCTGCTGTTTGTCAGATGCTGTATACCTACGACATTGTCTTTCGATGCCGTACTTCGACTACCTGGAAGTTACCAGACCCCAAAACCTGAATCAGCTTTTCTTCAAGCTTCTTCTTATTTCCGTAGGCGAAAGGAAGGAACTGTGTCTCCATGACGCTGTAGCGCGATTTCAATTTCAAGATCAAAGTAGTGTAGTAATACAAGAGATCACTGCCAGTCTGCCTTGTCTGTTCCGCCAACTCTCCAACTTTATACTTGGGAGTTAGGCATATTTTAGCAGAGCCTCACATCACATTCTCAATTCAGTATCCCCTCATTATCGCCAGCGTCTGCAGGCGTTAACCGGTGAATTGCTAGATACTGCTGTGCTTACTTGCTTTGTGCATTGATAAGCCATGTTATGATCTCACGAGACAACTCATTGCGCATGTGCGGGGGCTATCAGCACTCGTGTGGCAATATTAAATCAGGCAACGAATAGACGTAAGATAAAAAAGCAGGCTCTCGTATGCCATGCAGTGACAGGACGCAAGGGATGGCGGGAGGTGATACAGCCACCTTTCAAGTCGTTTTGTCTCACCATCACCGCTTCCACCGAAGTGTTGTGCAACGTGATTATGATGGATTACAATGCCAATCACGACTGGTTCTAACTGCACATCACAGCACAGCGCACTAAAGATAAACCTGAGCCAGCTTCTGTTTCACTACAAGGCACAATGCAGGGCTCTTATTAGGCCTTTTGACAATGTGAGATTCACTGTCTAGAATTCCTATCAATACTGATCTCTTGCAATATAAATCATGCAGGTCAGAAGAGTCGGGTAATTTCATTCGTAAACAATTATCTTAAGACAATTTCCCAGACACTTCATCATGTCCTGGACAAATCGTCACCCGAATCTACGCCCCGAAGATTGGGACCTTTTAGATTTTGATCAACAACAAAATGAGGTCTTTACTATCACCATCAATAGTCAATCAGAAGAAAATAACAAGCCTGGTATTGAACATGGCGGCACCCCGCAGACGAATCGCAAAGTCGTCGAGGGAGAAGCTGACCTTGGCCAATGGGTAGACAAGGTAACTGTGGCACAAGTAAAGTAAGCGGCTTTACTCACAAGTTTAGATTGCCGATGTTCAACGCAAACATGATGCCTCCACGAATGAGTCAAGCAACAATAGCTCAACAATAAATCTGATCTTAGCGTCACAGATGTCATCACTTGATGAGCTTCCCTTTGCACAGACTGCCTACTCGAACATTATGCAACAAATGAAGATACATGGGTCTATTGTTCGTGCTATCAATCGCAATACGCAATGTACCTTTTCATCGCTTCCCTTTAACTGGCCATCCCGGTACTCAACTATCCCATCAATTGGTAAGTACTACTTCTACCAACTGAATACCTCTCATACTGATATGAAATAGTCTACAACTGTCGAACCGCCGGCTCTTGGGATGGTGACATGGCACTATCCGTTACTTTCTTTCCAAAAACTTTAACCACAAACGTCGTCTGGTATGGCCTTGATACTAAAGAGCACAGCACCTATGGTCACAGTCTTACCAATGCCGACATCATTACTAGCCGCTTAACAAACTTTGACGGCACCTGTCTCCATCCCCTGATTCTCCCAACTATGTTTGCGGAATGCGAAAGGGAGAGACATATTGGCTTGGTCAGAAAGTATCACACCCAGCTGGTTCAGAGAATTAACGATCTTGCATATCCCAGCTTACATGCAAACAACAGAAATGAAACCATAACCTTGTCAAGTGAGAGGAAGTCCAGAGAGTCCAACTTGACTGGCAAGTTAAAGACCTTGGTATCCCAACTTTCCATGAATTCAAAAACAGCACATTCTTCGCATGTTGAAGATATCTCAGCCCAGGAAAAAACGTTCCATGAACGACCATGCAAAGAAAAGAAGGAAGAGCCAGAGCCGGCTGTTGTGCTGTGGCAAAACACCAGCTTTCTGAGTAACGGTCTACTGAACTGGCAAACTCAATTGAGGAAAATGCTTGAGGAAGTTCAACACCTTGACGATACACGATACGGGATTTCCATGAGCGAATATGACCCACATGTTGAGACGAAATTGGCCAGACTTCGCGACGTTGGGCTCCGGATCAAGACAAGGATACAGGATCTCATCTATGAATACGATGAGCAAATCCGGCAATGCAACCACATCACCCAAGGTCTAAGCCTAGCGACACAACTTGTAAGTGAACAATACTTCTCACCGCGTAAGACCTAACGAAACTAGGAACTCAATGATATTGGTCACAAGGATGCCAGGACAAATCAAGAGATTGCTCGTGTTAATCTCAAGGTAGCTCAAATGACGCGTCTGGATAGCAGCCTGATGAGATCTATCGCTACACTTGGAATGATTTTTCTCCCAGCTACTTTTGTATCAGTAAGTGGAACGCTCATTCAACAAAGTTTACTAATCAATGGCCAGACTTTCTTTTCCATGGACTTTTTCCAGTGGTCAGAACAAGATGGTAATAACCAAAAGCTGATATCGTCCTACTTTTGGGTTTACATCGTTGTTGCGATTGGGCTGACGGTCTTGACGATGTCTATTTTCTACACATGTGTCTTGAGGACTCCTGCCGTTGACGTTGATGAGGAGTCTACGTGCAGCTAGTATTTTGGAGGATATTTTCAGATGAGAACAAGGCCTAGTGGTACTTATTCAGCTTAAATTTAGTTTGACAGAAATGACATGCCGATTGAGTCAATATTCCCTCCCGTGAGAGTGTAAATTTTGGAGGGACCCTTTTCTCCATAGGGCTGCATTAAGCATCAGTCACTTTCTGCTTAGTTGGGAATAGTGGCATTATTAGAGTTTCGGTTGCTGGTAGAGGCTGATGCTTACTGGCGCGCTTCAAGAACAGCGAAATTACTTCTGACAAGCTGAAAGAACGTATCCACTCCAGAAGTATTCAGGGGTCCCGGGTAATAACTACATTTAGGAGGACTTGATCATGAGAGATTCTTTCACAATAAACCCTTCTTCTTTCAGGACATCGCGACAATCCTGGCTCTAAGTGCAACATGGCTCCATCCTGGCTCGAGAAATTCATCGTCCGCGAAGATGCAACACCCGATCCACGACGCAGCACAGAATCATCTGCTGTGCAAGCTCACTACACCGCTACTCCAGGACACCAGCGAACTATAACCATAAAAGGCGACGCAGCACCTCGTTACGAAGTAACAAGAAAGGCAGTCCTTACCGTCTGGGGAGACAAATGCTATGTCAAATCGACAGGGAACGACACTGAAATAGCGATTCTAGACTTTCACAGTTTTCCGCCCAAGACTACAGTCAACTTGACGCATCGCAAACACGAAATCGACATCAAGGGGCACATCGGACCTTTTCAAGCCAGTGGAGGCCTTGGAGAGTTGCGTTGGAAACCAACGGGTATGGTTCCAAATGGAAAGGCTTCGTGGGAGCTTAGAGATGAAGTGAATCTCGTCATGTCGGTTACCATTGACGATCATCAACTGAACGGTGTGATCGATCTTTGGAAGAGCAATTTGGATGCAGACACAGTTGAAGAACTGATTGTGGTTGGGATTTCCAAGATTGAAGAGTACAAAAAGATGCTTAGAAACTCGAAGATTTCTCTTGTATCAGTTGCTTCGAGCAACGCATAGATTTATCTAGACTCATGTAGTCAACAGGCGGTGTTCTAAAGTTCTATATGGGAATAAGCACAAATTCAAGAATTGTCGAGAGCTTATCTGTATAGGGTAGTTCCTCCCACATTACATTACCATCTTTTCGACAACAGCGATGCCAGTCTTGACATGACAGATTTGCAGGGATGCAGAAGCAAATTAACAAGTGTTAGGGCTGCCAATAGATGACTTTGTATTGCGAGGGTCAGAATTGTCTTGGCTGGTGCTGACAAGAAAACACGTCTCCATCTAAAATCTCACCACATCTTCTGACAGTAAGCAGGGGTTTCTTAAACGAGGTATTTTCGGAAGACAATAATGTTTCCAGTTCCTCTCTTTTGTCTATTTACTTTTAAATTCTTTGTCTTACTTATTTTCTTTCCTGCGTTGTTTCTCCGCATATTGGTTTTTCGAAATAATCAGTAACTCATCCCGTGGAAACATCCTTGATATGGAACAATTCGATCTTGTCGTCGTCGGAGCTGGTAAGTCATTCCCTCCGATATCGAGGTTTATTGTTGCTACGACTGACTGAGTTTTTAAAATAAAGGCTACTATGGCCTCGGCGCTGCGAAGCAATATCATGTCACGCATCCAGATGACTCTCTAGCTATCTTTGACGTCAACGCCTCGGTAGGCGGAGTCTGGTCAAATGAGAGGGTCTATCCGTGCTTGAGATCGAACAATTTGCTTGGAACGTATGAGTATCCTGACTTTCCGATGACTACAAAGCGCTTCGGTGTCGAACCAGGCCAATACATCCCTGGCGAGGTCATGCATGAGTACCTGGAAGCCTATACACGAGAGTTTGGGATCGATCGGCATTTGAGACTCAGCACAAAGGTTGTTTCAGCTGAGCATAGAACCGAGGGTGGCTGGCTGCTTCAAATTCACGGCACCGAGGACGAGCAAAAGACGCCTAGTCAAGTTTTCACCAGGAGATTGATCATTGCGACGGGCATGCTGTCAGAACCTTTCATGCCCCATATTCAGGGCCAGGAGCAATACGAAAAGCCACTCTTCCACAGCAAAGACTTTCAGAAATACAGAGACACCATCGACACTGCCAAGCGTGTCACTGTCTTTGGAGGAACCAAGTCTGGATGGGACGCCGTTTATGCATATGCGACACACGGTGTTGAGGTTGATTGGATTATACGACGTATGAATTTCCAATTGTTATCTAACTTTAACTAACGATGTTGTTTTTAGCAACGGGCCACGGTCCGGTTTGGATGTCACCTTCTTACGTGACGCCTTTTAAAGTTTGGATCGAGAAGTTAGTCAGTAAGTTCCCACGATCCCTGCAATGAGTGACAGCTCCCTAGTACCGATGAACTAAATATCTAACTTCTTTCAAAGACATCCGTTGGCTTCACTGGTTCGCCCCATGCATCTGGGGCCAGGATAGCGGCTACCACGGCATCAAATCGTTCTGGCACCGCACCACCATCGGCAGAGCAATCACCAACGCGTTCTGGGGCATTTTGGCCCAAGATGTGATCACTATCATGAAGTTTGATACGCATCCCGAACTCAAAAAGCTCAAGCCAACTTCATCAGCGATGCATACCGGTACCGCCTTTGGTATCTTGAATTATGAGACAGACTTTTACGAGCCGATACGCAATGGTACTGTGCGGATCCACGAGAAAGATCTTTCGCATCTTAGCAAGGGCCGAGTCCATCTTGACGATGACGAGGGGACAATTCTTAAGTCTGATGCTTTTATCGCCGTGACTGGTTGGAAGTCGTTCTCTCCTCTCAAATTTCTGCCCGAGGGAATTGATCGAAAGATCGGTCTTCCGTATGCCCTAAAGGACAGTGACAACGGCCATTCTCCTGATGAAGGACTTGCCGGTCAGACTGCACTTATTGAGAGGGCGGATCAAGAGATTCAAGAGCGGTTCCCAAGCCTCAAGACGCCAATGAAGTTCAACCCAAATTACAAGCGTCTCACCGAAACTAAAGCGTTCAGAATGAATGCTTCGGATCTTTCCCCGCGCACCCCTCTGATGCTCTACCACTTCATGGTCCCCGGTACTGCCGAGTTTCTTCGCACCAAGGATCTTGCATTTACCGGATACTCGACGAACTTTAGCAATGGCACCTGTGCGCATATCCAAGGGTTATGGATCAGCGCCTTCTTCGACGGCACGCTGGCCCGAGACCCCAGCTCGGCTGTGGCGTCAGAGGCTGATGGTGACAGCAAGGTTGGTGGGAAGAGTATGACATTGGCTGAGGTTCACTGGCAAACAATATTGCATAATCGGTTTGGCAAGTGGCGATATCCAAAAGATACAGGATCCAAGTCGCCCGACTTTATCTTTGAGGCAGTTCCGTTTATGGACATGATGATGGCGGACTTGGGACTGGCAGTGCATCGCAAGAAGGGATGGTTCAAGGAGATGACTGAGCCTTATGGCCCAGAAGACTATACCACGATTAACGAAGAGTTTGGTGCTAGATAGTCTTGATACAAGGTCAAGGGAAGCACCTAACTTTAAAATCGCTAGTGGAGGATCTTATACGAGTTGGCTATAGATACCTACCTAGTTGAGCTTAACAAGTGACATGTAGAGCTATACCGATACAGAAGGTAATCACATGAAAACACGTGTAATAATTTCCCCAGAATTTACAAATAAATAGGACAAAATGCAAAGCTTATAGTTGCAAATCGTGGTTAATCAGTTCCAAGCTCCCCCTGTTACTCCAGTATCTTATCGTGTTTATTAGCCCCGGAAGCGCGGCACCAGCTTATCTGCGAGCAACCATTTACCTTCCTAATTAGGTAGGTCATATTCCCACAATGGTAGCATTGGGAACGACCAACGATATGCAGAGAAGATACTATTCGCTATCTATCTGCGGTAATAATTCCAAAGAACTGTTCTAGAACTCCACAGTCGTTCGAGCAATCCTTCAGCAACTGGTCCTATCTAGCTGTTCATGTTGCTGGTCTAACTATCCCCGGTTACTGGTCTAACTATCCCTGGCTAACCTCGTCTCTTACAAAGACATGAACCTCGTTGGCAGTCTGGGGTAAAACAGGAGCTGACATGCCCCCTGTACCCAACATTGCCCTCGCCAATAAAACAGCCCCGAAACGCCTCCCTATCTGTACTACCACAAGCGCTACCGCCAGACTGTGGCGTTGTTAGCAACAAAAGGCCGCCAAACATGTCCTTGATAAGAAGGTCAGTCGCCGCATGTCTTTTTGGGTGTGCTAAGGGTGGTCAGATTGTAAAAATAATCATCCCGACCAACACACATCAACCAATACATTCAAACCCAACATGAGACTACCTTTTCTGCACGCCGAGTAAACGATCTTGATACGCCAAGAGGCCAAGCCGATCTCCCCTCTCTTGGCTGTTACGTCTCTTCAATAGTTCTTCTTTCCCAAGTGTAACAACGGATGCGCCATAAACAAGGGGTCCCGTGCTGTAATCACACAAGGGTTCTAGACCACCCTCCTTCGGACGACAAGATGATATCGAGAAAGTCCCCCGTGCATTAGCGTCAGCGAAGCTTATCTTAAGCTTGTTTGTTTTGTGCTTAGCGTACACTTGTTCTTGGCACATAAAGTCTGGCAAGAGCCAGCATACATTCGCAGTGGTGTTTCATTCCCGAGCTTTCTTCTTCTCTCTATCCATTGGCATTTTATACTGCAGAGTATAGACTGACACGTTCCATCATGTCGTCTCACAAAGATGAAGTCAAGGACGAAACAACCGTCGCGTCCCCTCACGATGAAGAGATCGGCTCGAGCAATGGTGAAGGCCAGCTCAAGCGTCATCTGCGAAGCAGACACATGCAGATGATTGCTATCGGAGGAGCCATCGGAGCAGGTCTTTTCGTCGGATCTGGAAGTGCCCTTCACAAGGGAGGTCCAGCAGCGCTTGTTATCGGTAACTACTACTCTACCCATCAGACCAAGACTCTTTGCTAACAGACTACAGGATGTAAGATACTCCCGTCGATCGATTACTCGTTCCATCACTAACACGACTAGACCTCGTCATCGGAATCATGCTTCTGTGCACCAACCTCGCCCTCGCCGAAATGGCCGTCCTGTACCCCGTCAACGGTGCCTTTTACACCTACATCGTTCGCTTCGTCGATCCATCATGGGGTTTCGCCTGTGGTTGGGAATACGCCCTGTCGTGGCTCACAGTTCTTCCCTTCGAGTTGATCGCCGCGTCCAAGACTATTGATTTTTGGCGTGACGATATCCACATGGTAAGTAGCAACTGTGTACAGATGAGGTTGAGAGCGTCGAGATCTATCTGTCTTGGCATCTCTTGGCGCATCTTGGCACATTCAGCCCTAAATATTTCTCCGGACTAGACTAACAACGACTAGGCTGTTTGGGTTTCTGTCTTCCTCGTCGCTCTCACCATTGTCCAAATCTTTGGTGTTCGTGGTTACGGAGAGGGTATGTACCAATCTTCCCAAATGTTCATTTCTGGATACTAACTCGTACAGTCGAATTTGTTCTCTCAGCTATCAAGATCGCTGCCTGTTTGGGATTCATCATCCTCGGCATCATCATCAACTGCGGTGGTGTAGGTGATCAAGGTTACCTCGGTACCAAGTACTGGCACGATCCCGGTGCTTTCACCGATTTCAAGGGTTTCTGCGCTGTCTTTGTCGTAGCTGGTAAGTCTCCCCTGTTTGTGTCTGCCGCCTCGACTAACATCTCCAGCCTTCGCCTTTGGTGGTACCGAAATGGTCGGTCTCGCTGCCGCTGAAACCGCTGACCCTCGCAAGTCCGTCCCTACAGCCTCCAAGCAAGTCTTTTGGCGTATTGCTCTCTTTTACGTCATCAACCTCTTCATCGTCGGAACCATCCTTCGATCAGACGATAACAGACTTCAGGGTGCTTCCGGTGCCAACACAAAGTCGTCGCCTTTCGTTCTTGCCATTCAAGACGCAGGTATCAAGGTTCTGCCATCCATCTTCAACGCCGTCATTACAATCTCCGTTTTGTCGGTCGCAAACACGTGTACCTTTGGTTCCACACGTACCATGCAGGCTATGGCCATGAGAGGCCATGCTCCCAAGTTCCTCAACTACATTGACGGCAAGGGACGACCTATCTACTGTGTCATCATTCAGCTCGCTTTCGGTCTGTTGGCCTACATCGGAGAGTCCCCCAAGGGCGGTACCATTTTCGATTGGCTCCTTGCCTTGTCCGGTCTCGCATTCCTCTTCGTTTGGGGAACTATCTGTCTCGCCCACGCCCGCATGAGATCTGGAATGAAGGCTCAAGGAGTAAACATGAACTTGATCCCCTACAAGACTCCCTTTGGTGTCTGGGGTAGCTACTTGGGCGTCTTCCTCAACGTCCTTGCTCTGATTGCTACTTTCTACTCGGCCCTTTATGTAAGTCACCTGGTCCAGACCCGAACCCTTGGGTTACATCGTGCTAACTTTTGTCTCAGGCCCCCGACGGCTCGGCCCCCAACGCAGAGTCTTTCTTCATGTCTTTCCTCGCTGGCCCCATCATTCTTGTCCTGTACCTGGGTTACAAGGTGTACTCTCGGGATTGGAAGTTGTACGTCAGGGCTATTGATATGGATCTCCAGACCGGTATTTCCTTGTTGGATGAGGAGATACCCGAGGAGCCCAAGACTTGGGCTTCCCTGCCTAGACGTATCCTATCGGCTGTTATCTAGCCACCTTTAGGGTGTCTGGGTAAAGGTGTTTAAGTTTCCATTGCAACCTTTTATCGACCTGTCATTGTTGCATATTTGTACATAAATCAGCTGTTTAGCATTAAGAATAATCGGATGTTCAACCGACCTCAGTCTCTTCCCCAGCTTTCCCCGCAGATCGACATGACTTTCTCCCCTTTCGTAGAGTAATCTTACATCCCCAGATTATCACTGGAGCGCATATTCAACCTTGCAGTCCAATCTTACGTGCGACTCTACCCATGTCTCGTTTAGCCTGAGTTGCTCAAAAGGTCACGACCAACCACTTTAAACATCTTTCAGGCTGAATGCCTTGATTTATCCACCTGCGGGGAGGAAAGTCTCGTTGAGTTTCACTACTGAAAATGCCCGTAGTTTGTTTCGCCTGTTCTATAACGGCTCTTCATTTAGCCGAGATGCATTTGCCCGACGTGGTAATACAATGTTGCAATACGACGTTTCATGTCTTGGCTTACTGGCATATATAGCAAATGCACCGCTCTTCTCTTGCCAAGATGTTTTCTATCCAACTCGTCTGTCAATATCCTTATTGACATCTTCAAAAACGCCAAGATGGGTGGAGCACCGACCACAGTTGGCACTTATGATGCCGCCCTTCAACGACGACAGGCCCTCATGGGCGCCAGTGGTGCCCGAGCCCTGGTAAAGAACTGGAAGGTTTTCCGAATTGCTGCATTCGCCTGTATTGGAGGTATTCTTTACGGTTACAACCAAGGAATGTTTTCGGGTATTCTTGTCATGAAATCTTTCGAGAGACGTAGGGTTACTCTTCCTCTAGGAAGTTCATCAGCTGACGTGTGCAGATATGGGCGATTATGTCCAAAATAAGACCAAGAAGGGCTGGCTTACATCGATTCTCGAGCTTGGTGCTTGGCTCGGTACTTTGATGTCTGGTGCTATCGCCGAGCTGTGTTCTCGAAAATACGGTATTCTCATCGCCACCAGTGTTTTCATCATTGGTGTTGTTATTCAGTGTACTGCTATGCAAGCTGGACACAATGCTATCCTGGCCGGTCGTTTCATCACGTAAGTTATTCCAGAATCTGGAATCGGATCTATTCGCTAACAGCGTTAGGGGTATGGGAGTTGGTAGTTTGTCGACTATCGTCCCTCTGTACAACTCAGAATGCGCTCCTCCGTAAGTTTGTTGCTAACGTTCATGAACCCAGCTAACATTCGATAGTGAGGTTCGTGGTGCTCTCGTAGCGCTTCAACAACTAGCCATCACCTTTGGTATCATGGTCAGTTTCTGGATCGACTAGTAAGTGTTTTTGAATTAGTTCACATTTCTATACTAACATCAACAGCGGAACTCACTTCATCGGTGGCACCGGCGACGGCCAATCTGACGCCGCCTGGCTCATCCCCGTCTGTCTCCAACTTGGTCCTGCAATCATCCTCTTCATCGGAATCATGTGGATGCCATTTTCTCCCCGATGGCTTACACATCACAACAGAGAAGAAGAAGCTCGCCAAGTCTTGGCCAACCTACGTGACCTTCCTACCGACCACGAACTTATCGAGCTAGAATTTCTCGAAATCAAGGCTCAATCTCTGTTTGAGAAGAGGAGTTTGGCAGAGAAGTTCCCTCATCTTCAGGAGCAAACCGCTGGCAACACTATCAAGCTACAATTTGTCGCTATTGCTGCGCTCTTCAAGACCAAGGCTATGTTTAAGCGCGTTATTGTGGCAACGGTTACTATGTTCTTCCAGCAATGGACTGGTATCAATGCTGTATGTCGACTCATTACTCACTATGGCATCTCAAACTAACAATACTAGGTCCTGTACTATGCTCCACAGATCTTTGAGCAGCTTGGTCTGAGCAGCAACACCACCAGTCTCTTAGCCACTGGAGTCGTCGGTATTGTCATGTTTATCGCTACCATTCCAGCTGTCTTGTGGATTGATCGTCTCGGTCGTAAGCCTGTTTTGGCTGTTGGTGCCATCGGTATGGGTCTTTGCCATCTTATCATTGCTGTCATCCTCGCCAGAAACATTGACCAGTTCGAAACTCACCCCGCCGCTGGTTGGGCTGCTATCTGCATGGTTTGGCTATTCGTGGTTCACTTTGGATGTAAGTTGGTATCGTCACTCTCATGGTACATCACTAACCATTCCAGACTCTTGGGGTCCTTGTGCCTGGATCATCATCGCCGAGATTTGGCCTCTCAGCACTCGACCTTACGGTGTGGCACTGGGTGCTTCCAGTAACTGGATGTAAGTAATCCGAACCAAACTAAACACTTAACAAATCTAACGGTAATAGGAACAACTTTATCGTCGGTCAAGTCACGCCTGAGATGTTGGACGGTATCACATACGGAACCTACATCTTGTTCGGACTCTTGACTATGATTGGTGCCGCATTTATCTGGTACTTTGTTCCAGAGACCAAGCGTCTCTCACTCGAGGAGATGGTATGTACTTGCGCCCGTGTTATGACCCATACTAACTCTTTAGGACATCATCTTTGGATCCGAGGGCGCTGCTCAGGCTGATAACGAGAGAATGGCCGAGATTAACAGAGAGATCGGTCTCGATGATCTTATCTACCGCTCAGGAGCAGTTCATTCTAACGAAGATATCCACGAGGATGTCAAGGATGTCAAGGAGTAATGAAACTTAAGCTATATTTCAGCAGATTGTAATAGTTGCACTAGTTAGTAGCTCACTCTAGGTACACAAATTATTATATACCACTATTTACGAGATAACTCTTCAGTACAGTAAGCGGTGTAATCGTTTGCCTCTTTGATATGGATCTTTACACTACGAAGTCAAGACCTGAAAGCTACAAAATCTGACTGACTCACAGAATTACTTATCATACACCTTATGACTCAAAAAAGGATAGCATACGAATGCCCAGTAATGAGGCTAAACGTATAGAGATATCCCGTATACAAATTTAGCATTCTGAATACGATAATTGGTCCGGCTCTCACACCATCGTCTGCATTTTCTAGGTTGACAACGTGGCGACTTGCTATATAATGCACTTCCTGCTCAAATAGTCGTTCTCATCCATTCCCAGTGTTCATGCTCCAATCTGCCTATAGGTTATCTACATAACTTTACACAATGTGCGCTTGGCAGTCGTATTGCTGTTTCTGGTAAAGGCCTCGTACCGTATTGTGAACAAATTACTGATCAAGATAGCTCGGGGCCTTTGGAAAACTCTCGCAAGGAATGGATAAAATTACTCCGGTACACGGCATCCAAAGACTGGCTGTCGGAATCTGAACTTCAAGAACGCAACGCCGACGACTTGATACCTACAGAGATCTTGAATGAAATTGTTACAATTCCAGAACGAGATGGGTCTATGTGGGAGCAATGCGTTCTCCTCACCATGCAAGTCCCTTCGTACGTATCTGCTCCTTGGTATGCATCTTCTATGACCTGAATTGACTCATCGTCTATTTGCTAAAATATACCGTCGCCAGTACAATTGATGATCAGACCAATGCTACAGTCCATGGCTGGACTCGAGGACCCAACCTTCACAACGACATGTTGTGGTTTATCCATCCAGTTTGTCTGGGATTCCTAAGTGGGCATAATGGTATAACCCTCGAGCAACTATGGGACTCATTCTATGGCGAAGAATCTCTCTATGACTGGTAACACGATCGTCATAATGGCCTTATCCACAGTGTGTGGTTTCTTCGAAATGATTGATCGAGCCTGTAATAACTTTCTATATGACTTTCGTGGTATGGACACACTCGAGGAGTTGGAGTTGTTGTTGGCAAGGCCGACATATCTGCCCGTACCACAAAGCCTCTAGATTCCTATCATCAAGCCCTCTTCCTCACGATCATTGGGCAAGGTTTTTGAGATTCCCGAGTTACTCGACAATATCTTGGATCATATAGTTGATGTGCCGGCCATCGTCGTCGAATCCAAACTCAAAGCGAACAACTGGATATGGGAAGCCCCATCAGCAACCATCGCAGCCAAAACATTGCTTTCTCTCACCCAAGTCAATCATTAATTCTACCATGCGATAGTGCTCAACCGCCAAGATCTTTTCTTTGAAGCAACGCGTAACTTTGGTTGGATGCTTCCTTTCACACAAGCCGACTGGTTGGACAGCGAGTGGCCGGATACAGTTACAGACACATTCTTTATGAAGGGTCCCAGCATCGACTGGCGTGCCTACATGATAAACTTTCTTCGCAATGGGACTCCGAATATTCATAATCGCTGGAGGTTTCATAAGATGGCAGTAGAATTTGGTAGAGGCGGAGATTGGCATGTCTTTGACAAAACGAATAAATGCTTCTGGAACGCTGGGACCTTGGCGTTTAAGCTTGATTTGAAGAGGCCGGAGCCAAAAGGCTGGGAAGTTGGCGTACGTTGATGGTGATAGAAAGACTAGAGTTGAGAAACTAGAACGGTCATGTTCTTAATCTTAAGCTACAGTTGAGAGTTGATATAGTTTTTGTAGAGTTTTATTTAGTATACTTGCATTCTCAATTACCTAATCTGAAGTCCTTGCTCACTCATATATAGAAACACCTTATCCTCTAAGTCTCTCCCACAAGCTTCTTTCGCTTTTCCTTGCACTCATCGCAGTCTCCCAAACCCTTGGCGTCAATTCGATCAATAACACCACAGCACCCGAAATATCCGTCCTTCTCTCGTGCCTTGTAGCAAGGTCGCTCAGTGACGCTTGAGGACATGAGCTTTTCGCATGTCCCGCAGACAATCTTGTCGGTAACTTTGACACACATGTTGACGGTTTTGAATAGATGGTAGGTTATAGTTGTTTTGTGTATTGGTTGTGATATTTGAGTTGTTTAGTAGTAGTGTTTGATGTAGAAGTTTGAGTTTGAGTTTGAGGCGAGAAATTGATCAATTTATAGTAAACTTGTAGCAACAGCTATTCAGTTCTTAGACAGAATGAGGCTTTGAATGTTTGAAGTTACTCAATGATGTAGTTGGTGATTCAAGCGACTTAGTTACACATTGTTGTCATAAGCGATATTACAATTCACAGATATGGTATCAATTCAGCTAATGCTGTCTATTTCAGGACCATCATATCTATGGTAGTAGTTCCTCTTATTGCAGCCATTCATAGGATATAATTGCACCTTTCCCTTCTCAGATAACCCCTCGTTCCTTTCTACCTCTTAGGATGTTTTTTCCTTCTCTTTTCCAGACACACTCCACAGAGGACCCATCTATCTCTAACAAAGTCTCTTGAACTCCCACAATCCGCAAAGACCCCTTTAGACTTGCTGCATAGTTCTGTCTTAAAGGATTGCTCCTGAAGCTTACCGCAGTCTTCGCATTTTCTCCGGTCAATATACCTTTTGCACATTTTGGTGATGGTGGAGGCTGTGATTTATTGTTGTTGTGTACTTGATGGATCTGTCTTTAGTTAGTTGTTTCGTAATATAGTTGATGATTTCCTGGTTTTTGGGTGGGAGGGACAATCTATTTATACACGAAATTGTGTGCCCAAACAGTGCTTCACGCTGAGTTCAAAATGTTAAGACAGTAGACGATAAAGGTTTATAATGGATCTGAATAACGCGAATGGCCGTTTTTGTACAGTGGATTCAAAGTCTCACTGATCGATAGCAGTCACATGGTAGAGTTAAAGACTGGATGGAAACTGTGCATCGGTGTGTTACGTTATGTTCATACCAGATACTCCACTACTGAACAAAAAGCGTTTCTCATTTTCACAGCAATAACTTCAACGAAGTTGTACTAGGTGAATGTCTACCTATACTAGGTTTAAAGCTGAAATTCGCGGATATAACAAATGCAAGTTTAATTAGTTCTTAGATTCTTTGCAGATAAGATAAGAGATGCCTGAATTCTATGAAGTCACATCCCAGTAAATTAGGCAGAATATCCACAACCGTCTAAGCGAAGGATCCTTCAGAGATTGGGATCCCAGATCCACGGAATGTTACCTAGAACTAACTCGATCTGATAGAAATATCGTCGCATTTAAAATGGCAGCGATAAACCCGTCTTGAATGTCTTATTCCCCAACAACTTCTATCATTATTCACAACTGTCGCGTCTCCAGCTTATCCCACCCACCATGTCATCAACACAATCTCTCCCCTTCACACTCTTTCCAAGATTCCCTCCAGAGATCCAATTGGCAATCTTGAATCTGTGCACCCGAAACGACCTCGTCTGTTTGTCCCTCACATCGCACAACTATCGGGCTCTCGTTACACCACTTATCACATCCAAGCCAGAGCTAGAATGGGTTGACCAGCTCGGCTCAACACCTGATGTCCCCCACGGTTGTCCAGAGGACAACTCGTCCCCTTACTACCGTTCTTATTGCGAGGGTATACACGGTAGTGACATATATTACAACGCACGCATGCACCGCTATAAACGACACAGTACCCAAGCCAGTACCTGCTTCAAATGCGGACCTTATCCCCAAGATCACCCTATATGCAAGGTACCTTTTTGTAAAAAGCACTGCCAGTGTATTTCGTGTCCTCTCTTCACCAGATTACGCGGCTTCATGGGTGAGAGGCGATATTGCAGCAAGTGCAGGATATTCACGACGAGATATAAAAAGCACAAGGGACGATGTATGTACACAGCCTTGCCTGTGCCTCACACTTATGTGGCTGTGCTGACGAATCACAGGTACACATGGAAAACCAAAGGTACGCAGGAGGCCAAACAATCACTGGACTTACGCCAAGGGGATATCGTATGGACGCCGTTGGTGGAGAAGATGGGGGACTTGCAATGTCGACAGCGATGCGTATGCGCCAGATGCAAAGCGGCGCTTCAATGCAAGAGTTGTATGAGTAGTAATAACTGTATACCACATGAAGGATTTAATTGTCGCACCAACACCATGCCCTACCCGGTGACGCTCACTGTGTCACCATACAAATCTCTTGACTGCATTATCTCATTACTTAATTCCCCAAGAATCTTTACGCCCTGAGATCACTGCGAAGACACTAAATATGGGTCGGTTCACTCGATAGCCAAGACGGATTATGGCACAGGCTATCTCCCATTGGACCGGACCATCGGAGTAGTGCACCACACAGTCTTCTGATTATTCCCTTGGCTTGATTCTACTACGGTAATGATCGACGACTGCCAAGGTTGACTGTTGATATTGCAGACTCTGAGTAGCTACAGCAGTGATAATGACGCGGACGCCAAGTTGCCGGGCTGAATTTTGTTCTGCCAAGTCAGGTCCTGACGGTGGTGAATGGTAGAAGCCAAGATGAAAAGCCAAGAGAAGGATCAAATCCATGAAGCATCTCAGCAGGAGATAGTCAGGAGAAGAGAGTCCAGTGTAATCGATGCATAAAGATGAGCTGGTCGCACCGGTTGCAATCTAGACACCATTCTGTATCTCTATCTTCATCATGGACACTCTTCGCAACGCAATGCCCCAGTGGCATAGCTACAGTAGGCTAGACACCCGCAGTCCTGACTCGGACCCGGAGAGTGTCAAGACGCCCGGCTCCGGTTCCGTACCCTGTTGGAAACCCTTTGCCAAGAGGCTCCTTCGGCTCCCTCTCCGCACAGTAACAATCCTCATTGCTGCATTTCTGGTCCTTCCAGGTTTATTAGCCTTGACTTCGATTACGGTGAGGAAATTTCCCCTGTTTCTAGATCGAAAATACTGACATCGCAGGGCCGCACATATCTAAAAGAAACACCGGTTGAAATTGAGACAGTTGAGCATCTCGTTACCCAAGACCGACGATTGGCCATCGTCCTTCCCGCCAACAACCCAGACCATGAACTCTGCAAGGTCATCACCAGTTCGTTAGCCCTCGGCTACCCATGTCCCGTTGTCGTCAATTGGGGTAAAACATATGACCCTGCCAAAGGATGGAAAGGCGGTTCGCATCTGGCCAAGATTACTGGTACTCTAGAATATCTCGACAGTGTTATCGATCCTCACACCCCCGACGAAAACAGACTTGAAGAGAATGATCTGGTAGTCTTGTCTGATTCATACGATGTTTGGTTTCAGCTTCCCCCCGATGTTTTGCTCAAACGCTACCACGAAGCAAACGCCCAAGCAAATCGTCGACTCGCAGCTCAATACGAAGGACATGGCAAAATAACCATGCAACAAACTATTATCGTATCAGCACAAAAGAAATGTTTCCCTCCCGAATCATCAGGCTCTATTCTCCACTGCGATCAACTCCCAGACAGTCCCGTTCGCAAAGACCTCTATGGTCCCAACACAGACCGAGACCCAAATGAGTTCCACGATAACCGACCCAAGTACCTCAACAGTGGTAGTATGATCGGTCCCGTTGGAGATATGCGAAGATACTTTCGTCGGGTTTACGAGCGCATGCAGAGGGGACTTGTCAATGGCAAGGACCTCTACAGTGACCAGGGTATCTTTGCGGAGATATTTGCTGAACAGGAACTTTGGAGAAGATCCCTGCGTTCACACAAGTCTATCACGAAAGACAAGGACTTTGAGTTTCTGCACGACGAGTTTGAGTATCACGTTGGTCTCGACTACACTCAACAGCTATTTATACCTACCGTGTTTGAAGAGCAAGACGGTGAGATCATCGCTCTTAACGACGCAGCAGGCATTACCGAAAAGTCCAAGATTCTTGGTCTCTCACCCAGACTAAACGGTGTACCAGACGATATCCAAAAATCCAGCAACCCTCTGAGCAAGCTCTCAGTCCGTGAGTTGGATATCGTTGAAGACTGGGGAGAAATGCCTTTGTACGCCGACTTTTTCTCCGAGGCCATTCCCGTGGTTGTACACCACAACGCCCACAAGGACGGAGCCAAGAAGCGGAGGTATACCTGGTGGGACAGAATATGGTACTTCCCTTATTTACGAGAACTTGTAGAGATGCAATTGAAAGAGTCTAAAGCGAGGTCTTTGCTTGAGATTGTGGTTAATGGAGGAAGATTGGTTTACTGGGATTCGAGATCGAGCAAGCCTCAGAAGAAGCCTCAGACATTTGTTGTTGGTAACAATGGGAACGCTACGTTTGAGAGTCATGACTTTACGGACGTTTGTAGAGCCAAGACGGAGGAAGAAGAAGCGAAGAAACCTTGGTGGGATGAGGTATTTAGAGATGGGAAGGGTGATTTGAAGGGATAGGAGGAGTTTTATGTTGGTTCAATACTTGTGTGGTATTTTAGAACTAGACGAGGATAAAGAATAATAGTGACTTGGATGTTTATAGATAGTAAAAACATTCCAGGTGGGGAAAAAGTGAATACATGGCTGATCTGAATAAATTCTATAGATACAATCTAAGTCTATTGTTGTGTTTATAGTCTAGCAATAGCCCCTTCCTGAAGTCCAACCCATTCTCCAATAATCCCCAGTAACCCGTCAACTTCTGCAACAGTATTCCCAGCATGTAAACATATCCTCACTCTCTCACTCCCTCTTGGCACAGTTGGTGCAACGATAGGCCTTATTGTATACCCCCTCTCCTGACAAAACTGTGCCAAGCTTCGTGGCTGAGATGTAAACAGGGGAATAATGGGCGACTTTGGTTCTTCATTAACATGAACTATTTTAGTTGCTGATGTTAATGAGAGGAGACGCTTGTGTGCATGAGCCACAAGACCCCATAAGTGCGCGATTCTCGCATCGATCAAACCACCTTGCAAGTATTGATACGATGCACTGATACTTGCAAGACACGAAAAGGGCAGTGCAGTGGTGTATATAAGTGTTCTTGCGTAGTTGATCAAATACTCTTTTGTAATGGCCGAGCATAAAACGATAGCTGTATCGGTTAGCGAGTGCGTTTTCCACAGAGAAATACTTACCTCCAAAAGAACTCATTGCTTTACCAAACGTATGTAGCCTCGCGAAGATATCCGTTTCAAGACCCAATTCACAAACCAAGCCTCGTCCTTGTTTACCGTATATACCCGTGGAATGAGCTTCATCGACAATAATGTAGCCATTTCCTGCGAGTCTGGATTTGACACACGACACGATATCTCTCAGAGGTGCAACATCTCCATCCATGCTGTAAACTGCCTCGACGAGAACAAACACAGACGTTTTTTCCTCAAGGCCAGAAAGAACATGGTCAAGACCACCCTCTTCGTAAACACAGTTATGTTTGAACGGGATCTTCCTCGCAGCTCGACTCAATCGCATTCCATCGTGTGCGCTAGCATGAACAAGCTCATCGTAAACAATAACATCTCCAACCTGGGGTAAACAGCTCACGATACCCACATTAGCGTCAAAGCCGGAATTGAAGAGTAATCCAGATGGAGCATTGTGAAACTCTGCAATATCGTGCTCTAAGTCTTGTGCAAAGCTCGAGTTTCCGTCTAGCAATCGAGAACCGCCAGATCCTAACGATGGGCGCTTTTGAAGAAGATTGTGATAGTCCGAGATCAGAGATGAGATTGACGATAGTGACAGATATGCGTTGGAAGAAAAGTCGACGTTTGAAGAGGGAATTGTTGTGAGTTTTCGAAGTTGAGATTTATCAGAGCGTTTTCTTAGACAAGATGCCAACTGCTGTTCCAATTTCGACATTTTTAAAAATTACAGAACCAACTATTATTACGTAGAGGCTATTCATGCATGTTTATATACTCTAAAACTGTTGAGTGTTGAGCGCCGAAATTGAGCCCTTTTCCCCGCCGGGCTAAAATGCCGATCACGTTAATCCGATTATAAGCCGCATAACCTCCTTCCCTTTGAGCCGAAGAGACCACGTTTTTCTCCCAAACATTTATTATTTGTCTTTTTGCTGTGGGCGGGAAAATGGCTCCAGTGCCAGCTTTACTATGGCGCTCTCTACGCACGCACCAAGTCTACGGTGCAAACACAGACGTTGGAAAGACAATCTTTAGCACGGTTTTGTGCAATGCTGCGTCTAAGAAGGGAGACAGGACGTGGTTTTTGAAGCCTGTTTCTACGGGTGCTGCTGATGAAGCTGATGGATGGTGTAAGTCTGTGACTCTAGAAGAAATATTTGAGCTAATTGTGTAGATGTTGAATGATTTATGTGGAATTTGTCTAATGGTACTAGTCATATCCAGAAATTTGCTCCTTCGACAAACCACGAGACATTGTTCCAATATGACATTCCCTGCAGTCCTCATATCGCTGCCAAAGTGTCCGGCAAGGTATGGTAACCGATTGAACACGGGACCAAGCTTACAAATTAGCCAATTCCCTCCGATGAGGCCGTTCTGACCAAGATTCACGACTCTGTATCTCGATACGCGTCTGAAGGCCCAGGCTGGCTGTTTCTAGAGACTGCTGGTGGCGTTCACTCGCCTGGACCATCTGGAACACCACAGGCCGATCTATACACTCCTCTGCGCGCACCTGTGGTTCTCGTTGGCGATTCAAAGCTGGGTGGTATATCGCAGACCATCTCTGCGTATGAATCGCTGAGAATGAGGGGTCATGATATTGAATCAATTCTCTTGTTTCAAGACATGAAGTATGAGAATTACCAGTATCTCAAGGACTATTTCTCGAAACAGGGAGGTATCCCAGTTGATACAATTCGTGAACCACCTTCTCGATTGGAAGATATCCAACAAGATGCGGAGCAGATGAAGGAGTACTACGCCTGTCAAACCAGCAACGTTTCACATGTCCTCGAACATCTCGACAAACGCGGTAAAGAACGGATTTCTCGGCTTGAATCACTGAGTGAAAAAGCCAGCAAAAGTATCTGGTACCCTTTTACCCAGCAAAAGCTTGTGACAGCAGACACAATCTCTGCCATTGATTCAGCACACGGCGATTATTTCCAAGTTCTCAACAAAAAGTCAGAGAATCTTCTTCAGCCTGCTTTCGACGGGTCAGCATCTTGGTGGTCTCAGGGCTTGGGACATGCAAACTCCCGTCTGACCCTTGCAGCAGCATATGCAGCTGGTAGATATGGACACGTCATGTTTGCCGAGGCTATTCACGAGCCTGCGCTTGCACTAGCCGAGATGATGCTAGAGGGCGCTCAGAATTCACGTTTTTCACGGGTGTTTTACTCTGATAATGGAAGTACTGGCTGTGAAGTGGCTGTCAAGATGGCCCTTCGCGCAGCTAGACTCCGTTACGGCTGGGGTCCTAACGATAACCTGCAAATTCTAGGTCTCAAGGGGAGTTATCACGGTGACACGATTGGTGCAATGGACTGCGCTGAACCATGTGTCTACAATGAAAAGATTGAGTGGTACGAAGGGAAGGGATATTGGTTCGATTATCCTACAATCCAGTGTGTTGAAGGAAAATGGGTTGTCAGTGCTCCAAAAGGAATGGGACAAGATCAAAAATTGGAGTCAATCTCGGAGGTGTTCAACGTTGAATCCCGACTCAAGACCGAGCAGTACCGAGGATATGAGGAATACATCGAAAAGACTCTAAAGAAACTCCAAGAGCAAGGGAGGAAGTTCGGAGCTCTAATGATGGAACCAATTATTCTTGGTGCTGGAGGCATGATATTTGTGTAAGTTCCTGTCTGTGTGTCATTTACAGGGCCATACTAACTGTTTCTAGGGACCCCCTCTTTCAGAGAGCTTTAGTGGACGTGGTTAGGCGTTCCCCTCACTTGTTCGGCACTAAAGACGCCCTAGCAGCTCAAGGCCCACAGTGGTCTGGACTCCCTGTGATTTTCGACGAAGTCTTTACCGGCTTGTACCGATTGGGTCGGTTTACAGCGGCGTCGTTCCTCGGTACAGAAGCCGACATTTCGGTCAACGCTAAACTTCTCACTGGAGGGTTGGTTCCTCTCTGTACGACAATGGCTTCAGAGTCTATCTTTGACGCCTTCAAGAGCGACGACAAGAGCGATGCTTTATTGCATGGACATAGTTATACTGCTCACGCTGTTGGATGTCAAGTCGCTGTGGAGTCGGTATCTGAGATGCAGACTATGGAGAAGAATGGGGAGTGGAAGTGGGCAGAGAAGGATTGGGCTGAGGAAGAAACTCAAGCTTGGAGTGTCTGGTCTAAGGAGTTCGTGACTGACATGTCACATAATCCTCAGGTCCTGGGCGTTTGGGCTTTGGGAAGTGTTCTCGCCATTAGTCTTCGCGATGACGACGGTGTAGGGTACAAGAGTCTTGCAGCCAAGAAGATCCAGAGTCATTTGAGACAAGGAACTGGATCTTGGAATGCTCACAGTAGAGTGTTGGGCAATGTGTTCTACGTCATGGCGAGCCAAAAGACGAGTCGACAGAGTATTAGAGAGCTGCAGGGTTTGTTGGTCGATGCATTGAATAAATAGATATCAATAAGAAAGAAATAAATGTATATATTTATCATTGTAGCGCATTATCTCTTTGTTTGCATTTTATGCAGTTATGTAGGTGATCATCATCCAAGCGAAATGTCTTTGTTGTTATTGGTCAAGCAAGAGGGGACAGTTACATCACACTGAAGAGCCTTCAACCTTGCATCCTCACTTACAACTCATCAATCTCAAAAATGAACGTCCCAAAACCAGCAGAAAAGACTCGCGAGCAGTCGATTGCCGAATTCGATGCTCGTACAAGGAAACTCCAACAAGATCATCCAGATGTAGATTTTAAATCTACCGTCATCGAACCCACCATGAATCTCATGTTTGACATCAAGGTTTGTCTTTGTACGCTACAACTGATCATGGCTAACCCGTACCAGGAAACCCTGACAGAAAAAGACCGAACAAAACACGAGGAACTCATCAGTCTCATGCTTCAAAATACATCAGATCCTGAAAAGGCAGAAAAGTACCTTTGGGAGGCGAGGAACTATCTCAAACCTCACCCAGAGGTTCTCAAACTGTTTGATGACATTTACATAAACAAGAGACCTGTGTCGGTCATGATTTCTCAGCTGCACGACGCCATCAACACAAAACCGAGTCTTCTCAAGGAGACAAAGTTAAACAAGACCCCTCCTCCTCCTGGAAGCGCTCACATGACGCCCCATCAATAGGGCGCGATGACGAGGTTTTTAGACTAGGGTTAACCAATCATATTCCGTCGCTACATGATGACTACTCCATCAAAACAACTTTCCATTTCTTTCCACCTGCATTAACTTACATTACCTACCTTGCATATCTCTATCCTATCACTATCACTCACACAATAAACCCGTGACCTGGCTTCAGATTCCCGTCATGACTTATAACAACCAAAACCTCTTTACAGACATGGATCTGCTCGATGGTTTCATCAGTGACGACTTGACTCCCTATGTCTCTGACTCTGCACCGCCTTTTCCAGATGTGACACCCAGTTTCAACCATGCACAACTCAACCCTGCCAATCTCACCACAGGATTTACTCAATTATATCAGCATGGCAGTCAACCACAGCCACAACCAACTCCGGCAAAGGTCGGAGGTCGTTTCACAAGGGAATCTGTCCGAATTTTAAAAAATTGGCTTGCCACTCATCAAAATCACCCTTATCCGAGAGAACCAGATCGCAAAATGCTGCAAGAAGAAACAGGACTTACAAAGACTCAGATATCCAATTGGCTCGCCAATGCACGCCGCAGAGGAAAGATTCCGTCTAGTGCTTCATCTCCAGGACACAGCACAAAAGCAATGGATATACCGCCCAGACCCGGCACACCTGCCGTGAGGAATACATCGGAAATGGATCCTCTGCAGAGATGGGTTGACTCACCGCCTGAAGATGAACCTGCTGCCGTAACAGCCATTGCAAGAGCTGTAGCTTCAGTGAGACCATCATCAGGTATGTTCACCGTCAATTAACAAATATCCACTAACAAGATAGGATCAACGAGTCCATATACAAGACTCTCTCGCACACCTTCAGTCAGAAGTGTTGGAACATCACGATCCAGCTCTATAAGTTCTGTCAACTCTCACACTAGTCAAACCTCGTTCGGGCTTAATGGTCTCTTCAGTCGAGGCTCCTCTCGTCGCAGGCGACGCGCATACAAAGAAGAACGAAGATCTTTGGCAACAACCCACAAAGCCTTCCAATGCACGTTTTGCACAGAAACCTTTCGAGCAAAACACGACTGGCAACGTCACGAAAACTCGCTACACTTACCACTCGAGCGATGGGTCTGCAGTCCTGAAGGACCGCGTGGTCAAAAAGATGACAATTCTGAAACACTATGTGTTTTCTGTGGACACGTTGATCCTGACGATGCTCACATTGAGGGCCATAACTACTCAGCATGCAAGAACCGACCAGTTCAAGAACGCACCTTTAATCGAAAAGACCATCTGAATCAGCATTTGAAACTCGTGCACAACACGAAATTTGCAGAATGGCCTATGAGACAATGGAAAGCACCTCCGCCGGCAATTCAATCACGATGCGGGTTTTGTAACCTCGTTATGGAGAATTGGAGTGATAGGGTTCATCACCTAGCGGATCATTTTAAGGCCGGCAAGACCATGGCTGATTGGAAGGGAGATTGGGGATTTGAAGCCCATATTCTTGAGCTTGTTGAAAACTCGATACCACCTTGTGAGTATAACCAGCATTTTGAGAGACGTTTCTAACAAGCCAGATTTTATCGAGACGGAGAGAAATAGTCCTTTTCCATTTGAAGGGAGTAGAGCACTTGTGGAAACACCACGGACAGCGTACGAGTTACTGAAATTGGAATTGGCATATTTCATGCAGAACCATTTCTATCAGCACGCGCGGATGCCAACAGGAGACGAAATGCAACTCGAGGCTTGTCGAATCCTTTTTGCTGCCGAGTCTTCGACAGGAGGTTTGGTATGTTGCTCCTGGCTGCGAGATCTAGTCTTTTCGAGCGCGGAAATATCTCAACAGGCACAATTCGGACCTATGCGAACAAACGCAGAGAGTCGCCTATCTTCAATGGAGATCAGCGGCAAGAATAACATTTTCGAAGGATGTCCTTTTGAAACACAGCTTCAAGAATTTGTACAGGCGAAACAGCTCTTGGGGCTGAGTATTCGAGATGACGAGTTGAGAGAAGAGTGCTGTATGATCGTGGGTCGTCTTGAAGAAGTCTCTGCAACACCATCTGACTTTATCGCCAACTTTTTCGTAAGAGTTATTCACTCTCCAGGTGATTGGCTACTCCCGTTTCGCCAACGAACAGGTATTGAGTTGATTGACCTTTCACAATGTCTCAACCTAAACGCCATGATTCAAGATTACACGCGTTTGGAGCAAGAATTGGGTTCATATCTCAGCATGCAGCGCGTCATAGGGCTGGAACCAACAGACGAAGAACTGCGCCATCAAGCAAGAGTTATAGTTCACGGAACGGATTCGCTTTTGAACCATACAGCTGCGGATGATGATTACTGGCTCGCAGCATTTCGCCAACGGCATTCCACCACCACCGACGCATCTGACACGTGGAACACGCCGTTACGACCAAATCCTCACATTTTGGCAGCTCAATCACTAGTTCTCAAGACAAGTACGGCGTTCCTGAACGATCATAATTATTGGCGGTGGTTTACGCAAGAGTTGAGAAGATGGGTGGCGGGTATTATGTCACCTCATAATCCAGCAAGCAGAGTGCCTTCGGATGAAGAGATTCAGCACTATGCGAGGTGGATTAGTTATAACGAGTAAGTTTGCTAGTCTAGGGTGTTGGTGACCTGGCTAACGTTTTAGTGATGATCCGTTTAATCAGACTGTTGCGGAGAATAAGGATTGGTTGGAGGCGTTTAAAAGGGATGTTGGGATTGATAAGAGCAAGCCTACAGGATGAGTAAAAGATGGTTGAAAGCAATTTCTGGTTTTAATCGTGGATATCAAGGTACTTATTTGGAATATGCTACTAATTATGAAGGCAATATTGTCTTTAAAGTTGTACCAACCACCAAATGCTTAATTATGTTTATGGTGATGAACTCTTCACTCCAAGTCCATGTACAAAACCCAGTCAAGATCATAATTATTTCATCCTTGCGAGTAAAGCAGCCTGCCTGCCTAGGGATGAAAATAGATTGACGGTATCGTCTGTGTAGCTGAACTTTGGATCTGTAGAACCAAGACACGTCGCTACTGCGTAACTGATTGTTATATGTAAGACTTGATCAATTAGAGGCTCAGTACCAGCTCCGCCTCAATGAAATATCTCGGCAGCTTAAACCAGTCTTTAATTCGTCTAGATATCCACGTGCCGCTCACTGCGTCCCTTGGCCTACGCAAACACATCAGCATTGGCATAATCGCGGTGGTTTCCCGTTTAGGAAATACGAGGCGCGGAATACTGTATTATAAACTTGTTCTTTATCCGATCCCATTTGAAGATCACTATCATGGCCTTCAACATGATTTCTGTCCTTGTTCTCGGCATTCTTCACATAGCGAGTGTAGTTGCTTCTGTTTCAAGACAGATTCAGCTTGGAGATCTTGAATACTTTATTCCACCTGAACCAGCATGGAAACTAAAAGACTGGAACGTCTCTGCTCATAATGATGAGTTTACACCTCTCACCGTCGTCAGACTTAGTGGGCTGCCAACAGATGCGCGTATCTCTCTTGCTTTTAAATCGTATGAGAAAGATGATGTGTGGACGAAACACTTTACTGATGGTATGTGAAACACGCGAGATATGACTACGGCTAACAGTTTAGTCCTCTATCTGAAATCAGACTCCGATGAAGCCCACAGCGTTTCGTCGGAGCATAATGTCTCAGCTGTATACACTGGCACAGAATCAATCCCAGCTGGGCCATACTTTGTGCATCGCTATACAGGCTATGTTTATCAAGCTTACCGATTATACGTTGATACGTCTCAAGCTTTTATCCAAGTACGTTTCCTTATCAATACTCCTTTTCATAACTCTAACGCGGCTAGTCAACATATCAAGACCCCAATGGGACTCATCACCCACTCCGCGCAGGAATTCAATCCGCAGCAGCCCTAACCATCGCCGTCCCATCACGACTCTACTTTACCCGTACTGCAAAACAGCCTCTCGCAGGTCTTCGCATCGGTATAAAGGACCTCTTCGATATGAAAGGTGTCAAAACAAGCTTCGGTAGCAAAGCATGGTACGACATGAGCCAAATCAAGACAGAAACAGCCATTGCAGTCCAGAAACTCATCGACGCCGGTGCCATCATTGTCGGCAAGAATAAACTCTCAGAATTTGCTTTTGCTGGCATGTTTGTCACAGAGCACATCGACTATCTCCTCCCGGTTAATCCTAGGGGCGATGGGTATCAGTCTCCCAGTGATAGCTCTGGTGGTTCTGCTGCGGCTGTCGCATCATATGACTGGCTCGATGCGAGTTTGGGAAGTGACACTGGTGGTAGTATACGTGGCCCTGCTTCTACGAATGGTGTTCTTGGAGGTCGTCCAACTCAAGATGCTGTCAATCTTACTGGAGCTTTGCCTTTGTCTGTGTCTATGGATACAGCCGGGATAATTGTCCGTGATCCTCGCATGTGGGCAAGGATCAACAAAGTCCTTTATGACGATGAGCTAGAAGAATATGATGAACTTCCATCGGAGATCTTTCTTGATCCGTCAACGAACTCTAGCATCCAGGAGTTGGAGCGAAAGTCTACTCAAGCAGCAGAAGCTGTACAAGACTTTTTAGATGGACTATCGAAAATTCTGTCAGCAAAGCCTGAGACTATGGACGTCGACACTCTTTGGAGCAATTCAACACCAAAAGAACACAAAGGTACATCTCTAGGGGGCAGCGTTGGTATATTATACGACACACTCACAAGATACGAGCAATGGACCGAGATTGGGAAGGACTTTATTGATGACTATCGTGATTCGCATAACGGGGACTTTCCTTACGTGGTTGATGGTATTCGTAAGGGATGGCTTGAAGTTAATGAGACCTACACAGAAGAGCTACATGAAGAGGGTTTGGCTTTGAAGAACACAATTGAGGATTGGGTTGATAATAATCTTTTCACCCCGGACACGAAATCCTGCTCAAAGGCTATCTACATCTACATTTCTGTCGCTGACATGCTTTACAAGCCAGACATTGCACAAAAGTAAGTATCCCTCTATAAAAACATCCCAAGCTAACAAAAACAGCCCCTTCAACCCCTCCATCCAAGACCTCATGGATGAAATCTCCGATCAAAAAGCTACAATAAAGCGTCTCAACACAACTGTAAACTGCAACTCAACACTCGGGTCAGAAGAAGCTTGCGAGGAGTCAACAGGCTCCAAGCCACCCTCTGCAACACATATTCCTGTGTTTCCAGGTCGACTAGCCTCGGTGGCGGGTATTCCAGACTACGCTATTTCTTTGGGTGCGTTTGATATGGGAAGTTTCTCCAATGTGACGCTTCAGAACCAGACGACTCCTGTGTCTGTTAATATTATGGCCGGTCGGGGGTGTGATTTTGTTATTCTTGATATTGTGGAGGCTTTATATAAGGAAGGGTTGATCAGGGAAGTTAAAGCTGGGGCTACACCTTGATGTGAAAGATAGGAAATACAATTTGCAATTAACTTCCTTCCGATTTTTTACTTATATTTCTTTGCTACTATCAGTAGAAGTAAAGTACTCTTGGAACTAAAGTTCCTGCAGCCAGTAATACCAAATGGATCGGCCGAACGTCTTTATCCCGTCCATCAGCAAAACAAGGTGGCTGAACCTAGTTCAACGAATTTATGCGTTTCACGTGTTGAGTCTCGAGTATTATTAATTTCTGCTTTAGCATAAAAGCGAATATTGTTTACATAACACTTATCAACGCTGTCATTTGTTGTAAAACATTGCCTTCCTTCCCTTTCATTTTCCCCAGGTCGACGCTGGAGCTCAGTACCGCCGTATATTTGTGTCATTTTGCAGATACTTGCTGCTCGCAAGAAAGCAAAATGGCCTGCAAGTCCTGAACGACTTGTCCAGATGATTCATAAGAATATCTCCAAAGCTTCTGAATAACAGCCCTTACAGGATTGTCATCAGAAAGATATGGCCTTTCACCGCCGGACAGCGCCTTCGCGACATCACCATCCGATACCTCCGTACCGAAACCATATGGTAGTTTCCACTCAAGGATCTCATAGATAGCACTACCCAGGGCGAATAATTCGCGATTCATTGTCCCAATATCGTGCAGTTGGGGGTTATCTGAACCAGGAGGACAGTACCGATCCTCGCACCCGTACCAGTCACTAGGATAGGCATTCATGTGGTCCGAGTCAGCAAAGTCACCCAATTTGAGTTGCCAATTGTCAAACAGAAATGCGTTACGAGTTGACAAGTCGCCCCAGATAATCCCCATATCATGAAGATGCGCAAGACCTTCGGAGAACTGATGCGCCAGTCGAAGTCGGATCAGCTGGCTGGGAGGGTTATTGTAGGTATCGATAATTGTGTCTCGAAGGTTGCCAAATGGAGATCGTTCTAGACGCAACGCCCATGCTTTCGGTATCGAATCTTGGCCATGGAGAATATCGATCTCGGCACCGAAGCATTTTAGGATGCGGTCATGCTGTCCAAGAGTCTTGTATATGCTTGCTTCTTTCTTGATGCTTTCATCTGATTCGCTGATATCCTTGCCTGGTCCCAACGCCTGTTTCCCTTTATACCAGACTGTTCCGCCTTTTAGAACAAAGGGGCTGTCCTTGGCCAACCCCGTGTTGCTATCGTCATCGACGGCATAGACAACACTGTTTGCGGTCTGCGCAATGATCTATATCTTGCCATTTGCAATCAACAGAGGTGCCATGACTCGATATATGATGTCGCCCTGATATATATATGCTCTTTCACAAACTGTAAGATTTGTAAGGAAGGAAGCGATAGTGCGGTCTCAGCAATATAGAAGGTCAGACGTGATAGAATCGAGATTGGCTGTTTCGCAGCAACGTATCGGAGATTAGCAATATCTAGATATAATGTTATAGATATAATGGGACGGACAATCTAGCACGCTTATTATGACCAACGCCAAGAAATGCATTCAGGAATTCCCCCCAGAGAGGTACGGACAGATGTTGGTCCGGAATGCGGGGCGACGGTTGAACTGTATCGTTCATGGTTTTGTTCTGTCCCTTTTCCCCCCCCTTCTCATCAAACATCTTACTTGATATCCAATTGAGACTTCTTTGGCTTGATGAAGCTGCCTATTTTTATGTCGATATTCAATGAATTAAAATGCATTGCCTTACTAACATCCTATGCAGATGAAGGGTAGATTCAGTTCATGAATTGCTATAATTCTAGTTTTCTTACAGTAATTTTACTCTCCTTATTCCTCTGTCACTCTCATAAATCAAATATCAATTCTTCTCTACCAGGTGGTGCTATTCCCAATGTGCTAATATCATGAAGTTTTGTGTTTGTTAGTGGCTTCCTGACTCATCAACCAACAAGGAAAGAGCAGAGCAGGTGCGAGTGGATCTCCGCCCTTGCTGAACATGTCCGAGTCTTCGCCGCAATGTTCCTAATAATGTCCCTTTCATATTTTATTCTCTATCAAAAATGGAAGAAACGAACAGGGATAATACTTTGTTCTCTGACCTGGATTTCTCGCCATTTGGTATTGAACCACATACAATCTCTCCAGGAATTCTTCAAGCATCTGCTGCCCCGCCTAAAATCGGAAACCGCTTCTCATCTGAAAGCGTCAAGATCTTGAGGAATTGGTTTGCGGCGCATGAACGGCATCCGTACCCGAGTATTCAAGATGTCCAGGATCTTCAGGAACAAACTGGGCTCAACAGGCAGCAGGTCACCAATTGGTTTGCCAACGCCAGACGACGAGTAAAAGTTCATTTGTCGAGGCCGACATCGCCCATGTTTCGAAACGACGACTCGGGAAACTCTTCCGGTCATCACACACCTATCGATACGCCCAGACGAAGACCTACGCCTGCGCCGTTTGAAGCCATGAATCCCCTCCAGCGATGGGCCAATTCTCCCCCAGAACATGAAGCTGCTACTGTGGACGACATTTCTCGGGCTGTGGCGGCTTTCGGAAGACAGGGCCGTACGAGGAGCAACGGATCATCGATAAGCAGCAGGGGAACATCAGTATCCAGTCATGATTCTGGATCTTATAGTTCTGCCCATTCAAGGCAGTCATCGAATTCATTCGACATTTTCAAACGTCATGGCCGCAGACGACGTACAAAGATGAGACGACAGGAAGTCAGAACGAATCTCCTCCAAGCGCAAAACACATACCAATGCACATTCTGCACGGAGACGTTCAAGACGAAATACGATTGGCAGAGACACGAAAAATCTCTTCATCTTTCTTTGGAGAATTGGGTATGTTCACCCAAAGGACCAACAGCAATTCATCCTGAAGAAGGACTTTTGTGTGTATTTTGCGGCATGAAAAATCCAGACAAGACACATCTCGATGGGCACAACCAAAGCGCGTGCATCGAAAGACCACACGAAGAGAGGACATACCACCGAAAAGACCATCTTCAGCAACATCTGCGATTAGTTCACATGTCCAAGTTTTTAAAATGGCCTATGGATGAATGGAAAGTCATGACCGAGGAGATCCGATCGAGATGCGGGTTCTGCGGCGTTGACCTTACCACATGGGCGAGTCGCGTGGATCATTTGGCGGATCACTTCAAAGCAGGCAACACGATGGAGCACTGGAAGGGTGATTGGGGATTCGAGGCCAAGATTATCGATAGGATTGATAATGCCATGCCACCATGTGAGTTTTCAGTTTTCGTGTGTTTCGTTATGCTGACCTTTAGACCTTATACACCACGAACGAAACTCGCCCTTACCGTTTGCCGCTACGAAGGGACCAGCAGACACACCAACGAGCGCATACGAGCTGATCAAATTGGAACTGGAGTATTACATGCAAAACCGCCATCAGCACGACATGCCTGATGCTGAACTTCACTTTGAAGCCTGTTCAGTCATTTTAGGCGCTGAAGTCATCTCTATCAACCCAGCATCTTCATCTCCATCCTGGTTGTGGGATATATTCATGTCGGCTGCCGATATTGCTAACCAAGCTCGTCTACGCCCGACTAAACAATTGGCTGAATCGCGACTGAGTCAATTGAAGATCAACGGAAAAGGAAATATCTTTGAGAACTGCGAGTTGGAAGCTGCCTTGCAACAGTACATGACCGCACATGTATCGATGGGACATTTCCCGTCAGATGCAGAGTTACAGCAGGAAGCGTGCAATGTTCTCAGTCGAATGGAGACATCTTCCCCAAATCCATCGAGGAGATTCCTTGACTTTCTGATGAGATTGGCGTGGAGTTCGACTGGTTGGCTCGCCCCGTTGAGACAGCGTGCTTCAGCATTGTTATCTATGGCAAATGAATCAATGGACGATTCATATTTACTATGGGGCCAGACTGATACAGCAGTGCCGATGGATTCATCTATGGAGTTGGATATTTCACTGGCACAACCATGGATGACAGAAAACAGATCATTATCCCCAGAGGGTGTACCTGAAATACCTGCGATATCAGTACACACAGAATCAAGAGCTTTGATCAAAGACAAAGTTCGAACAGCAACTCCGTTCTTTATAAACGACAACAACAGCTACCGAAGGTTAAAGAGAGAATTGTCAAGATTCGTCATGACCACAATGTCACCTAATAATCCAAATCGTCATATCCCAAGTGACGATGAACTCAAATACCAAGCACGATGGATCTTATACGACGAGTAAGTCCCGTGCTCCTTACAATTTCACCGCTAACAGCTCAGTGATGATCCATGGAACCAAACACCGGTCGACAATGCAGAATGGCTGCAAGAGTTCAAGCGCGATGTCGGCCTCCAAACTTAGCGAGAAATTGGGCAAGCTCCCAGATTCCTGGCAACAGGCTCACTTTCGATGGAAATGTCAAAGTCAAAGATATCCATGGGTATTCCCAGCGTGGTACAGGCGTTGGGAATGTCGACTATACCAGCAATAGCTCCTCTGATTGGTGCACAGGACAGGAGGAGATAGATTTGTTCGCCAGAGTAGCCTAATAATTAGCAATTATTATAAGAGGTGATGAGAATCTTACCAAACTGTTTGAGATATTCTATCGCACGGAGACAAGATTGTCTATAGGCAATTGTGGCATCCATAAAATGCTGCTTTCCTTGCTCATCGACGGAGAACCCTTCAAAGGTGAGATATCGGGACGGACTAAAGGTAGGACCCATGTCGCCTGGTCGGTACACTGGACTCTTAAGACCTCTCGACTTGACTCCGCCTTTGATGAGGTCGAATTTGATGGTGATGATACCAGCCTATATTGTCAGAAGGAGTAATAATGGGGCTTGGAACACTTACCATTTCGATAGCACCACAGAAACTAATCTCACCATCGCCCTGGCTAAAGTGAAGGTCTCCAACAGAAAACTTGGCTCCAGGAACATGAACGGGAAGATACGTCTTTGATCCCCGGGAAATATTGTTGATGTCACAGTTTCCTCCATGCTCAGGTCTACCGGGAATAGTTCTCGCTCCCTCCTTTGCGATCCTGGCCATGACATCGCCCTTGGCTTGACCACCATGAGCATTAGTCTCGTTGGGAGGTTGCGCAAACACTTTATCGGGATGAGACCCAGCCATTGAAGCAGCAAGATCTCCCTCGCGACGGTTCCACTCCGCCAGTATTTCAGCAGATGGTGCACAGCCAAGAATACCAGGGTGAATCAATCCCGGGAATCTAACACCTGGGATATGACGGCTGGAACAATAGACACCGTCGAAATCCCAGATTGCTTTGGCGGCATCGGGATAATGCTCGGAGAGGAAACCGCCGCCGTTGTCCTTTGAAAAGACTCCGGTGAAGCCCCAAGGTGAATGGTCAAATGGTTGGATATCCGTGATGTTGACGACGAGCAGATCACCAGGTTCACTGCCTTTTATCTCAAAGGGTCCAGTAAGATAGTGGATCTTTGTGAGGTCGACATCGCGGACATCATCAGCGCTGTCGTTGTTTCCGATTTGTCCGCCTGTCCAATCAAGACATTCAATCTTGACTGTCTCTCCTGGCTCGACGGTTGCAATGCTTGGGACTGCATTTGTTAGAGTGGTTTCTTGATGGAATAGACTGACGTACCTTCTGGGTGCCATCTGTTGTGCAGATGGGGTTGCTCAGCAGCAGGGATATCGAAAGAGACAGATTGCGCGGTTCTAATTCTGCGAGACATTTTTGCAATGATGATGATTTACAACTTGATTCAATTGATGTTCTTATATAGTGAGTACGAATGAGATAATAAAGATAGAGATAAAGATGCTACTTACTTATCATGCCGCACCTCCGCATCGCATCTCCGCACGAGATAAGAGATAAGAATCAAGATGCATGTCGTGTGACGCGTTTACGTTACTTCCAGATAAAGAAGGTGGTTGCATGTCAAGACAGGGCGAAGCTAGTCGTCGTAGTGTGACATTGCAGGAATGTGAGGGGAAAGATGGGAGGGGGCATATATGAGGTTGTCATGACGCGTCAGTTGATGATTATCAAAAACTCATCGCTCGTCAAAATGACTGATATCAAGAATTACTCTCTGGGAGATTTTACTCTCCAGAACGGCATTGTATTGCCCAAAGCGTGGATTTGTTACAAAACCTTTGGTGATCCTTCTCTACCTGCTGTTCTCTACCCTTCATGGTTCTCGGGCGCCATCTCAGATAACGAGTGGCTCATCGGGAATGATAAAACTCTCTCTCCTGAGAAGTACTTCATTATCATAACAGCTCTTTTCGGAAATGGACAGTCTACAAGTCCTTCCAATTCGGATATCACTCCCTTCCCTGATATATCTTTCTACGACAATGTCAAAGCCCAGCATCAGCTCATGACCCATTTGGGAATCAGGCATCTCCTTGCTGTACTCGGATGGTCAATGGGCGCTGCGCAGAGTTTCCAATGGGCTACGCAATACCCTGACTTCATGGACATTTGTGTTCCGTTCTGTGGTTCGGCACGCACTTCGCTTCACAACCAGGTTTTTCTCGAGGGTGTCAAATCTGCACTCTTAGCAGCAAAAGGAGCTACTTCAGCGGGAAGTATCAAAGGACGTGTTGAATCTACGTCTTCCACTAACAGAACATGGTCCGACAAGGAAAAAGAAGTCGGGTTGAAAGCCTTTGGGCGAGGATACGCAGGATGGGGTTTCTCTCAGGCTTTTTACAGGGAGAAACTCTTTACGAAATTCTACAACGCTCCTGATCTTGAGACATTCATGCAGAATTTCTGGGAGAAGTGGGCTCTTAGCAAAGACCCAGAGAATTTGCTTGTTATGCTTCAGACATGGCAGAGCGGCGATGTGAGTAAGCAGGAGCCGTATAATGGGGACTTTGAAAAGGCAATGGCTGGTATCAAAGCGAGGATACTGGTTCTTCCTAGCAAGACTGATCTCTACTTTCCGTGAGTTATTCTGTATATTTTTAGGTATGTTACTAATGAGAGTTTTAGGCCTGAGGACTCGGAGTACGAGGTCAAGTGTATGGGGAGTAATGCGCAGTTGGATGTTTATCCGTCGATTTGGGGACATTGGGCTGGAGGACCGCCGGGGAATATGGAGGATGTTAAGTGGTTGGATGAAAGACTGCGGAAGCTGTTTGACGAGGCGCCTAAGATGGGTTGATAGATAGTACATGGTCTTGAGATACTCCTAGTTTACTTGATTTAAACTGCACTCTATACTCTATCTACCTTCTCTATACTGTGGCTTTTGTGATATCTAGAATGCTTACTCAAAGACATAACGGAATCACCGGCTTTAACCCCCTGTCCCATCTCACACGGCACTTCATCTCAAACTCCTATCACGTGTACCCCTCAAGATAACACCCTCCCAATTGTCCAATCACTCTTCTCCAAAACAATCTTACAATCTCATGTCCAAACAAGGCGCAGACTATCTACTCCCTGCAGGTTATCAATTACTCGGTTACCCCAGCTTGTCAAACTAAGGCGGCGCGTTAGCTTGTAACGCTAAGGCGTAAAGTCTATTGTTCTTGTCATGACAAGGCGGTTTTTTTCCCCACACCGCCCGCTACCACTACCCCATGTCTGAGAAACTACGATCAGATGAGCAAGTGAGTAGACGAAGATTTAGTAACTGTTCTTGTGATCTTTCTTTAACGAGTACGGGATGTCGAATTGGATAGAAGTCTAGAGCATGTAATGAGGCGGTGTAGATGCTGAGATGACCATCATCACTGACATCAGTCAAGACATCATGAACAAAGAACAACTACAATCCTTCTAGATAACATAACAATCAACCCCTCGATCGCGGGGTACAAAACACGGCCCCAATACCGGCCATGCCGTTAGTCTAAACTAACCCCATCACGAGACTATTTCCATTATCAATCGTTCCATCAGGGTATCATCGGGCTATCTTGCAACTTCTTTGTTCAACAAGGGCGCAATGGCCGGAAACTGTTCCGGCCATGATACTCAGTTCCGGCCTCAATGTATATAGTAGAACAAGTTCACCAGTACCTTCGTCTTCTTGTCTCATCAAAATCCATCAGTGAATAAATACACACAAAATGGCTGCTGCAAACACCCTCTTCCCCTATCTTCGCAAAGATCCCTCTCAGCTCCCAGAGGGCGAAGACCCTTTTACTATCACCACTCGTACGGGATACTTGCCCTTCTCTCTTCCTCTTGCCAAACTCCCATCCCAATTCGACCCCGTGTCGGATCTTCTCAATGATATTCCTATCCAGAAATTGGACGGTACACCAGGTCTGCTCGCAACCTTTGAGCTTGGTCCTCTTATCGACAATGGCGGTCTTCCTGATTTGACCACCGAGATTGATAACCTTGTTGTTCCTGGTACGGACAAGAAGGATATGGCTGCCATCACTGCTGCGTTCCGCGATTATAGCTTCATCGCTTCTTCTTATCTTCTTGAGCCGTGCTGGGAACACTATAGCAAGAGTGATGATGGTGGATACGGTCTTGGAAGACAGACTCTTCCCAAGTGTATCGCTGGACCTCTTGTCAAGTGTGCAGAGATGTATGTTCCCTTATCCCTTCTCAACGACTCGTACTAATCATCTCAGTCTTGATATTCCCGCCTTCATGTCCTACGCTGCCTCATACGCACTATACAACTACTGGCTCGTCCACCCCGAGCAAGGCCACGACGACTACGACAACATTCGTCTCGTCCGCGCTTTCGAAAAAGGCCTAGACGCAAAGTCTTCAGAAGCCGGTTTCATTCTCACCCACATCCACATGGTCGCCCAAACAGGCGGTTTGATCGAAGGAGCCGTCGACCTCCTCACAGCAGCTGAAAAGACCGACAGCGCTACCAAGATCGCCGAAGCGAAGGCCAGCTTAGAGCTTATCCTCAACGCGATGCAGATCATCGAGACCAACATGGAGGGTATGTGGAGCCAATCGCTTCCCAAGGATTACATGACCTACCGAACCTTTATCTACGGCATCACCAAGCAATCCATGTTCCCCGATGGTGTAGTCTACGAGGGACAGTACGACGACAAGCCTCAGTTCTTCAGAGGAGAATCAGGAGCCAACGACGCCATCATTCCTCTTCTGGACCACATCTGCGAGGTCCCCATGCCCAAGAACCCATTGACAGACATTCTCGTCGAGTTCAGAGAATACCGACCCAAGCCTCATCGCGCATTCCTCAAGTATGTTCGGGAAACAGCTGTTGAAGTTGGTGTACGAGACTTCCTCACAAAGTCTGGCGATCTTGGTCTTGCCGTGTTGTATCTTCGCCTTTTGGATCACATCCGCAGTTTCAGATGGCGACACTGGATGTTTACCCGAGAGTACATCATCAAGCACACTCTTCATCCCACAGCTACAGGAGGAAGCCCCATCATCACATGGCTACCCAACCAGCTAGGCGCTGTAATGGATCTGATGGAAGAGGTTGCCAAGGGATCTGGTCTTTGGGCAGTTTTGGAGGAAGGTGTGTGGAACGGTGGTGGCTCTTTGACCCAGGAGGACTTTATCCTGGTCAAGAAGATTATGGATAATGTGGTGACCAAGAAGGCTCAGTTGACCAAGGAGGTGAACAAATATTGTCAAGATCGGGGAGTTTAGATAGATGCGATGAATTGAATTGGCGTTTTCTGCTTAAATTGTTATCCGACTTGACTCAACGTGATCCTCTCTTGGTGTACTTGCCACAAGATCTCTATTGCCAGTCAATTGACCGATTATAGTTACTTCATCCGTTCCGTCTTCCGTCTAGAACTCGGGGTTACCCGTATACCCTTGTCCTGTACCCTTGCATGTTGCAACTGCCGCTATCTTATCACTGTCGATCATGAAAATTTTGCGCACCAATGAAAGTAAGTCGCAAATACTCCAATTTTCTCCAAAATACTAAGGAGACAGTGACGTAAATTAATCGGAATAAAACACTTGCAGATCCATTCACGGTCCGATTCAAAGAGATAAAGATGGAGTCATAAATGTTCAATTGGTAATATACAGCTAAAATCATCGCTAATAAAAATGCTCATTGGCAGGTATCGTCGCTTAAGCAATGGGGTCGCAGGTAAAGACACCACGGACTTCGCCCTTGTGGAACTTGAGGATCTGAGCGTGTGTTAGTGTGGATCATAAAAGATAGCAAGGAGGCAAACTTACAATGTCGTCAATGGAAGCATAAGTTCCACCAACGAGGACAATCATGCCGATCACAAAGATAAGGCCGTTGGCGATGGCGAGAGGAAGGTTTTCCTTGGAGTACCAGGGTCCCTTGCGGATGAGCATGAACCACATAATGGCAGGGAAGTAAAAGGTAAAACCCGAGATGAACAGGGAGGAGGAGATGGACAGAAGATCGTTGAAGAAGGGGATGGCCTCGGCGATGACGAAAGCAACAATGGTGATGACAGTGACGAGAACCAACCATGTGATCCAGCCCATCTTGGTGTTGATGTAGCGGATGATGGAGTCCTTAAAGACACGTCCGTGGATGTAGCGGCCAACGACTGTGGTGTTGATGGATCCAGAAATGAAGATGACGGGAAGCGCAATGCCAAAGGCGACCTTGGAGATGAGGTCACCGGCAGAGAGAAGAGCAGGAGACTTGACATCCTGGCCGACAAAGGCATAGATGAGAGCACCGGTAAGGGTGTAGATACCAATCTCAATCAGACCAAGAGACCAGATAGACTTGATATAGTCGCCGGGTGTGTGCATCTCATCCATGAAGCTGAACTGGCAGACAGCAAAGGAGTAGGCAAAGACAATGTTGGTGATGGCGATGAAGGCGTCGGTGAAGCTGAGGTTCTCCCTGGGCCAGGCTGACCAGTTGACAGAGGACATACCACCGTCAGAGTTGCCAGCCTGAATACCGGTAGCAATGATGGTGATGAGGACAGCGACGATGATGGAGACGAAGTCAATATAACCAAGGATGGCAACCTCGGCGAATGAGGGAGGGATGGCGACGATGAGGAGGATGATCGCGGAGACGACACCAAAGACAACAGAGCATGTTCCATTATCGGTGAGGTTGAGGAAGGCGATTGTTCCTGTCAAGCAGTGGGATCCGACGAGGAAGATGAGTTGGAGGGAGAACATGACACCGACGAGCTAGGAATGTTAGAATTGAAGACATGAGGAGCGTGTCAGTGTACTAACCTCGTATCCGAATCGGCCGAACATGAGTTTACCAGCATCGGCATAGTGAGAAACCTCGGGGTAGGCAAGCTTGACTTGACCGACGACGTGAGAAGTATAGATGGCAACAAAGCCGAGACCGACAGTAAGAATAACACCAGCAACCATGCCAAGAGTAGCGAAAGCAGAGGGAAGCGACAAGCATCCAAGGGCAATAGCCTCGACGATTAGAACAACCGTCAATCTCTTCCATCCAAGACGGTGGAAGTGAGCATTGCCCTCGGCAGCCTTTTGCTTCTCCATGTCGCAAACGGCGATCTCGCCAGCACTGTTGTCGAACATGTCTGGTACTGACTCTCTCTTCTTGTCTGTGGGTGCCTGGTGGGCAGACTGGTGAATTTGGTCCATGATGAGTGAAGTATGGGGATAGAAGATGGAGAGACAGATGAGAAACGGGAAGAACGATGAGAGGATTGACCACAATATAAAGAACAAGGCGAGATAAGAGCAAGAAACCGAGAATGAGGCCGATCTTTGTAGTTGCAGAGCAAGCGTCTGTGGGTCAGAGATACGCCCTTGGACGGTCCACCCGATGGCTAGACAAGAGGCGATTCTTGCCCGGGCCCAGTTTCTGTGACATGTTGAATCTCCTCATCTCGAGCGAGACTACCCCAGACTCGAATGGCCCCATCCCCAGGTCATTGTATTTCTCTCTCGTAAAATGAAGCTCTATGCGGTGCCGAATCTCCGTCCTCATGAGGCTCGAGCTTGGATGCTGGTCTTTCGATTACCTAAAGCGGGTCAGGAAAGAGCCTCACGCGTGGTTTTGCTTGGCTGCAGTCACGTTTGCATTAGTCAAGAATACTCCCAGCGGATTCTCCCCAGAGTTGGTCCCAGAATTGGTTCCAGTTGACAGAGATTCTCCGCAAAGAGGCGAGAGATTAAGTTGAGGAGACTGCACGTTTTACGTACACGATACACGACCAAAATGCGGAGAGGAGGATTCATGTTGGGGGAGTTGAGAGTCAAGTGCCGAGCGACGTTTCGACGTGCCAAGATGACGATTCTTGGCCCCAGGTCGGCTCCGTGAGAGTATCGCACGAGTCTGCGTCTCTACGTCAGCCGCATCCGAAGAGTTTTTTTCAGCGGCTTGGCCGAGTTCTGCTTGGCACAGAAGCAAGACGCACGAGAGAACCCTTCTCGAAGGATGCTAGCCAGGGGTGGCGGTGTTCAATTGGTTCGTGGGGAGATGATAAAGAAAGGTTTGCAGGGGCTTAATAGCGCCCCCAATGGTAAGCAAGAAAAGCATTGACCATGAGGGACTTCCCTTTCGATAGCGCGGGCGTTGACGATGCATTCGGAGAATGTGTTATGCGTATGGTACGATGGATGGGGGAAGTTGGAGACGCGGCTAATCACTTGACTCGGGGTGGTGGTTAATGTCCGGGGCCTTGCCTACAGCGGATGGTCACTAGGACAGTCGCTGGAATTTAGTGAACGTCACTGAACCATCGCTGAGCCGCCCCTAGACCACCACTAAATACCTGATCACTAACACCACCAACACCACTAAACAGGTTCTATCACTGCTCACTATACTCGCGTCCATATCTCACCTCCCTGGATGCCCTCAGATGAAACTCGGTATTCGGCGTTTCCTTCCTATATAAACCATCAATGCACAATAACATCGCCTATCTAAAAAGGCCTATCTTGATAATAATCCGTCATTGAAACACAAGCGATTACTCACGTTGCTCTCACATTGGCCCGACAGGTTTTTCTCTCGTAATATCTGTGGAACCGCGAAAAAACTTGTCGCTCACAGACCAGGTCGATCTAAATGGAACGAGTCAACGAGACTTTCCGTAAACAACCGACCCCGGTATAAGCATTACTATTATGTACGAGAGTCAGTCTAGACTCTGGAATGCCAGGGAAAGGTCAGTGATGAATTCGGGGAAATTGATCAATCCTTTGGGTCTGACGGCAGTTGAGTTGAATCTTGGCAGCCCAACACGGTTGCACTATTTTATGCACAGCACCCCAGCGAGGAAAACATCATGCCGATCAGCTGACGTAGGGTAGATGACGACGTGAAGCCATTTTGTTTTTGGTCAACAGATGACCAGTCTCTCTCAATAGTTTCTAGGTGATATGTTAGATCTTGTTCCGTGATTTGCACCATCGTAAAAACCGTTACTAACGTCCTCAAGAATCCACAATAACGAGATTCAACGTTAACTAGAGATATGCATAACCGTTCATCACTCCAGGGTCAGGGTATCTGAGAAAACTAACATTAATAACTCTAAATACTCGCTAGGATATCTTTTTCACCACTTAGCACTCAACTCCAGAAAGCAAATTAAACATCAGGTGACCCCATAACAACCTGTACAGGAACCATCAAGTCAATCTTGACATCCCCCTCGAGAACAACCTTGACAGTATATGCTCTCGAAACAATGCACGAGTGGAACGTCGGCACAAACATCTTGTCAACTGTAGGCAACTCAAATGGAATCTGAACTGTGGCCGTGTGAAAAACAGGCGATGCCTTTGTAGACTGCATGTCCACATTCTGAGTCCATTCGATCTTGGTCTCGGTCTTTGGTAGAGAAACCGAATAGGGATATCCAAAGTTGGCAACCTGTGATCCCGTGGTCGGTAGATTTCGCATTGGTTGGTCGCGGAACCAAGTATGTGAGTAGACCTTCATAGCCGCCGATGTAATCTGAGGAGGAGTCACATCCGCAGACGAAGGCTCAAAAGTGAAGCTTATAGGAATGCTAGATCCGCTCGCCTCGTAACCCTCTTTGCTGAGATGTACAGCAGCAGGTTGAGCTGCTACAGCTGAAATCCGGCCTTGAGATGCAGAAAAGACGTTCTTTCGTACTTTCTTCGACTTTTCGATTTTATACAGATCGTCTCGTTCGGTGATGTTCAGGGGTGGTTCTTCGAAAGATGTAGGTATAACGTTGATGCGGTGGGAGTTTCCAAGGATGGCGACGAATCCGGTCTTGATTCGTGTAAGAACAAATGCTTTGACGCTGTAGGTAACTCGTGCCATGTTTGGAGCCATATCGTCCTTCTCCCAACCTCCCAATGTAGGAGGGAGAGACATGTGCCGTTCCCATACATCTTCGGAGGCGGTCGAGTGAGTGCAGGCTTTGGATGTGAGATGAGCTGGGACGTTGAAAATAAAAGGGAAAGTATATGTTGTCCCAGCGGAGAGAATGTTCGATGAAGGATATTCGGATTCGTCGATGGGCATCTCGAGGCGAAGGAATCGGTGGCTCGTCATGTGTGTCATATCAGGGCCATCCCTTCTTGTTTCGCTCATTCCATCGAGGGAGATATCAACATGATCGAATAGAGTGTTTCTCGTAGGAGTAATAGACACAACACCAGATATCTCGGAGTTGGTGGTGTACACCTTTGAGTTAAAGTGGCGGTTGATAGAAATCTGTACTTCAGGTTTCCTGGACATCTTGCCCTTCAATGTAGCAGCTAAAGCATGAGCAGCTCCCCAAGGCTGACAGCTTCCGTCTCGGTGAATGCCGAGATGTTCATAGTCTGGTGGTGTTGTAGGTAATTTTGCGACTTGCACGTCGACGTGAGACGAGAAAGGTTTCTCAGAGAGGGACATTTTGATGAGTTGATCAAGTTAGTGTGCTAGAAGAAACAAAACCAATGTACTTAAAGATGTATTTGATTGTAAAAATTTGATCACATCCCTTATTATATATATCAATGTCTTCTCTACGCCCTGTCGTGATTGACCCATTGTGACTGATCCATACCATGTTAGCTTGACAAGTACAAGTTGTAGGGCGCATTTCGACATGCGCCGACTTCGGTTACCGATCAACGAATAAACCAGCTGAATAATCTTGGAATTGTAGATGCTAAATAGACTAAACCGATTCAGATCTAAGTGTCTTGGTACTTAATTTTGCAGTTTTATCTGATTGATAAAGTTGAAGTTGAAGTCGTTGAAGTCCCCAATTCTTCTATTGACCCACCTGTAGATGTCTTGATCAGTGGAGCCTCTCATGTTTTGTACGTAAAAATCGAGTGATCAGTTTCTAGTCTGTTGCAGCGACATTCACAAGCATCAATTGTGAGGAAATACACTGAATGGCTTCCATTCTCACCATCATCGAATGGAAGCTATTCATCCGCGGCTGACAATTCATCCGATAGCGGACAAGATTTACTGAGGTCGTCTTGACCAAATCCTATCTCATTGAGTGCGGAATTAAGTCACCAGACAATAAAAAAGCCACAGCTGTTAAGCGAAGACTGTCAAGGCAAGTTTTGGACCAATTCTCCATTATTAATCCACCAGCCCTTCATGTCATGTCGTGTCGACTACGCCCTGTGAAGTCAACGCCCTTTGTGTCAATGGCGCAATATGACATGTAGATAGAAAAATGAGTCAGCGAAGTATCTACCAGGGCTGTGATTGATTAAGTCCAATGCAGTTAATCCATCATTCAGTCATCTTGCAGATTTACAGTGTCTGAGTGTCATGTGAAATTTTATTATCTTATCTTATCTCTCTTATCGTAAAAGTCTGCCCCGCGATCAACACCACAGAAATTATCGCCAAACCCCACGCAAACAATAACTCCCAATCAATAAATCATCATGGCTTCCGACGCACCCGCTTTCAAGCCTATTCACAGCCTTGTCCTCGACACAGGCCCTCTTATCAAGAACGACCCTCCCGCGAACACCCTCCGCGCCAAAGCCGAACACCTCTACACCCTCCCCGTCATCATTTCCGAAATTCGAGATGCCGCCACTCGATCGAGAGTAGAGACGACTCTTCTCCCCTTTGTCACCCTTCGATCGCCCACACCCGCAAGCGTCAAGGTCATTCGGGATTTTGCGCGCAGAACTGGTGATCTCGCAGTTCTCAGCAAGCCCGATATTGAAGTTTTGGCTTTGGGATATGAACTTGAGTGCGAGAGGAATGGAGGAGATTGGAGATTGAGGAATACTCCTGGTCAAAAGGGTTTGAATGGGAAACCACCAAAGCCTGCTGACAAGGAGGAGTCTTTGGAGAATGCTGTCGACAAGTTGACCATTGAGCCTGTCGCAGAGACTGCCGGGGACTCTGTCGAGCCTGCTGTCGAGTCTGAACCCGTCGCAGAGTCTGGAGCCGAAAAGACAGAGACCAAGGATGCAGAGGCGACTGCAGAGACTACACAGACTGCAAAGACCACAGAGGCTACACCGGAGTCGGAGACTACACAAACCACAGAGACAGCAGCCCCCGAGGAGCCCACCCCAGAGTCCGCAGAGATGACAGAACCCGTCAAAGAGTCCGCAGATACCGAGACACCCCAAGTTTCCGGCGAAAAGGTCGACGAGACTATCGAAGCCGTTGAAGAAGCCTCTGAAGGCGAAGTCTCCGACGCCTCCGACGACGAGGGTGGTTGGATCACACCCTCCAACCTCAAGAAACACCAAGCAGCAACCCCCGGCGCCACCGGTCCTTCATCCCCCGTCCAAAAGACCCTGCAAGCCGCAGTTCTCACCTCAGATTACGCTATGCAAAACGTCGCTCTGCGAATGAACCTCAACCTCGTCGCTCCCTCGCTCGCACGAATCACACACCTCAAGAACTGGGTCCTACGCTGCCACGGCTGCTTCAAAATCACAAAGGAGATGGACAAGCAGTTCTGCCCTACGTGCGGACAGCCCACGCTTATGCGAACGAGTTGCTCAACAGACGAGTACGGAAACTTCAAGGTTCATCTCAAGAGGAACTTCCAGTGGAACAACCGCGGCAACGTCTACAGTGTTCCCAAGCCAGTCCACGGATCCTCCAACGGACGCCTTGCCAAGAATGCAGGTGGACAGAACAATTGGGGCACGAATCTCATTTTCGCAGAGGATCAGAAGGAATTCACAAGGGCGGCGACGGAGCAACAAAGACAGAGGAAGAAGGACATCATGGATCAAGATTATCTTCCTGATATACTAACAGGGCATCGATCTGGCGGCGGCGGCGGAAAGATTCGTGTGGGCGCAGGACGAAATGTCAACTCCAAAAAGAAGCACTAGAGCATAAAAGTAGACGAGAGAGAAAAAGACTTGATTTGAAACACACTGCTGTGTCTTAACGCCCATGACCTAATACCGTAACGCCATGCGACTGATCCGAGTTTTTAGTCTGCGATCTGTCGCCATTTTTGTTTCCACGAGTCTGATCTAAACTATTGAGCCATTGATCCTAGCGATTCGAAGGCACCATTGATGCTGGAGATTCGAAAGCCACCATTGATGCTGAAGATTCGAACGACACGATTGACACAAGCGACCCGAGTCTCGAATGTGCAAAAAGTCTAAAATCGGGTGGGTCGTCTGCAGAATCTGTCGCTCGTCGAGTTGACCGTGTCTATAGCTTAGAGTCGATCTGCGATTCGTTTCGAGCAACTTATTCCTCCTCTGCAAAAGTATTAGTATCTAAAACCTCCAACGCATATCAATTCACATACTCTGCTGAGTCAAGAGGAGCTCGAATCTGCGCTTGAGAGTAACGCGCTGGCGCGACCACTTGTCGTCGGGAGAGAAACGGGCAGGGTGGGCAGACTTGGTGACCTGGCCCTGAGCGACCTTCTTCAAGGTGTAAAGGCGGTTGCCTTGGGCGTCGAGGGTGTACATCAGATGCATTGCGGCGGTTTGGGGGGTATTTGAACTGGTGGATGTGCTGTTGTTGCGGTAGGTTGACTTGGGTGAAGCTTCAGATTGATGCAAAGAATTTTTTGACGAGGTTGTGGTCACGTGCGAGGCTTATCGTTATCGAAAAAGTTAAAGGTGCGCTGAGTGGAGACCTGAATAGAAGCACAAAGGTATCCACTCAAATTACAGCATTCATTCAGATTACAGCAATTAAACTTCTTTGCGACAAACATTTATTCAAGTAATTAAGCTAAGGACAGACGCAGTTGGCTAATATCCATAGATTCAATTTAATCCTCCTTCAAACATATTTCGAAACGATCCGCGACGCATCACTTGAAAGTAGGGCTGATAGGCTCTCCAACTCGAGCACTCTTGGATCCAGCCCATCCCTCGCGCTCGTAGAAACGAAAGACAAGATCATAGTCCTCGAAATCGTGAACGATACGATCGACTCTACGATATCCTCGGACGGGATCAACAAGACGTTTGGCAGCCCAGTTGGTAGGCTCGTCATCGCCCATGCAGTATGGGTTCTGCGCAGCTCCCTTGGCTTCGAAGAGAGTAACGCTGAACCGACCGGGCTTGAAGATGTCCACCACGTGCTCAATGATTTCAGTGGTGGTTCGTCCACTCTGTCCGCCGGGAACGTTAGTCTCGAAGGACGCGAACGAACACTGAGGTTCAGGAGTGACGTGGACGGTGAAGTAGTGCTCGCCCTTGCCTCCCTCTGCCGAAGCAGGGGGAGGAACAACACCGTTGGCGGAAAAGCCGCAGGGGCTGAACAGGTACGCGTCTACTCGGGCATCGGGATACTTGGATGTTGGGTAGACGCTGGAGAGGCCGCAACTCTCCGAAACGACAGTTCCCAATGCGTGGCCCTCGGTGGTGAGGGCTTCGACAGAATCGAGCATGTCGCTGTCGGCATCATTGGCGAAGACGTCCACTTCATCAACATCCTCGCCAAGGCCACCAAGACTATTGATGGCTTCCTTGCGAGCATCCTTTGCCTCGGCAGCCATCTTGTCGCTTGCGACCGCACTCGCGTGTGACAGATAGAACTGCTTGGCATTCTCCTGGTCAAGGTCGGTCATGAGGATTTCCAGAGTCTCGTCGTGGTAGCTACCGGGGATGGGAGCGAACGAGGTTCCAACGGGAATCTTGGTTCCTTCAATCTCGGACTCAGGGGTACGAGGAGGAGTGAGAGCCTGCTGATTGGGCGAGGTGAGGTACAAGTACCAATGGTCACCATTCATCTTGCCTACCATATAGGCACTGCCACCATCAAACATGTCGTCAAGGTACTTGACCTCCTGCTTCCAGCTACGGTGAGGACCCTGCTGCTTCTCAGGGAACAAAAAGTTCTTGCGACTGTAGAAAACGCGGTATGGGGTCGCGGCGGCCTGGATATCGTCGGGCGAGTTGGCATTGTGGTAAGGGAAACCGTACTTGGCAGCAATGTGAAGCATGCGCTGGAGACCAAGGAGAAGAGTGGTAGTTCCACAAGTCTTGAGAATGATCTTATGAGGAAAGACAAACATACTCGACTCAGAGAGAAGGTAAGCGTCCATGTTGTCAGACTCAAGAACAGACAGGACCTTGCAGTTGACCATGTCAAGCATGGGGACCCAAGTATCAGCGGGAACGGCCTTTAATCCATTGGCGGCGGCGGTAGGAGGCAGAGTCGAGGGGCTGGGAGCGAACCAAACCTCGAGAAGCTTCTCGGGACCTTCGAAAGCGTTGGTCGAGTCGAGGTCGGCGGCCACATCATGGTTGATTGTCAGATGGGGAGTGGCCGAGGCAGGCGAGAAGGTGCAGTTGTTGGGAACCGAAGTGGACAGCATTGTAGCGGCTAGGAGATTTCTTTGCCCAGATGGCAGAGTCCGCGGAGCACTAGCTGCCGCTCAAACAGACTATGCGGCGTCTGTTTGAGAGAGTAGGCCCACAGGTACGGGGGCTTGTTCAGATGCTGGCGGAGCCAGCAGCAATCGATCGGGGGGGTAACTAACGTCTTCAAGGACGTTAAGGAGGACGAGAGCGGTTGAAGAATAACTTCTGTGGCGGAATTGTGCAGGAAAGTTTAGTTGGTCGGAACGTTTGGGGGGAGTAACGGGTGCTATCGGGGCCTGGGGGAAAGTTAGCAACGATGAATCAGAGTCATCATAGGTCGACAAAACTCACTTGGATGGTCGAGAGAACAGGAAGCGCAGAAGATCCGTCGGCCGCATAGAAGCCCAGGAAATATACAGAAGTCAGTGACGGTCAAGTGCCGTCGATGTCTTTTGGACTAGAGTTAGATACGTTTCGACATTGATTTGATCAAAAGAGTAGACCAGTCGCGTGAGGCAAGTCTTTCGAATGACGATGCTCAAGTTTTTGGCCACGAGCAACGAGAAGAGAAAAGAAAGTCTGGGGTAAATAAAGCAAAACAAAACAGATCAGCGAGATTGATTTGTTTTGTTAGGAATCTCTGTCGGTGAGAGAATTTTTAACAAGAGGGGTTGGTTGGGTTGGTGGGTTGGGTTTGGGTTTGTATGGGATTTTTTTTTTTCTCTCTCTCCTCGTAGCTGGACTGTGATCCCGATCCAATGTGCTAAGGTCTCAATCAGACGGTGCGTAATAGTAACGGAAGCACAGCCCGGTCCAGGTCCAGGTACAGGTCCAGGTGCAGAAACTACGTAGTTTTATTATGGTTACAGTTTAGTGCACAGGTTCCTCTGTGTGCTCAATGCTCCTGACTGGTACCCCGGGGGAGTAAGGTTGTGGCCCGGGTCGTAACCTGATTTTGTGAGTTTGAGGCCTAAACGAGGTGAATGCATGATAATTTCTGTCTGATCGCGAAAAATCCCACCGACGCTGAGCCTCTTTCGGGTGACGACGACAAACGTTGACTGGTCTGGCAAAAGACTTTTTGGTGGGGGCAAGGGCTAGAACTGGGGATCCCTGCAACCTTGGCCACAGATGCGGACGTCATTGTCTGGAATGGTTGCTGTGTGCTTCAGGCACATGCCATGCGCGAGGAGTGAGTGGTGTTGAAGAAGAAGAGTAATCGGTTCATCGGCTAGGTATATACGGCTCCTAACTTCCCACGTTAACCAACACCTTGTCCGTAATATCCTTGAACACATGGGATAGTGAACAATCCTGGTACTTATCCACCAAATTTCCCTCTTCGGTTCGTGTTTCTGTCTCTTGGGTAGAGATATCCTTCCCTCCGACAGTCGTACCAGACGGGTAGGTCGGTCTTTGTCCCTCCTCCAACAGGGCGATAAACTGTGCATCCATCGGCACAGACCCTAGAAATGGAACGTTGAACTCTTCGGCCATTGACTTTCCTCCCCCGGACCCAAAGATGTCGGTGCATTCGGAGCAGTGCGGACACACGTAGCCGCTCATGTTTTCCACCACTCCAAGAACCCGAATGTTTGTCTTTGTGCAAAAGTTGAGCTCCTTGCGCACGTCGGCTGTGGCAACGGCTTGTGGTGTTGTAACGACGACTGCGCCCGCGACTTGCCCCAGTGTTGCGTCTTTTTGGAGTGTCTCGGCGAGGGAGATGTGTTCGTCGCTTGTTCCCGGTGGTGTATCGATGAGTAGATAATCTGTTTCATCCCAGAGTACGTCCTTGAGGAATTGTCGGATCATTGCCGTCTTTTTCGGCCCTCTCCAAACAACAGCGTCACCTCTTTTCGGGAGAAGAAAACCCAAACTCATAGCGTGCAGACTTCCCAGCCCTTTTGACTCATCGGCTTCGTGAACCAGTACGGGCGCCCATCCTCCAGGAACTTGAGTGACTTTGGATGCTTCAATGGAGAGCATGCGTGGAATTGAAGGACCTGTCAAATCGACGTCGAGAATACCAACAGAATGACCAGCTGATGTGAGCGACAAGGCTAATTGTGTTGTAACTGATGATTTGCCTACTCCTCCTTTGCCTGAGAGGACCTGAAGGTGTCAGTGAGTGGCATAGGGTAGGAGAACAGGGTAGCATACCAGGATGATGTGTTTGACTTTTGTGAGGCCCATTCTGTACGGAATATGTGATCCTAACCAGATCTTATGTTTGGTGACAGGTAAATAAAGTCGATGAGGCGAATGTGAATATCGTCAATTGTTGATTAGAAAGCCATTTACTAAGCCGTTGAAGAGATTGGCGGAAGGTGTGAGTGACCCCGCTATCGAAATCAATCTGAAGCTCCGTAGTCGGCAAGTCCAGATGAAGTGAAGCACCTACAAATGCGGATGAATCCACTAAATTTGAAGCCAAAAATACCCGAAACCAACTGTATTTTTATCGCATCTATCCTGTCCTCAGGCTATCTATCACCTATAAATCACCGCGCTATTGAATCCTCGCATTAAATCATGGCTTTGTGCCCAAACAATAACCGTCCCAATAATAACCTTGCCATAATCCAAATCATGGCTTTTCCCAGGGTATCTCTTTCCAGTATCATGATAAAAAGCCACTTTTCCGACCGTCCAATATTCCAAACGCGCCGTTCAAGTCGCCCCCCATGCCACTGTCCTAGGCTTCCCGCCACGGTCCCGTACCTAACTCCTTTTCGACAAAAGCAACAAACAAAAGAAAGGAAAAAGAAACAAATGCCTGCACAATATACGTCAAAGCGCACACACTCCCTGCTCTTGGCACCTAACAGACCCTTGTAAAAAAGCAAAAAAAAAAAAAGACATCTTATCTCAATGCCACATACCCCCTGTCGTCTCAGCTAGTCAGTCCCAGCAGGCTGTTTCTCAGCTATCAGTGCACGCACACTTCCGTGCGGCTCAAACGTGAGTTTGGGTCTTTATCGACTACCCTTGCGGTAAGGAGAAGCCGAAGGAGGGACCTGGGCTGGAGAATCCATGAGGAACTGAATGGCTTCTCGCTTGCACATGACGATAGGCTTGCTCTTGGGGCAGTATCCCAGTAGTTGGGCATGCTCGGGAAGAGTTTCGGGGACGGCATCGATGAAGCGAATAATAGGGCCGCCATCAAAAGTAAGTCCGATAACTTGAGCCTTGTACTCATCATCGTCCATCTCTTCGTCGGGATTGACCGAGATTGTGTTACTGTTTGTGTTAGCTTGGCTATGTAACATGGACGGATCGGGTATCTTACGCTTGGCTCATAGGAGGACCCATCATATCATCAAAGGCATTCTTGCGGCGACGATGGTTCTTGATCCTCTTCTTGGTGAAGTCGTGGAAGAGATGAAGGAAACCAGCAATGACAAGGACTGGTGTACCGAGAGCGAGAGCCCATGGTCTGTGTTGTTAGTGGGGCTTATACACGTTGGAAGGCTGATAAACTTACGGGTGCTGTCGTCCTCGAAGAGTGTGTGCCAGAGCAAGGATAATTCCAATCATGGCAATCAAGGATCCGACTTGGATCATAGTCCATGTAGACCAATACAAAGAAATAAGATCCTCGCCGTCGCAGAATTGTAGTGCCAGGATACAATACGCCTCCATGACAACGATGACGGTTGACACAGTGACACATCCAAGACACATAAAAACGGATTGTCGTATACGTTTGATTCGAGCCGTAGGGTTATGAGCAAGCTTTTCGGTTGCTGCTTGAGCCCTGTTATCGTTAGATGAGTTGTAAGAATCAAAGACAGACGAAACATACCGGATATAGGTCCAAGAAGCGATGAACAGGACTAGCAGGTTGGACACAAACATGATCCAGTAGATAATCTTGAACTGCCATCGTACCAGATGAGAAGCAAAGCTGGCATATTGGACACAGAGCTCGGGGTTGGGGTCTTGTCGAGCAAATAGGGAAGACATGATGAAGGTGGTTTGATCTGGTGAAGAAAAGGGAAAGAGTCTGGACCAAAACGAACGAACCCAGGGGTCCTTATACCTGGGACTTCTCTGAACAGGCCTTGGCGAGAAGCAGAATGTCTGTGATATGGAACACAAGGAAGAGAAAAGACCCGCTTACTATTGCGTCTGAGCATGCCTTGGTTCATAGAGACGCGCAATTACACATCTTGGTGTTGCCTGCCAAGAACGCCCAAGAGCCATCATCCTTGGTAGGGCCATGGCTGTTTGCTTGTCACTGTAGACTCAACTGTCCGTCTTGGCTGTGTGCACTCCGTACCGACTAGGTGAAAAGGGGCGTTAGGTTTTATCTTGGTGCCAAACACGAGGGAGTAGGGATGATTTGATTGGGTTACAAGCCAGATCTGAGATTGTGTTACACCCAAGATCGGGCAGCTATCTCTCACGGCAACAAGGGTGGCAGGCAGTTTACTCCTTGCTTGAGCTTAGTTTGCGACTCGAGAAGACAAGACAAAAGAGGTTCGAGTTTGCCAAGGATTGAGGCAACTATGAGGTCTGTGGGTAAAGATACGTATTGAGGCTGTGAAAGTTGTCATGCCAAGTCTGAGGGACACTTTAGACTCAGACTAGGGGCCTCTAATCTCATCTTCCGCGGGAACAAACTTTGGCTTCTAAGCTGTGTCTCCGGGGGGTGGTTCCAGGGGACCCTAGACATTATGACTGCCCGATAAGAACCCAACGACTCGGTTACGCCTGGTAATTAAACTGTTCATTTAAAGGCTGAAACGTTTTTCTCCCTGAATAATATAAAACCTATTCTAGAAATGATAGATTAGTAGGCTAGTGGGAGAAGAAAGAGGCAGCCAGAGTACGGATACACGGGGATGTATGACAATCCGTGGCATTTCTTGGTCGTGTCACTCAACATTTCCCCCTTCTCCTCTTTTTTCTTGTCCTCGCTATTCCATTTCTTGATAAACCCCAAACTCTAGTCTAGCATTGCCGATCCGTCGCCAAGAACAGCCTTTCCCGCCCGCAATGGTGTGAATCAACGGCACTTGACCGCCACATATGCTCACGAATCTAGACTTGCCTATCATGTTCTCAGCTCCAGATCTATAGCCTGCAAATGTCATCCTCCGAGTGGTTGGATAAATGTCCATGATCTACAGAGTACGATGAATACAACTCTACAGCAACTCCACTCGTTTACGGATACTACCTGTTTCCCCTCCACTGCATCTTTTACTTTATTACTGTCTATTATCTATTATCGCCAAGCGTTGCGCAAACGTACAACGTCGCCGCGTAATCACGGAGTCCGAAGACGGGAATGTAAGCATCAAAAAAGGCCGGCTGCAGTTCAGTCTGTCGTTATCCCTCCCTAGATTTAAGTTGATTTAACCTTATCAATTGTGTCACCAACGGTTTCAAAATACATGTGAATCTTTGCATTCCCCATGTCGTCACTGTGTCCTTATCAGGATCGTCCTTTCATCCCACTTGGTGTAAATGACGAGTCAGCAGTGTCGATCGTTGTGGCTATGTCTTTTCTGCCTCTTGAGTCATTGACGCGTCTGAGACATTTGACAATCGCAATGATTAAGCTTATCTTGATTTACCTAACTTGTCAAGGGATTATCGTGAGAAGATCCCCCATCGCGTCATTCCATAATTCTTCCGATGGCTTTTTCTCGATCCACTACCGTTTGAAAATCGTGACGCGTAAGAGAGGCTATGTTAGTAGACTTGATTGTGATACAGATTGATAGAGCCATGTTCTGTCATACAATTACAGTGACACAAACATCAGCTTGTGCAACACTGTGAAACTCACGGGTCAGCCGAGGTCAAAACGCATCAACACTCCAAATCGGACAATTAATCACTGCGGAGGTCCTTGTCAACCGATGTAAGCTTATTCCTCCATGGGGAGAATGCTCCCCTCTGCGGGGATAGATACGACACAGACCCACGGTCACCGCTTCAACCAGACAGTGATCTACAGAACTTGGTAGACGAATACCTAGCTTGTACTCCATGGGACCCAGAAGTAACGCCGAGTCACCTGATGCTACCGCCAAGACGTTTGTTTTACCAAGAGGCATGGATTTATATCAAAGCGTGACTTGGTAGCCAGCGAAGGATAATGGTTCTGCTGATCAATTGTCCCGCGGGTATATTCGGAATCAACAATTCTCGTGTGACAGATATCCAAACTTGTGATCATTTGGCGACTCTAGGTCACCGGGTAGAAAGCTTTCCGGTGCGGGATGGCTGGGCTGAGGCGGTATGGTGCTTGTGATATCAGAAACAAGCATCAGCCTATTGGTATATTACTGTTCTTGTAGTAAATACCTACAGCTTAAATGGATAACGTCATATGGATAGAATGTAAATTACTAGATATTACAAATTTCTTGGTCATTTGGACTACGTAAAACACAATTCCAAAACTCGAGTGTCGTTTCTGACAGTAATCGTCCTGGATGGCCCTTCGGTAATGCATTTTCAACCTCGACAACATACTCTAGCAGCTCTATTTTTTCTTTGATTTGTCCGCTGGCCCGATATGCTAGTGCAAGCTCATGCTGTGATACCAGTCAATGTGGATGGTCCTCTGGTAATGTTGTCTCTAACTGTAACCACATGCTCTAGCGACTGTACTGATTTTTTCATCAGTCATTTGACCCGATATACCACTGCAAGCGGATGCTGCGATACTAGTTACCTTCTGGCGTCCTCTGCTGATATAATATTTTTAATTGTAACGACACGCTTCAGCAGCTCTAAAGATTGCCTTATCTTTCCATCTACATGCAAGCATCGGCTAACTCACCGTCCCAGCTCGGTTAACACTATTGTCGTCTAATTTCAAGGGAATGTACGGTGAGCATTTATAGTTCCGCAGGAGGCATGACCTCTCTTTTAATGTGAAGGTTATCCAAACTCAGACCGCTTACACCCCAGAATAAGCCAGCTCGGCTACCTTTCTGGCAGCAACATCACGTCCCTTTTCTGTAGCCTGCATTTTATCTCCCAACTCTCTAGCCTTCTCACGCATACTCACACTCGCTTCTCCACCGTCGAGAACTTTCAAAAAGGCTTGAGTAAGTCCTTCAACTGTCCATTTTGGGCTTGTGGCGGGACACGCCCAAACACCGATCCCGATAGTCTCGACAAGTGCGGCGTAACTGTAGAGATCGGCCCACAATGGCAGAATGACATGAGGAACTCCGGCACTGCAATTGTTAGCTTTGTCTAGTAGTGAGATGTGATAAACTTACTAGACTGCTTCGTTGTAACAGTTGGCTCCTCCGTGGTGAATAGACGCAACGATGAGACCTGATTCGAGTAGTGAAGTTGGATCAACCGTTAGCCACCTTTCCAACTTTAGACGGCCACTGTCGAGATGTTGCTTGACTGGGAGAAAGACGTCGTCTGAGTAGGTGCCGATCTTGTTGAACTTCCAAAGAATTTGAATATCAACCTTGTCGAGGACATTGGCAATAGCCTGCGTCATGATTGATGCTTGAGATTCAGAGTACTATTTTGTTAGCGTTGAAAATAATTCGGACGGAGTACATACGCTGACTGTGCTGCCAAGGTTGATCAAAACTGTTGGTGTTTTCTTCAACCATTCAACAAGCACAGGGTCCTGCTCAATAGCTGGAGCAACAGAAAGAACAATCGGGTTTGTGGTGGTGACATTCGACGGAAGGTAATCTACCGGAATAGAAGCTCCATCGGCTGTGACTGTAATCCACGGCACATCATCTCGGTACATGCCAAAGAAGTTAATAGGATCTTTGAGTCCTCTCTCACGGAGCGCCTTTCGTTTGGCAGTAACGTCTGGCATCCTCAAAACACTGTAGATGAATCGAATGTTGAGATAGATATTCTCAGGGATCTTGTTCCATGGTACTGGAAACGGGAAACCAGAACTCATTCTGATTTGTTAGCTTGATTTTAGTGTTTAGTGACAAACTTACGATGGATATTTCCAAAACATGCTTCCGTATGGCTGCTCTCCAAGAAAGTTGTCGACGGCCTGGTTGGGCGTGATAAAAACATGCTGTCGGTTCTTGTCTCGTGTTGCATCAAGTCCTGGACGGAACAGAGTATCGATAACCACCACCGCAGGATCAATCTCATCAATGAGAGAATTAATCTCCTCATAGATGGAAAAATGCTCATCAGCAGACCAAGGCGATATCCAGAGCTGAATATCTCTACACAGGTGAGAAATACCAGCTGGGCCTGGAGGATGAGGAATGTCGTCGAGACTCCTGCCAGCATTGAGAATAACGTCCGCATACGAAGGGCTCTGAAGTTGATGAAAGACGATATCGCGAGCTGAAGGTGTCTTTCGTTTAGCAAACTTGGAGACTCTTTCGAGTTTGCCCTTGAGTTTGGGAAATGAAGCGAAGTGGATGTCGATATCGGGATATGTCTCCAACATGGCCGAAGCTGTAGCAACGAGCACGTTTGATACACCGTGTTCTTGGTTCACCAAAAACAACGCCGTGCCATTCTTCCCCTGGACGTATGGCGGATGTTCATCCTTTTGCTGCGGGAATAGCAACGCTACAAGTGCAACGAGCACTGTACCGAGGAACAAAGTTCTATACATGGTGAGATGATGATTGAATGAAATTGAAGAAGGAAAATAGCGCCTTTTGTATTCTACGCGAGCCAGGGGTTGATGGACTAGTGTTGCGAATACGAGTGGATCTGGGTGCACAGGGTACAGGTAATACAAAGCGTCAGCCCTAAGGTTTGCACTTGTCTGTAAATTGATTGTCAGTGCTACGTGAGATAAGAAGTACGGGAGTTATCTTCGGGATTGTGATTCGTGATGTTGGTAACATGTGGTTGTTGAGGATGGTGATGATATAAATGTTGGTGGGCACTGTTGATGAGAATATTAAAAACAACAGTAAGTCATACTAATTGCTTCGGCGACAATGTATTCAAAACCGAATCATCGCATAAAACTATAAACGGGTATCTATTTCAAGTCATCTCAATCTCTAGTATCTACTTGACGTAAACTCTCCTCATTAAGCCTCCAAACTCCTCTCGTCTCTTCATCATAAAGCTGCCACTTGGTACCTTTTGACAACCGATGAAACACATCATGCTCCTCTCCCGGAACACTATTAAACAAAGCTGGCTGCCATGTCTTTCCCGAAATCTTCTCCTCTTTCCTCTTTTGTCGTTGAGCTTCCTCCACTGTATGCTTCGCTGCAGATGCATCTCTATAATTTCCTTGCTGGAGCGCTGAAATGACATCGCCCCATGCTCGTCTTGATTCTCGTGGGTCTTGCTTTTCGATGGGATTGATGTTCATGGATGATTTCTCTGGTTCGACCGTATAGGTTTCCACCAGGCCGTTGGCATCAGTAATCTTCCAGCCCTCGCTCCACACTCCAGAAACCTTGTAGCAAATCTTCTTGGGTTGATCCTTGTGGTAGACCCTTGCTTCGAAAGAATTCCTCTTTCCCCTGAAGAAACCCGTTCCTGAGAAATCAATCTCTGAGACATACCCCGAGCTTGAGTTGATGGTATATGTGCCGATAATTTCTGGATAAAGACAGGCCGACATAAATCCTCGTACGGTGACATCTGTAAGTGGGACCAGATAATCTTCGTCGAATTTGTCCAGGTGAATGATTGCATGACCCATCTGACGAATATTGATGTTGCCATTAAAAGTCATTTCGACTCTTCCGTATCCATCGGCTCTGATACCTTCGCCAGCAATATGCATAGCGGTGATTGGCGGATGGTGGCTGACCTGCTCGACTACTAATCTCGTGTTGCTGTCTCCCTCGCTCCATGAAGCAAGGAACTGTTCACCGAGAAACGCATTGAGTGGCTTCTTGATGCTGACGTTGGGTGCACCAGCCACATACAATTGACTTCGAAGACCGGCAAGGAATAATTGTAGAACCGACAAGCTTCGCTTTGCTGGATCAAGTTCGTTGGTTGGGGCTGTAAAAAGGCATGGTCGTTGGGCCCAGCTTCCTGGGTTTTCTACAACTGAAGATGGGGCGAGGAAGAATGGAGGAGCTGTGACATTTGCGAGATCCAAGTCGCCTTTTAGTGAAGACAGAAACTAAATTTGTTAGTGGTTTGAGTTTGATACTGGGATGAAAGTACGTACCTTGGCAAGGTCAACGAAGCGTCTACCAATAGAGGTAGAGTCATCGTGAATAGTTCTTTGAGTCTTTGGAATAGGCGCCATCTTTGAAGTTGTTGTGTTTGTTTCAATGGATACCTGTCGAGTCTTTATATATTGAAATCGCGTTTCAAGTCTCAAACTCATGTCTCGTCACATGCTTCAATAGCGTTTCGGGTGCATCGCCTCCATCTCGCTTAGAGTATCAGGAAAGCGAGGAATGCGAGACAAAATTAGTAGCTCAGCTTATAGCGTTTCAACTGTGTGTTCTTTTTGTTCATAGCAAGCTTCCGTCAGCCACTAGCGTTTCCATTGCGACGTCGTCTAACCCAACAGCGAGTAGAGGCGGGAAGTTAGTTCATCCGAGCGTCAACGGAAGAATTGAATGCCGTCGGATGGCTCAACTGCCGGGAAGAGTGCACGTCATTTTGAGGCTTGGATAGATTAGTGAGAGGAATCATCCAGATTAGCTTGCTAGCTGGCTCAATACCCGCTGCGATGACAATTGACATCAATTCTGGCTCGGGAACCGGCAAAGCCATCACTATTTAGGAGAAGCGTTGGAGGGCCATCATTTAAAGCCCAGACTGTCGGCCGACACTTGAGGTTGTACACGCCGGGAGACCTTGCCGAGTATCAGACCCTCCACTTAACTATCGATCTTCCAGCTTCTCGAGCTAAACTTCTTTCATAGCCAATTCATCTTTTGGAGCTATGTCTCTTTTGTAAGGACCTTGGTGGTGGGTTAAATTGCAGTGAAGAAGTCCTGCTTGGACTTGTAAATACGTACCACGGCAATTAGCGTTTTGGCTGCCATCAGATGGATGGCCTGAGGGTGGTTAAAATTGCAGTGAAAGTATGTACGATTTATCGTAGCGCATGGCAGTTGTTTCTAGCCGCTGTACTTCGTAAGGGCAGGGCCAATAAAGAAGCACAAAGAGACAGGATGGGGGGTCCTCGACAGCAAGGACTATGTTATATATACGTACCCGTATGCTGTTGCTCGGAGCAGACATTGCGAGAGTGTAGCTGTATCCAGTTAGTTGATCCTTTTCTGAACATCCCAGTCGTCGATCCGTCCACCAAGATGTTTTACACGTCGAATTCACTCAACTGTTTGCATATTTAAACTTGGCGAGCTTCTCCTCTTCGTCTCCATTCGTTGCCAGACTCATCTAGAAGCCGTCCTTCATCTCAGCCATCTCAATCCAGTCTAGCTATCCGTCTTTTGTCGAAAGGCTGCATGGACATCTTAGACCTTTTGCTAGCAAGGGTATTAGAACAGCCAGAAGGCAGTAGCTCAGTTTATGCTATTGAGACGAGGATCTTGTGCCACGACACACTTCGAGAGTTGTAGAGGAATCGCCTGCTAAGACGTTAAGCTGAGGCCTATTCTTGTCCATCTA